>JADLZN010004433.1:0-317996 GCA_018155175.1 Sinocyclocheilus anophthalmus
ACTCACCCCAGAGGCATCCTAGGTGTATATGACTTTCTTCTTCAGACAGCCATTGTCCGGGCTATCCCATTCTATCATTGCAGTCAGCGGGTGTTGCAGTGCTTCAGTCCGAAAGAAGTGAAATAAAAAGCGCCCATCCCAATAAAAAGTTCCTCACACGGCTCCGGGGGGTGAACAAAGGCCGCCTGTAGCGAATCGATGCGTTTTTGTAAAAAAAATATCCATATTCAAAACATAATAAACACTTTAATGTAGCTTGCGCCACTGCTGAACGAGCAGCTCCCGGGAAGATACGTATGAAGCGTTGCGCATGCGCCGTTAATCTCCCAGTGCAACCATGTTTTGTTTACAGGATCAAAGGAAGCAAGTTTCCTTACTTTAGCAAAGGAAAACCACTCTCATCTTGGCTTATATCCAAATCCTCCGAAATTCTTCTTTACAAATCCTCGTTTTGTACTTATAATTAGTGACCATTGTTTTGTTTTGATCTCTCCGCTGCGCTTCCGCGTTCGTTACTTCTGAGCGGTGCATGCGCAAAGCCAACATCATACGTCATCCGCCCGGAACTGCTTCTAGTGTACAACAGTGAGCGCAAGCTACAATAAAGTGATTATTAAGTTTTGAATATAGATATTTTTGATTAGAACGCACGAATTCGCTACAGGAGGCAATGTTTCACCCCCCGATCCGTGTGCGCCACTGGGTTTTGTTTGTTATAGATGGCACCTTTTGATTTGACTTCTTTTGGACTGAAACAACCCGCAACACCCCGTGATGGGAAGTTCGGATCATTTTACCGACGCGGACCTTTGAGTCTCGTTCAGCAAAATTAACTACGCTTTTTTCGAGTAATTTCGTTCATTTTAGCAAAATATTATTAAAATGTTACGTGTTACTTCTCTAATACGTCTACTACTTACGCAAACGTTGAGCACACTACAAACAATACAAAACTGCTAAAAGAAACAGATTATTAAAGTGTACTGGTCTTCATCTAGAGTAGCTCCCCTCAACCTCGTATCTACAATCTCTCGGGGTTGGGCTGTATTGGCTTCACGTGATGAATGAATGACTCAAACCCGAAGACTCTAGAGATGAACTAATCAATTCTCTTTCAGGATCAGACTGCATTGGTTAAACTTGTGGGGCTGTCACGTGATGACGAACGACTCGGAAAACCCGAAGACTCGAGATGAACTAATAAATTCTCTTTCCGGCTCAGACTGCATATGTTAAACTTATGGGGCTGTCACGTGACGAACGAACGACTCAAACCCGAAGACTCGAGATGAACTAATCAATTCTCTTTCCGGCTCAGACTGCTTTGTTTAAGTTTATGGGGGCTGTCACGTGATGAACGAACGACACGAAAAACCAGAAGACTCGAGAGATGAACTAATCAATTCTCTTTCCGGCTCAGACTGCATAGGTTAAAGCTTATGGGGCTGTCACGTGATGAACGAACGACTCGGAAAAACCCGAAGACTGGAGAGATTAACTAATCAATTCTCTTTCTGGCTCAGACTGCATAGGTTAAGCTTAAGGGTCTGTCACGTGATGAATGATCTACTCGAAAAACCTGAAGACTCGATGGATGAACTAATTAATTCTTTTTCCGGCTCAGACTGCATAGGGTAAGCTTATGGGGCTGTCACGTGATGAAAGAATGACTCGGAAAAGCCCGAAGACTCGAACCAGGTGAGCTACTTGACTAATTCCAGTACAGAACCTATAGGGTGTTGCGCATGCGCGACTGAACGAATCACTCTCCGAGACGACTGGTTGTTCCCGAGTCACATTAAAGATTCGTTCAAAATGAACGAATCGTTCAAGAACAACCCAACACTACAACACCCGCTGACTGCAACGATATAGCTGATGCTATGATACAGTTTTTAATATCCTGGCCTGGATTTCGCTGGAAGAAAAGGTCATATACACCTAGGATGCCTCGGGGGTGAGTAAATAATGGGCTAATTTTTTTTTTGGGTGAACTAACCCTTTAAGGTGTTCACATGTCTATACTGCACTTCAGTAATACGACTAAAATAGGAATACTCCACATGCCTTAATTCGATTTCTGTTTACCTTTTCGATTATGACTTTAGATTAAGGTAATCAAAAATCTCTGTTTACATGGTAGATTCTTAATCAGAGTATTGTCTAAACCGTATTAAAATCGGAGTATTGTTGTCCATGTAAACATACTCAATGACCTGGATCACCTGATGTACTTGAATTCCTGTCATACTCAAGATTAATCAACGACTGCCGACGGAAAGGAAAGATTCAACTACACTACAAATGAAATTTAGAATTATTACATTCAACGGTGGTTTCCGTACGTATCTTTCTTTCTTTCTGTCGTTCTGTCTTTCTTATTCAACAGTACAGAGTTTAAGTGGGCGTTAAACAGGACGCGTTCTTTCTTGATGCACCTCTTGGTCATTGCGTCGCGCAAATTTGCTTCCACTTGAAACATTTTAAACGCCTCTTCATACCGGTGTTCTCCATTCTGTTGTTTCTGAACCCAATAACGGCGCTTTAGTTTGTGAAGTCCTCATACTAAAGTCCCCCACCGGGACTCTTTCAGTTCCCCTTTGGTTTACGTGCAACTGTAAACCCGCCTCAGACAAACACCAGAAGCTTCACTTCCACTTTACTCAATTAATCACATTCTGTCTGTCTCTGTCTGTGAGCGTCTGAAGAGCTCTGAATCCCCCATCATCCAGCATGTCTCTCCCGCAACAGCTGCGCGATGAAAGGTGAGCGAAATCATCTCTTTATTATTATTTTTTCGTCGTGAATATTCATGATATCAAAGCCGAGGTTCCTGCGTCGTAGTAGAGTCGCTTTCAGGGCGTAGTGTTTGTGTACTATTCCAGTTTAACTTGTAACTGTACTTTAAAATACTATGCTGTGGTGTAATTATTATTCTATACAGTAGTAGGCTATACTGTATTGGATGGAGTGTACTATGGAACAACAGATAGTCTCAGTTTAGTGTAGTTGACTAAACCTATACTATACTAGACAAGACTAGTCCACCATGTCATAACACTATGTGCAAGCCTACTAATCACATAAAAAAAGTGGGGTAAATGAGCATTTTTAGTATTTAACACAAGTTTGTTTATGACATAATGCAAATTATTCAGAAAATATTTAAACTGATCTCACAATTAAAAAATATAAATAAAATTGTGGGTATTGATTTATCCACATAGAAAAGTATTCTCATCTCAAAAACAAACTGTAAAACATTTGATTTTTGATTATTATTATTAGTAGTAGTAGTAGCAGTAGGCCTAGTAGGGGTAGTAGTATTAGTGTAAGTGTTTCAACAAATAATATAATCTTTATATTGTGTGTACACACAAAAAAAAAATGCTTTTAATGCTGGAGCAGATTATTTTATTGTAAATTCATTACCGTAACATTGATTAAAAAACATATTTCAGGGCATATTTTCTGTGCTAATCAAAATGTTTGTAACATTTGTTTACCTGACAGTGATTTCGACCAGCTTCCAGACAACATCCCAGTCACTGCAACCATTGCTGACATTGAGGAAAAGAAAGGTTTCATTGTTTACTATGTGAGTTTCCCCAGACCTGAACCCCTGTAGTTGACCTTTCCTCTAGTCTGTCTGGCTTTTATAATTTGTCTGCCTTATAGTCTGCCTATTACCTGTGATTTATGTTTCACCAACTGCATCCAACTACAAAATACTATTAAATGCCATATGTATAAAATGCCAGTCTTAAATATTGTCAAGGGGACACATTCTTGCATTCTTTAAAAAATTTTTTTTTACTTGTTTGTCCATGTACACACCTGTCAGCCTGATGTCTTTTGCCATTGTGTCACTTTCAATGTTTTTAAATTTCATAAACTACTGCATAACATAACTTATGCATACTGCATACGTTTTTGACTTTTGTTCTTTATCACCTTCTTACAGAGGTTTGTAATTGAGGTGAAGGCCAAAGGCAACAGTAAATACCTGATCTACAGAAGGTATCGTCAGTTCTTGACTCTGCACCAGAGTTTGGAGCTTAAGTACTCAGCTGAAGCCCAGCCGGGATACTACACCTGCCATCTACCTACCCTGCCAGGTCTGTGACTAAGCCGCTGTTGCACAGCCTCATCTAAAACAACAGCGATGTAGAGCCCTGGGGAAATCTAGGTTCATTAGCACAGGCCACATACACACTGCAGCTAAATACCATTGTCACGTCTCTACTACTGTAGGTGCTTAAAGGGGATGTCTAATGCTATTTCATGCATTCTGACTTATTTACACTGCTAAAGAGTTGGATTCTCATGCTAAACATGACCTCTCATGAAGTCTCAAAAAAACTAATTTGATGTATGATGGAATATTTCACTCCAAATACACTCCTTCAGTTTCGAAAAGTTTTTTTTTTTTGAGAGAGTATGGGCTTGTATGACGTCATAAAAGGCGGAATTCCTTTTATGGGCACTTCTTCGCATGCACGACCACCCAGAGGAGCGCAGAGCACACCACAATGGTGTCTGCAGTGCGGCACAAGGACTGCTCGAGATTTTGCTTATGCTTCTGACCACAAAACAACAATGTCACCCTAGCTGGGACAATAATTCATAACTGATGATCGCATTTTTTTTTTTCAATACGTGATATGGTTTTTAACCATGTCCGATATATTTCGATATAGCCTACATTACCAGTGTTTCCCATACACTGATTTATTTTCTTTCGTTTGACTTCGTTAATGCACTGGCACTTTAAAATAAACTTGTCCATGTGGTTATAGTAATGTTAGCTCGCAGAAAGGAATATCTCAGAAAAGTTTCGGGATGGTATTTTTTATTTTATCTAATCCAAGGGCTGTTCATGAACGAGCTGATTTTGATTAAGCCATACGGAAAACCCCTGTTCAAACACCCGCTCTTAAAGCGCCATCTTCTGTCAGACATCGTTTTGCACTTAGATGCGTCTGCTCCCAAGCCTGCATTTATTAGATCCAAAGTACAGCAAAAACAATTGAAATATTTTTACTATTTAAAATAAAAAAAACTGCTTTCTATTTGAATATATTTAAAATGTCATTTATTCCCGTGATGCAAAGCGACTTTCTGCACAGATGACCAGAAATCATTCTAAATGCCGAATTTTGCTGATTATCAATATTTACAAGAAACCTCAAAGACCTAAAGATTCAGCATTTATCTGCAAATTAAAACCTTTTGTACAATAACTATTTTCCCATTCAAAGCTTGGAGTCGTAATCAATTATAGAAATAATACTTTTATTTAGCAATGATTGACTTTAATTGATCAAGTGAAGATAAAGACATTTTGGGTTACCAACGCATTTCTATTTCCGATACATTCCTGTTCTCTGGAACTTTGTATCATCAAAGAAACTGAAAAAAATCTATTTAATTCTAAATTTGCACAGTACGATAAATTATTGTTGAGCACAAATCAGAATATAAATGTATTTCTGGAGGATCATGGACTGACGTAATAGTGCTAAAAAATAGACTTTGAATCACAGGAAATAAATTACATTTTAAAATATATTTCAAAATGTTACTGTTTTTTGCTGTATTTGGATCAAAAAATGCAGGATTGAAAGAATTTCACATTTCTTGTTTGTATGAAGGCTAAATACAAATAAAAGGTGAAAATTAATTTATTTGTGCTGGGTTTTTTTTTTCTTTTTTTTTCTAAAATATATGGTTTTATATGAGGTGTCATAGACTTGCCAAATTCATTTTTCAGAATTTTGTATGCACAGACATCTGTTGTGGACGTTCTTGGTCGTTTTTATGAGGCTTTATTAATAGTGTTCATATCGATATCGGATTATATCGTATCGACCGAAATTAAGAAAAATATTGTGATATAAATTTTGGCCATAACGTCCAGCCCAAGTCACCAAGAATGGTTTTGGTTGTGAGGTAAAGATAACCTGTTTCCAGCTTCCCCAAAGATCCCAGCGTTAAAGGATTATTCGATGTTAGCAGCTTGCGACATTGTTTACTCAAAGCTTTCATGCTCGTACTCTTTCTCCACTCTCCCACAGCACTTCTCCAAACCTCGACTGTTTTCTGAAGAGAGGTACAGCTGTACTTTCTTTATAAGTCTGATAAAACTAGGCGCCGCGTAAGATTTTCTGTCGACTAGTAGTCATTTCAGTTGAAGCGTAGTCGACGAATCACACGTATATTGATACCTCATTTAATCATATCATTAGCCTTTATTGCCTACATAGCCTAATAAGTTCTCAATACACGCATAAAGCTTTGCCACAGCACACCGGCATAAGTAAATGATTATAACGGTCACATACCAGTGAAGGAGAGCATTAAAAATTTTAAATTGATAAACAGTGCTTCTTTGTTTTCAGCCTTCAGAGATGAAGTCGGTGACACTGAATCGTCATCTCTACAGTAGTGGATGCGCCTGGACATGGTTCTACGAGTCATATCGGAGATTGGGTTTTCCTTTGAATTGGTTCATTGAAAGTAGACATTTCACTCTATAGATATATTTGGATGTCTGTAAGGCAAAGATATAGCCTACGCGGAGTTTCGCGCTCATGTTCACAGAGACCGAGACGGCAGAAAGTGCATCATGTTTGCTTTCATTATTTTACAAAAGCCAAGTATGTGTGTGTTATGTCCCCTTTAGTCCCATTTGGAGTGACAGCCACATAACTACAAAATGACTAAAAACTTCCCAAAAGCTCAGATAGTAACTGAAGTTTCATTAAATGTATGCAGTTTGTACAGAACTGAACTGAACAACTAGTTATTTAGATGCATTGTGTACATTTGTAAAGTCCATTAAAGTTCTTGCTTAAGGTTCACCGCACAACCAGAGCTAGTGGAATTAGTTTCCACATCCTTCAACAATGCCATGAATTTATTACTAATCCACCTTAAGCAAGGGTGTCCAATCCTGCTCCTGAAGGTCCCCTTTCCACAACCTGCTCCACCGTACCTTGCCTTGATGTTATAGCTATCCTGAATATCTGCAATAGCTGGTTCAGGTGGGCTAAACTCTGCAAATATGGCCCCTTCTAGGATCGGATGGACACTCCTCCTGCGTTTTAACACCGGAAGGTCAAGGGCTTGCTTAGCTTGCCTGATCAGAGACTTTGGTTGTCACCATCTGACGGCAGCCAAAAGTAATTCTCTCTGGACATTCCGACCAATCCCAAAACTTCAATACCAACAAGTATAGGGTACAGGTATGTCAGAAGAAGTAGAAGAAGACACGTCCAACCGATATATTAGAGGACTCGTGAAGCCATAACTCCCCCCGGCACTGAAATCACCTGTCTGAGGTTGTGTTAGACAGTACAGGAGACTTCAAGTCACAATTTAGCTGTGAGATCTCGAAAAATCTAAGAAATGTTCAAAAACAACAACCAGTAGATTGGGGTGCCCTATCGCCAATTAAACACATTGAGCAAATGGCGGCTTTGTCCACTGCATGGTACGGCACGTCCGGTTCACTTTGGGGGGTTTTCCATGGGTAAGTAGCCTGGTACCTGTACTTTTTTAGTACCACCTCGGGTTTAGGTTCCAATTGAACCGTACCGTTCCAAAACGTGACCGTGTCAATTCTCTGATCACAATATTTGGCCGGATAGAATCGTCACACCGTGCGTCCCTTGTGAACTTGCACACAACAACTAACTGCTAGATTGAAATCAGACACATGCAGCCAGTGAAGGTCGAAACACCTGTTTTGCACAAGTGCAAAAAGGCAGCCTTTTTTACAACCAAAATGCTGCGTCGTTGTCGTTGAGGAATAAGACGGTCCTCTGGTGATAGCAGAGGCCGATCCACGAGCTCTGAGGGGCGATGCGATGAAAGTTTTTCAGAGTCCGGCCATAAGGCGGCGCAACTTAACGATCTTTGCATTATCCCGCATCCCACTCTAAAGCGTACTGAACTGTCATGGACATGCAAACCAGGCCGAGGTCGTGCCATGTCCGGACCACGGCAGTTGAAAAGCGCCAAAATTTAACAAACTCAGAATTACTAGAATATTCCAGGTAGGTATGTTGGGACAAGTTGGAGCTACACTCTACAGGATACTCATCCAAAGTTCACTCCTTAGGTGGACTTTGTTCTTGGAGTACTTGAAGTGTTTCCCACAGAGTTACTGATTAACTAGAACTTCTGTGATTGGGATGGAGAACAGCACAGACAAGAGACAGATGAAGGGAATAGCATTGTATTGCCAGGAAAGTGAGATGAGTAGCATCCTTTTGACTGACACTGACACCGACACCATTGTCTGTCTCTTCTTGTCCTCATCTACATTCACTTCATCAATCCACACATAAATATCTGCACGCACATGGAAATGCAGTTTTCAAATTTGTTTGAATTTGTTTGAAAGGTCCCAAAGGTTTGAGACCGCCTGAGACTCGTCAGAACCAAACATCATCAACAATCATATTTTTAACTGGAATATGAACCAGTACTTGATTCAACACCAACCCTATAGAAGAAGTAATAACACCATCTACGTCATCGTAGTAGTGTTATCTACTCTTGTTTCATTCTGTAGTCTCTAATGTCTTTAACCTCTTTTCTGATCCCTTTTTAATCAGCCTTATGTCTCAGGCCTCTTTCTCTTTGTCTCGTGTTCTTTTTCACTGCCCGTCCCATTCTCTGTCTTTGACCAAACGAGCATGTTTATAATTGAATTCAAAAGGAAGGAGAGGTTGTTCTTTGGCACCCTACCCACTGTTTCATTAAGGTCACCTAAAGACTGCAAGCCAACAGGCTCCCTGCCAGCTAAACCTGAACCTAGTGGAGCCAAGTTAAATCAAGCCCAATTATATTACAAATTACTTACATGCCAACTGATTGCTCAAGCCAATGAGTAATATTGATTATGCAATATTACGCAATGGAAAGATAATTGGCAAGTTTATATGAGGACATTAGCAATGTCTGCTCTGATGCACTATAAAGGGATGTCTCTTGCTTTGCTCGTGCCATTCAGATCTAACTAATGCTTAGTTAATGCAGATTTATAATAAAGAAGCTTATTAGAAAGGATAGATATCTTAAGAGACAGCGATGAGAATTAGAAGAATTAAGTTGGAATTATTGCATAGCCATTAAAATGATGTTAAAGTTGGATTCAAACCAACTTGTATGAATGGATCCCTCTTCATTTTTTTTCTTCTCTTAATCGGATCCCATAAAGCGCTTTTGAGAATGACCCTCTGACTCTAATGACAGACCTCTCATCTTTGTTCACTGTGCGCATTATTAACATTTCCGTTGGGTGAAATCAAAAATACAAATGAGAAAGTAATTTAGTGTAATATTTGGGCACACATTACACTAAACAGATTCAGAGGCACCCTTTGGCTAGCTTTTGATTGTTTAGTTTACAAACTAATTTGTTTTGAGACATAAATACTTATTTCCGCCGCTTGTTTGTTTCGCCACAGGTAAGGTGTTTATGGGAAACAAAAAGGAGATCGCAGAGAGCAGAATCCCAGAGCTCAACAATTACATGAAGGTGAGTCAGTTTTGAAATTTCTTAAATGTTTTCGGTTGTATCACAGTCATATTGCATTGGTGGGAGTTGTGCTTGGTAATTGTTGCACTCATGTGTTTTAGGGTTTGAAATCTTTGCAGTATTAACAGCACTGTGTTGAATTACCAGAAGAAGAAAAAAACAGTTCCTTTTTTTGTTACTTCTCTTTGGTCAAAAGGCCATCCAGCTCTTCAGCTTCACGTGGTCAGGTGGAGGTAATTGAAGGGTGTCGCAAACTAGGCGAACGGTGGAGCCTGAAGTCGAAGACACGGGGTAGATAGAAGGCCTAGCAGGCAAATAGAAGGACCCCATGGGGCTTTAGGCGAACAGCCTGGAAAGGCTCCCCACATGGGCTGGTGCGGCACAGCGCAAAGGCCGTGGCGGTGCAGACAGTCAAGCGAGGGAAAGAGACATCCCATCGGAAAAACCCCCCCCCCTGTTCAGGGAAGTGGCCAACAAAAACAGCCTACTAACAAGTCGAACTCTAGCGCGCTGGTCGGAAGAGGGGTGCTTGGTCGGCCGACCTGGGGACGCGGGGAGAGCGAGAACAGTGGGGCGACCAGGACGGAGGCCGGACGCCAACAGGTCCCCCGTGCCCTCGCCGCGTGGCGGGCCCCCCCACACCAGAGCGGTAGGAGCCGACCCACAAGCCCGAGGTCGCCTGCCACACGGCCGGGGGACGGGGACAGGGTGCGGCGGGTTCTGCTAACGGCGGCGGCCACTTATGCACTAAAAAGGTGTGGGGGCGCTGACCACTCCGGGCGAGGCGGGGTACGTGAACATCCAAATGGAGGTGAAAGGAAACCAAATGGGTGGGGGGGGGGGGTGTAAAGAGGCTATGAGAGTGCCCGACTTGCACGGTCAAGCAAGCGGCAAAGGAAGAAACAACTAAAGACAAAAAGGGGGAAGGGCAGCTTTTCTAGGTGAGGTATAGAAATTGTGAGGGGGGGGCCCCCGAAGAGTGAACCATATGCACGAGGCCGTGCACCAGGACAGGAGAGGAGCGAGCAGGGGAACATGAGGAGAAGGGAAAAAGAACCACGGCGAAATGAATGGAACTGAAAACAGCGGCACAAACCCGGCTAAGCAAGGGCAGAGTACGGGGGGGGCCTTAAGCCAGAGGGAAAGATACATACAGGGAAGAAGTAGCACACTAAATGTGGAAAGAAAAAGAGATGAACCTTAAAGCACAAAGTAGGGAGGGGGGCGCGGGGGGACGGGGGGTGCTGGGGAGGACAGGACAGCCCAGCAGCGGGAGGAGACGGAGGGGCGGCTAGGACGAGACGAGCGGCCGCGGCGGAAGGGGCGGGGCGAAGCGACACCGGAAAGTAGGTCACGGCACATTGGAGAGGAATGAGCAGGCGCGCCGGCGCACCCATATTTTTGCATGCAAGTGAAGAGCACACGCTACGACACAGTATAACGCTGACAGGCAGAAAAATTCGGATGTTACGGACATATGGCCTACACATCTCATCTGACCCACAGTTCACTGGTTGTCTACTGAGACTCCTCGTTCTGTCGTTTTCCGCGCTTTGTTTGAACTACGCTTTGCTGAGCGAAGTGTAGTGTGCACTGAAAAGTTTCCTGTTTGTTGTGTTTTGTAAAGACAGTCGCGTCTAAATAAACCATTTTTCGTTAAAAAAAGAGAAGAAACAGGCCGTTGGTGAGTGGGTGGCCACCCTAGCCCCATCCCGCGTTATACTTAATGCAGTTAAACTGCAAAAAAAAAATGTGAGCCCCTGCGTTAACGCCCTAAGTTTTGGACAGCAACTAAATGAAACACAAACCTAAGTCCCTGGGCTCAAAGAGGAACGTTTTCTTACAATAAAATTCTCAGTTTAGTTGTCAGCACCTTTCCTTTGTCTGCAGTACAACAAACTCGAGAAATGTTGTAGAACCCACTTTTGTCCTTCGTGATTCATCTAAAGTTCACAATTCTTTTCCTTTCTCATCTTCGCTCTACTAGAAAAACCCTAAGAAGCCCCAAAACGGACCTTCCTCTCCGCCCAAGCCAGAGGTATACCAGGTTTCCTTGGAACACTCCATACAGCCACACACTACATACTACAACACATACTACTTTCAAGCATGCAGGCACCACACACAGCCTGATTATTTGGTCAGGAGTATTACCAACACAACCTTCGAACTTTTGGTTCCAACGCTCACTTTTGCAAAGATTATGTACATAAAACTCTGTGGAGTCGAGACTCTTCCACAATGCGGCAGTGTCAACTTACATTGCTTTGCGTGATTCAAAGTGCTCATTTATGAGAATTTCTGAATAGGTATCTAGATTTTGCACAGTGTTATGTCGAAAATATTGATAAGTTGGGCCAGATTTGTTGTGACCCAACTATAATTGGACGCATTAAACTTGACATGTAACGTGTGTTTTACGGACAGAATGAATCTCAAATTATCGCGTATGAGCTTGGTGTAAAGTGTGCTGTTACTTATTCACACACTGTTAGCTAAAAAATCTCATAGCTTCGATTGAAGGCACACCTAATTCATATTTAGAGACTTATGGTGAAATTTTTTTTGACTTGGGCCATAATCACCACCACAACACCCTATCCAACTAACCCGGATACCCTAGCAACTGGCACAGCATCTCCAATCAACTCCCGCACAACCCCCACACCCACAACAAATCCGTGGCAACCACTCAAGACACCCCCGGCAACATGCCAGCGATTTCGTTTCTTTAAACACCACAGATTTTTTCCTTGTGAAAATGTCCAATCTAGGGTTTCCTGATACTATGAAGCGTAATTGGGTTTTGCATTACTCGTCATGTGATAGATTTACCGTGATGTCATACAAGTCTTACATTCTTCTTCTACAGACAAGAAGACTTCTGTCTTATCAGTTTTTCTAGTTCAGTCTTTGGCCCAGTATGGTTTTTCCTGCCCTGTTCTACTTCTTTGCAATTTTCTTTATCTTTTTTCCTGAGCTGCTTGTTTAGAGGATGTTTCACCAAAAATGAAAAAGTCTCTAATCTTTTACTCACCTTCATCTTTTTCTTTCTTCCATGGAACACAAAAAAATATATTTTACATAAAATACAGATCACTCATTTCCAACAAATGGAGTTTTTCAAGCTTCAAAAGGACACAGAAGCACCATAAAAGTACATACAACTTTTGCATTATATATCTGAATCACTGAATCAGTGAGTTGAACTTGTGAACTAGATCAGTTTGATTCATGAACCAGTTGTTAATACTGGGTTTGTGAACCAACTGAACTTGCTGAACCAAAAGATCTGACTCAAAATAGCTGTTTGTGCATAAATTCGTATAAACAATTTGTTCACGAGTCGGGCTGATCTAGTTCACACGTTTAATTCACCGATAATGAACAAGTCTTATGGACTCTTGTGATACTTTTAGGTTGCTTTTGCTTTCTTTTTGAACCTCGAAAGCCTCAATCTCCATCCATTGTAATTGGATGGAAAAGAGCAACCAGGACATTCTTCATCATTTTTCCTTTTGTATTTTATGGAAGAAAATGTCATACGGGTTTGGAATGGCATGAGGGTTGAATAAATTATGACTACTTCAGATAATTTTTGTGTGCTTTAATGCTTTCTATCACCCTCTCTCTTCCACCTACTTCTCAGTCACGTTCCTTCAGCCTCTCTCTCTTATCTTTCTCCTTGTCTTAATATATTCACTGCTCTTTTTTCCACTCTTCACTTTATCCTTCGATCCCTCCTTTAATCTCTCCCACTCTTCCCTCAGAGTTCACTCATCAGTCTTGCTCTCTTCTTTCGCTTTCTCACACCATCCTTTAATGCATCCCTCACTCTTTGTCCTCTGGAGTACTTGCACTCCTTCCTTTTTCTTTGTGCCTCCCAATGCTGTCAGACCTTATCGCCATTCTATCATTCCATCCACACCAGATGTGACCACAAATAAATGACATCAAACATGATTTAAATCCCATGCCCATCTATAGTTAAGGTCGGAAGGGTGTGTGAATTTTAATGTGCATGTGTGAGTCAAAGTTTAATTGCCAAAATTTTCAAATAAAATAAAATCATGTCTATACCTGCACTCAGCAAGGTGGCGCTACTGTAAATAAACTTGATTTTGCAATATTGAGTGTACGATTGATCCAACAAAATCTCATGGCAATTCAAAACTATTTTACTCTTTATGATCTCATTTGTACGGTTTCATACGTTCTTCAAAAAAATCTGACGTTTTTGAACAAATCTCACCATATAAATTCATACAAAATTGCCACCTCGTAAAATAATTTTCTCATGAGATTGGGTTGATTCCCATTTCCCATTTTCTCTTTGTCTTCCATTATTTAGACAAACAGTTAATCCCAAGTTATTCGAAATGTTGTGTTAAATATCTGGGAAAGGCTGCAGGTTCGAACTTTAAAGGGGATGATTCATGAGCTGTCACTATTGTAGCCTTGAGCAAGATGCTTTTATTTGGGATAAATCATGTTGTTCCAATCCTGTTTGACTTATTTTCTTCCGTAAAGAACAAAAGGAGATGCTCAGCAAGATGTTCATGCTGCTCTTTTCCACAAAAAGAAAGCGTTCAGTGACCACAATAAAAAAAACACCATAAAAATGGTTCATATGACGTCCGTGCTATATGCCAGATCTTCTGAACACCAAGTTTGAAATCAGTGGCATCAAAAATCAGATTGTGACATGGCAAGTTTGAATATGTGAAAGCTGAAGTTTAAATGTAAATTTGAAAGCCGGACTTTCAGTGAAAAGTGAAAAATATTGACACAAAATTATCATATGGCTTCAGAAGACTTGGGATATAGTGTAGTCATGTTGTCCACAGTTATGGTGCTGCTTGGTCACTTTTAGAGTTGGTACCCATCTGCTTTCATTTTTGGAAAAGAGCAGCTTGAACATTCTTCAGAATTTCTACTTTTGCGTTGCCACATATTCTCAAGTCAGAGGGGTTTGGAATGACGTGAGAACGATTAATCCAGGTTTCTCAAATGACACTGATCCTGTAGTCAACCATGTGCGTTTTCAGATAAAAGTGTCATGTACTGTAGATATCACAAAATCTGTTACTTCATTTGTTATGTGATGGCTCTGAGAATTATATGGCCATTTCCTGGGACTCATAAGACATAAGACAGAGAGCTTGATTGAAAATCAAAGCCTTTCCTCCATATCACTGTAAGGAGTTTAGACAGTAAGAGTGAGCCATTATAAAGAGATTGGAGATAATGTTTCAATAGATCTTCTTCCATTAGAGTCCTTCACTTTGGCTATCAGAAATACTGTTACCGGTATGAGCAATCTAAGAGAAGATATTTTAAGCATTATATAGCCACATATAATAACGTTTAAGCATTAAAGTCAGCTATTACTGATTATATGCATTCACACTTGCACATTATTTTACAGTATTTTCACGGTTATTTTCATGGCCCGCTTTGCTATTTCACACCTGATCTTGGCTGAAAGCTTGAGGGCGAGAGTCCCAGAGTTCTTGTTTTGGATGGTTATACGTCTTATAAAAGAGAGGTATTTATTTTAGCATACTTTTTGTTGATTCAATCTCAAGTTCTTAGTATTTCACCCATTACATTAGCAAATTAACGACTTTTATAAGCATATATAAGCAGGTTAATAACTGACACCCATTCTTGGTTAGACTCCTTTGTCATGTGTCATGGCCCCAGAGAGTGATCTCTTCTCTTTATATCCTGCTCTGATCCCCCAGTTGAGAAGAGCCAATCTGGGTCACTCATTTAGGTAGGAAAAAAACACCTCCCTCGCCTCCCTTTTGGCCGGCCACGTGCTAATGAGCTCATTTCGGAGGTCATTGACTCCCTAATTGAAATCAGAGTGCTTTGTGACCCCCAGAGTCGTGCTATAATTAGAAATGTTCTCTGACTCCTTGATACCATGCGGAAATAACTCTCTGAATATGACCAAACAGGAGAGACCCCTTCAATAGGTATTATTGTGGTTAAATGTGTCTTTTGTTGGCTTTTTTTTGTTTTTTTTGTTAATACCACAAGTTGACATATTTTGCCAACATAGCTTACACTTCCTTCATCATAAACTTCTTTTTAGGCTTCTTTAGTCGAACTATCTCGGTTTGTTCTCGACCTAGTTCTCTTCGATATCGAGTGCAGAGCAAGCCCTGAGGTCTTCATATCACTTAATTCGTAGTTTTCAGCTAATATGCCGACTTATTGCTAACTAGATTGCCTGAAACCACATATATGTCATCCAAGTGTCTATTTAATATGTGTTTTCATCTGGAAGAAGTATTTTTAACGCATTAGCTCTAAAATATTACCCTTTGGATGTTTAAAGAACGTCTTTTTGAGATGTTTGATTTAGAATGTCAGTCTGCTCTTTTTAAAATATTTATCTAGTGTTTGTGCACAATAATTCAAATGTGAAGGCTTTTCTAACAAACATCTTGGATATGTATTCTAGTGCATTAATAGTGTTAAAGTTAAAGGAAAGCTTATGTTTTAAACTTTGCTTGTTTGTAAACGAATTACACTGCTGTCATGACACTCAACGGACATTTTGTTTTCTGTTAGCTTGATAATGCAACACTTTTTAGTAGGTGACTATATAAGGTAGAATATATAGAAGAGATAAAAGACCAATCACAATTCAGTGTGTAAATTAGTGCAGGAAAGTAGACCAATCAGTATACAAATACTGTGGTTTTCATATCGTTTTTAAATCATTTCAATCAAAATTCTTAAGAATATTTACCCAAAAATGAAAACTTTCAATGTTTTGTTGGGACCCATGCTTCCCTTGTATGACAAAATATTCTTCACAGCATCTTATGTGTGTTCCACATAGGGACTGCACGATAATCGCATGCAAAACCGCGTTCATATTCGCGCAATTTTTTGCGCAGCTCGTCAGTGAACAACGGCTCTTTGTAGTTAATGATGCTCAATGTGAAAGCACGCACGTGATGGAGATTTAGCGCTGATTACAGAACCGGCTTTCTGGCAAGATGCGCCGTTAAATATCGCATGCGATGTATCGTGCAGCCCTAGTGCTAGGTCAGAGTAGAAAGCAAAATGGTTTGGAACAACATGATGTTGAGCAAGTTCTGACAGAATTTTCATTTTAGGGTGCCTGTTCCTTTAAGTATAATGTTTACCAAAATCGCTGACTGAAATTATCTCGAAAGTTTGAATGTAGCCTGTATGTTTAGTAGTTCAAGATTGTACGACTGCAGAAGACTGGAAAAAAAAAAAAGAAAAGCAGATGAGTTTCAAAAGAGCGCTACCTTGCAGGGTACAGTGGCAATGCTAATGCTACTGAGAGCTTTTCTCAGCGCTAGGCTAATTAGCACATATATTACATTGGGAAAACGGGCAGGAAATTGCTTTGTCACATTTCCACATAGCAGAGTGTGTTTGTGGCACATTCTGACACATTTCCAAGTCTTGCTTAATTTCCAGTGTGGTTTAACCATGTAATGAAAAAGACAAGAGACCAGGCGCAAAAGAAAACGTAGCCCAATATGAGGAAGAAAGGTGTTGTTTTGTAAGTTTTTGATATTAGTCCGACATCCTGCAGTTTGTTGGTTATAACAGGATTTTTCTAGTATTGTCAGGTTGTGTCACATTTCTAAGTGTTCATTTGTACTGCCCTCTTTCAAAAGGAATATCGGAACAAAATTCCATTCGCTTAAAATAGTCTAATTTTAACTTTACCATGGTGTGGCTAAAGAAGCCAATTATTACACTGAGTTACTTTCCTGCACTATATAACAAAGTTAGCCCACACAAATGACCCAAAAGCCATTTTTAGGGTTTCACAGCAGCAGTGGTACTGAAATAGTTTCTTCATCTGATGTTACTGAGCCTGCGCTCAGATACTTGCTCTGTACTGTTGACTTTGTGGAGATTTTCACATCGAGTTTTGGCACAAATTGTATCTTTCTGTTCAGAAGCTGCCTACGAGCGTGCACGGACATACACACATGGGTGCTCACACTTAAAGCAACTGCCAAGTTGTAATTAGCTGGTAACATCTAACACGTCTCACCTACACACTCCTACTCATGCAAACAAACCAAGCGACCCACAGCTCAGCAGATTTACAGCATTATCTAAACATACAGAGATGGCGGAGTGAGAACAGATGCCCACTCATGCCCATCACACACATGCACACATATAAGAAGTGTGTTAGCGTACAGTTACACACAGAGCTGAAACACCAGTATACTTACAGCGATCCGTGGCATGTGCATTGCAGCAAACGTGGTATTTGAGTTATATATTAAATATATATAAATAATCAAATAAAATATTGTTAGAAATTAACTATATATATATTATTTTTGTATGGTTCTATAGATCTATATCTTACTCTGTCTCTTGTGTGTAAGTTCAGACGACATTTGAAAAAGAAACATCTAAAACAAAGTACTTGTTACTGGTACTTGAACAAATCGTAATTGAGAGCTCCATTCCATCTCTTGAGGAATGAAGGAGCTTTTCTGCATTAATTGTCCTTGGTCTCTTTTGATTTAACTAAGCTTGAAGGATTGACATGGACATATGACATTGGAGGACACACCTCTGTATCACACATCACTTCTCTTCATCACATACTATAACCTGCTTACACGTATATCTCACATCACACTCCCCTTTGTATGCATTTCCACTTATTCTTCGTATCACGTTCTTTTGTTTCGTTTTTGTAATTATGATGTGTTAACTCAAGCTGTATAAACAGACTTTATTCACGAAGTGGTTTTCGATTAGGGTTGGGGAACCTTCCATGACTTCTGGGTTTTAGAAATATATATATATATATATCTCTATTAAATACAAAGCTATATAGATATCATATATAAATATATATAATATAGATGTGGGGCTATGTAGTATATATATAATATCTATAATCTATATCTCAGTTACATATGCTACGTATAATATCATATTAAAAAATGATGGTGCAAGTTGTTTTTGGACTTGCACCATGGTTCAATTAATATATATTAAAAACATATGTGGAAATACTTCATTTTTCTGATATTTTTAGTTATTGTTTTTGGACTTCCACCATGGTAATTTACTGATTACCATGGTATTCTTAGTTCTAAGTTTCAAAATGTATGTCCAAAAGTTCATACTCAATTGGAAATGAACAATTAAATGCACCGAAATTTATCACGTACATGCCCAAAAACAGGTATCTGGGAACACACAATGGGAAAACCGTTTAATCTTTGAAATACCTTGAATATCAGAGATTTCAGAGATTTCGTTAATCTCAAAAGCATGGTATTTCACGACATGTTAATTAACACATGATGTTCTCAAGAATACTCTGGGAATACAGGGCATTATCTTTGTACCATCCAAACCCATTAGGTCATGGCAAATGTCTAAGAAAACTTTTTTTTTTTTACAAAAAAAAAAGAGTGTGTCAAAAACAAGGTTTTCATCGTACCCGTCAAGATATTTTTAAATGACATGTTCTAAAATTATTTGCAACACACATGGGCAACAAAGCATGGTTACTGTGACAAAACCAGTAGTGGACATATTTTGAAACCAATAGCTTAGAGAATACCATGGTATTGTATCTGAACCTCGATTACCCCTGGTGTGAAAGACAAAAAAAAAACATTAACCATTTGATTTTCACACAATGACTACTTAGTGGTGTCACCCCCCAAACTCATAAAATGTACATTAGATATTACATTCGATATCTTCACTCTCGCTAACACTTCTGTGAATAGCGTTAATTTTCATCCGTGAACCTCTTGTTCCACTTTGTTTTTTCTATATGTGATGTTGTGTGTCATTATTGTCCGCATGCATATCGCAGTGGTTTCCATTTCATCAGGCAACCCTCTTCCTAGTTTTCCTTTCTCCTCTATTCAATCTACAAAGTTCTAAAGATATGAGGTCTCTACATACTGCAGTCACGTGCAGACGGCAGTGTTTCGCCTTTTCAACTCGCGTTTCCCCCCCGTAGTTGTGTAGTGTTAGTTTGCCACGCTCTGGTGCCATCCTCGTCTTGATGATGTGAGACAGGCAGTGTTTGACTTCAGCGAGCCGCGACGCTAGCGAGGCATCAGATCTAGAATTAATGTTTGGCAGTATAGCTGAATGTACCTCTTGCAGCGCACCACCTGCCACGTCAAGCAGCCCAATCATGAAGGGGATGTTGAGAGATGTGTCGATGGTAGCTCGAGTATAGGGTGTAAGCCTCTGCCCCGACTATCCCGGTAGGTTTTCCTAGTTACCAGGTAGGACGATCCGTCATCGATCGCATCTGGGCTCAGTGCACCTGGACGGCTTTGTACCATTCGTATCTGTACGTACCATTCTAGCTCCATCTCTCTCCCCCTCGCCCTTCAGAGAAAACAGGCGTACTTGGGATTCCTGTCCTCCTATTCAGAATTAGCCTCTTCCAGCCCCTGGGAGATGAGATATTACTCCGATATACTAAATCCAGGATGGTTAGCAGCACTATCTGCATGTTCTCAGGCTGTAGTGTTCGTGGATTCCCATGGCATTTGTGTGTAAGTGTCATTATAGCAAACATACATTTATATATGTGTCTGTGTCTGTAATGTTGCTTCTAAGAGGTGCTTCATAAACTACACTGAAAACAGGGTTAAATTAAAAATGTGCTTCATGTGGTAACATCTAAATAAACTGATTGTATTCAAATCAAAAACATTTAAAAACATTTCTGAATCAACCTAACGAATAAACACAACTCTAAATTTACCCCTTTTTCTTTAGAATCGCCAAGGTAACAAGGTGCAGTTTAATTGGACCAAAGTAGCTCGGACTCAAAATGTATAAAAAAAGAAAAAAGAATATTAGAACAAATAACTGTAATGCCTGGCGAGACAAAATCTCTGATGCACTTTTATTTACTAGTGGCAAATGTCAGTAATTATGGCAGGGGTGTTGCCAGTTATATAGTTTTCACCCTGTTGAATGAATCCCAAATCATAAAGAGTAAATGATTGTTTCATCATCTTATTTCGTGGAAAGGTCCTCTAGTAATATAATACGAAAATGAAAATAAGATGATTATTGTAATAATACTCTCATCATTATAGTATATTAGTAGTAGTAATAATAAAATAACAAACACATATATACGATAAATGAATATATATTCCTACTATGTTTTTTTGTTGTTTTGGGTTTTTTTGTTTTTTTATGCTAATAAGTAACATCTGTTAGTAATAACAACAACAGCAATAATGATAAAAGTAATATTTAGAACATTTTCATAAAATGTTTTCATTTGAATTTTTAGGATTTGAATTTTTAGAAAAATCTAGACATCTTTACACTGCAAAACAATGCAGATTTCCAGATTGTTAACATTTATTTATTTTATTATTCTTATTTTTTTATTTATTTTTTACATTTGTCAGATGCTTTTATTTATATCGTCTTGCATTCAGGGTCTACATTTAATTAGTTCATGCATTCTTTGGGAATTGAACCCATGACCTTGAACTGTTTGAACTATAGGAATGTCCTTTATATAACATAAACTCACAAACACATTAATGCGACATTGTCAGTGTATTTTACATACATTGCATGCTTGTACGTAACTTTTATTAGTCACATCTGGATTTTATTTGTAATTAAATTTGCCATTAAAAGTGACTTTCTTTTGCAAAGGATCTGGCAATTTCAGTTCTGATTGACCTCAGAGGTTTCACAAAGATTTGTACATCTCTAATGTTTTCAAATGTGAGAGGATTTCAACTTAATTTATATTATAAATTCAACATCCATCCAAATGAAAATGTGTGTGTACACTGTATGTAAAAAAATACCTACAAATATACATTACTCTAGGTGGAGATACAGCATCAGGAGTACATGATAGATGAAGGTATTCACTAAAGAAAGGAAGAAGGGAATAATTTAAAGTATAAAGTGATTGAGAGAGCACTAAAAAGAGTGTGTTATGAACAAAGAATGATGGTGGAAAAGACATAGACATCAAAGGAGAAGATGAGAGACATTTAGGTATTGAGTGTGGGTGTGTGTGTGTGTGTGTGCATGTTTCTGTGGTTTATGAGGACACAAATCTGTATAATAACATAGGTATGACATAGGTATTACAACAAGAAGGAGATTTATGAGGACATTTTCAGTGTCCCGTAATTCAAAAGGCTTATAAATAATGCAGAATGAGTTTTTTTTTTATCTAAAAATGCAGAAAGTTTCCTGTGAGGGGTAGGGTTGGTGTAGGGCAATAGAAAATACGGTTTGTACAGTATAAAAACCATTACGCCTATGGAGAGTCCCCATAAACCATAAAAACCAACCTGTGTGTGGGGGTGGTGGTGTGTGTTGTGTGTGTGTGTGTGTGTGTGTGTGGGTGTGTGTGTGTGTTGTGTGTGTGTTTTGTGTGTGTGTTTTGTGTGTGTGTGTGGGTGTGTGTTGTGGGTGTGTGTGTGTGGTGTGAAGGAGTGGGAAACTGAGAAAACCGAAAACAAAAGATCTGAATCGGCCACGCACTCACACACATAGTTTTTATGAGTTCGATACCTGCGATCTTTTCAGATCATGACAATAAAGGAGAACGATTTGACCTGAATTGAATTCCAGGGACAGAAAGAGAGAGAGCGAAAACTTGATATTGCAGACATGCAATGGACCCTCAAATAACATTATGAAGATAAGAGCGGGTGAAAGAGAAAGATCAAGCCATGACTCGCTAGTTCATTGTCTCCGAAACTCCTTTTTTCATTGAATGCACCTAATGTGTCTGAAGATTAGGGGTGTAGCAATCATTATTCCTCCCACTTCTGGGGACATTACCCCTGCATTATTGTGTCCCTCCACCTGTCATATCAGTTCATCTACCCTGAGACAAGAAACCACTCACAGGAAAATAGATAGATAGATAGACAGACAGACAGACAGACAGACAGGGGACAGACAGAACAGACAGACAGACAGATAGATAGATAGATAGAAAAAATGGACAGACAGACAGACAGACAGACAGATAGATAGATAGATAGATAGATAGATAGATAGATATATAGATAGATAGAAAAAAATGGATAGATAGATAGATAGAGTCTTCCTCTGCTCATGCCGTGTGTCTTCTCTCTGTAGGGCACAGTAAGGGACAAAACTGGAATCATTCCCGAGTCGTTCGTGAACATTATTAAACCTCTTCCGGAGAGTGACTCTGACGAAGAGGGCGGAGCTTCCAAGAGTGGGAATCGTGCTCAGAGTTCATACAGCTGCCTGCGCTGCTATCTGCTGCAGCCAGAGGGCATCGACACAAGGTCACACACGCAGCGCATGCACATCGTCAGTTCATCTAAAAACATTATCATTTAATCACTATCACGTCTATAAACACACAAAAACATCTTAGCAACCACATCACAACACCCTGGCAACCCCCTATTGACTATTTCTCAGCTAATGTGATGCTGTATTTATTGTCTGCTGTAGGGACATTTGTGTTGAGGAAGATCTCTCTATTCAACCGTCTTATGAAGATCTGCTTTCCCGAATGAGGTACTTTATCCCTGTCCTGTTCAGCTCTCTAATCAGGTTGTGCTGTTTGACATGTTGTACGCTCACAATGTGTCTCAGAATGGAAACATAAAAGAAAGCCTCATTAATTGAATATTCTAACATGTAATACTGTTAAAGCGTCTCCTAATCAGTTTATGTTTGTATTTATTCTGTCATTCCCATCATCAGCATCTTTAATTCTGCTGTTCTTCTCACACTGAGGAGAGCTGGTGTCTCTCTTTAATATTCACACCACGTTTCCTGCCTTAACTCAAGTACGAGAGGAGAAAAAGATGTGGTAGAAAAGAGAGAACGGACAGAAAAACATCCAGGAGTGAAAGTCTTTTTAAATGTCAAACTTTTCGGTCTGACCAGCAGAAAACACTTTTGTTTTGTACAGTGTAATAATTATGAATTGCTTTTCTCAAATTTCTCATGAAGAGAACATCTAGCAGCAATCTCTTTTTGAAAACATTTTAAGGCAAAAAAGAAAAACAACTGTTTGTCATGTTTAAAAGCATAGTTAAATGTAACAATAAAATAACAAAACATAAATAGACATATGTAAAATGTAAAGACATATGTTAATTTAATATATTTTTTTAATAATTTGACTATATTTCAATGTAACTATATTTAATGTCATCATTAGATTAGCAACATGCTATACATTTTGAATCCTCTTTTATTTTTCAGATTGTTTTTACAAGCACCAACACCTATATTATATTATATTATATTATTAATGTAATATATTGTATTTTCTATTCATTTTTAAAAAGTGTTTAGAATTATAATATATTTGTTTAATGAATTTTTAAATCAATATTCAACATTACAATGTTTTTTTTTGGGGGGGGGCATTTCTTGCCTATGTATGGACAGTGTAGTGAGACAGGACCGTGAGCGAGGAGAGGGGGGATGGGATCGGAACGGTCTTCAAGCTGTTGATTCGACTCGGGATGCCGTAGCGCAGGCATACTTACAATTTTGAATTTTCAATTAGGACTTACATGTAATAGGATTAAAATTATTTAAATGTCATGTATCCTGTTTTTGTAATACTGTATTACACGTAATTGAAATGAATTGATTGGATAAATTCTTGTATATTATATTAAATTCTTTTCTAAAAAAATAAAATTAATATTATTATTTCTAATTAAAACTTTAACTTATTAAAACTAATTAATAATGCCTATTATTTATTTTAAGTGCTGTCAATGATCCGCTAAATCAAAATAAAAGTTTTTGTTATTTGCTGTTGTGTGGATATTATTCTATCTATATGATAACCACACGTCTAGTCGATTTTGCAAATATGACCATGTCTTAGTGTTCTACCTACTTATATAAGTACTACACACCTATATCTTTATAAAAATTGAATATATCAACATAACTAGTGCACATGTATTAATGCATAGGGTCACAACAAACTGCGAGTGATTATTACATCAGTTTCGCGATTTTTATTTATATTATGGATATATGAGGTTTTTTCCATTTTTCGTGGTGACCAAATTTGTTGTGTCGACGCTATGGTATATTCATGCAGCTATGTGTGCCCCCCCCCAGCACACTACACACCCCTCACACTCCGTCACTATAGATACCTAACTCACCCTTCGTTATCCACATGACAGTCCCACTCGGCCACACAGTATGACACGTAACAAGCTGAACGACCGAGGGGGACGACAGCTACGAACTACTCCGGCGTTCGACCCACACCTGAGGTCTCGGCTTCAGACCCTGGTGAGGCTAGTGTGAGACATCCTCGAGTGAGACCAGGACTCTGGGAACTTACTCCCTGGAGGTCTATCAAGACTATGTAACACGAAGTTTGAGACGCTCAGACCACGATCAAGATATTCCATTGTGTCACTCGTCCATGCCTATCGGCCGACGTCCATTGTCAGCACGGCAGCGTGGTGAGTCCCCAGCACCTGACGCCACTTGATTACGCTCCTCGTGATATCCCCACCCAGAATTGAATGGGATGTCAGATCGTGAGTCTGCTGTATAGCAAAAACATCCCACACGGCAAGACACGTGTAGGAGTGGAGTGTCAGGACCCCGACGACGTAGACACCGGGTTTAGACCAGTAAAAATTACTTAAAACTCGATCGTTACACTGCTGGATTCTTTTCGCAGATGAGTAGTTTTAGCTTTCAACAAAAAAGCACAGCACAGAAGGCCACACAAAAGATGTCTTGAGGGAACCACTGTCGAAGATGTTGCCTGGATAATGTTTAATAATAAACCTCATTTGGATGTTGAATATACATCTGTCAATGAATGCTGCTGTTGACTCATTTGCATAAAGGTCACATGACTGCCGACACAACATGGAGGCCTGAAATTGCATTATACTAATTATATTGCATTACTGTCAATCAAATTAGACTACTACGCAGATTCGTGCTCTAGTTTACCCCTCAAGGGAGTCTTCAAGTGGAAAGCATTGCTTTGATTAGACGATGAAGACGTCACTCTCATGGTGCAAGAGAGCAAACAGACGGGGTCAAAGGTCAAGCGGCCCGTGAATCAGTTTCCCTGGGAGCTGCTGGTCACGCATGCCAAAGATCTGTCCGTTTACAACACCGAGTATTGAAACGAGCGAACGTCATTTCCAAATCATTTGCACAACGTTTCTTAGTTTATGGGGTTTTCAAATTGCAAACTATTTTTGGTTACTAAAAGGGATAGTTTACCCAATAATATTTCACAATTTTGTCGTATTTACTCATCCTTGAATCGTTTGTGACTTTTGAAGCAGAATCAGTTGATCCCGTCTGAATGATTCATTTATGAATCAGAATGAATCGGTTCAGTGATTCACTGAATCACTGATCTGGTAACAACAGTTCAAAGATCACTGGAAGATAATCACTGAATAATAACAACTTAATTGTCCAAAAAATTATTAAATGACTTCAGACCAGTGTTATTATTAATATACTATTATAGTTTATATACAGTTCATAGAGATTTAATTTTTCATATGATCTGTTTTCACTTTATTTGTTGTTGTTGTTGCAAGTGTTTGGTTAAATTTCGGTAATGTTTTGTGTGTTTTTTTTATGTTTTGTCCTTTTTTTATTTTATTTATTCATAGTTGGTTAGTTAGTTTGAGTTGTTTTAGGATTTCAATTTAAACTAAACCAAATAATAAAACAAATATTTGTGTTTTCTGTAGATTTGATTTTATCTTTGTTTTATAGGTTATGTTTAGTTTATTTAGCTTGATGTGTTTTATGTTGTAGGTATGCTTATTCGAATGAGAACACACGGCAAACTGGCAATAGCTGAAATTAAAAAGAAAGTTTTACTTTATCGTTTTAATTTATTAAAGTAACAAAAACATTTTTATGGTTTTAATTTGAGTTGTAATTAGCATAATAACCCTGTCTTAGATACTAAGCTACAGTCATATGTCCATAGTCATTTTTTGCTGCTTTGTGTTCTTTTTGAGCTCTTAACCATCCGTTCTTTTATCGTTGTTGACCAGCAGAAAGTGGATCATGTAATTGGGTTTAATTCTTAACACAACCGTAATTCACAGTGGAATCTGATGCTGAAGTAAATTTGCTACATTTTCAGTGCTAATAAATTAGCTTCTGTATTTTCAGCAGTAGGATTGGTGGGTGGACATTCACTTTTCTTGTTTGGTGACGTTTTTAGCCAACTTTATTTCAGTTCCTTCATTGCCGGAAACAGTCTGGTGTGGCATATGACGTGTGTGCCCAATGATCATAGGTGTAAATTTTATAATTTAATGTAAGCGGGATGGTTGTGATATCTATCAATGTATCACATACACAAACACAAGTACTCTTTAGGCGAGGTGTGAGGGACGATGATGTGTGGAAGGAGGCGGATCTAATCCGCGGGAGGAATGTTTTTTTGTTCAATATTCAATATTAACTAAAACAGAATAGAAAATAATTATTATATATGCAAAATCTATGTTAATGTAATGAATAATTTATATTTATAATAAGTACTATGTAATATGAATAATAACACAATGATTAATTAATAATTAAAATATTTACAAATGTAAGCAATTCAATTAATAATAGTCTTTTCTGTTAATTTATTATTTCAGTGTTTTTGAAACATTAAATATTAAATATTTCTTTTTAGTTAATAAAAAATCGAATCTTAAATATGATATACAAAATTTGCTATAATATAGGTGTTAGTATATGAGTTATAATAGATTATTAGACTGGCATATTGAGATATTGAGTTTTACTTTCTAATTTTGGGGAAGGAATCATATGGCACATTGAAATCTGCAAACAAAGCAGTTTTGAATCTTTTAGAGAGTAAACACATTTGCGGTCAGGCTGGCACAGGCACACAAAAGTTACACATAACACTTGAGGATGTCAGTGTGAGCGGCAGAGCCTGGGCTTCATCACAGCAGTGAAGAACAAGCGCTTTGGCAGTAAGCTCAACTGATGTTTCTGACTCGTCTAATTATTATTCTCGTTTGTTAGGGATTATCCGGACCCTCCTCTTCGCCAGCTGTTGTTCAGTCAGTTTTCTCCATGCGTCCAAACATCTCTCTCTCCTCGACTCTGACTGTACTGTGGACATCAGTCCTCGCAGGATGTCCTCAGCTTGACACGTTTGCTCCAGGTTAGGGTTGTTTTACTCTAATCGGCTTGGGTTTCAGTATCATTAGGTGTTTCTAGCTTTTTCTACATCTTCTGTTCCCAGAATCCTCTGCTCTGGAGTCTTTGGCGTGCCGTAATGACTACCGCTCTCATATCCGCTGCAGCTGGAGAGACGATCCTCCTGTTCTTCTCTCTCTGCTCCACATGGATCCAGATGACCACCGGTGAGAGTGAGCCGCGTCTTCATTCAGATCACTGGACATTGGTACAGCAATAATAGTAGAATAATAATCATTTAGGCATATTAGAAGAGTAGTAATTGTAGAGTAATAATTTAGTCATATTAGAAAAGTAATACTAGTAAAATAATAATAATTTATGCACAGGAATGGTATAGTAGTAGAGTAACAATAGTGAAATAATTCAGTTGTGTTAGTATATGAATAATAGTAAGGTAATAATAATTAAGTAACAGTATTATACATTAAACAATGTCAGTAATTGTACTAGGAAAATGTTCATAATTAGTTACCCTACTTTGGACAGTAAAGACTTATATTTCATTTGTCTGGTACCTTTTCTACTATAAAATATTTAACATAATTTTTTAAACAGCAGTATGAATTACTTAATTATTGAAAGAGACGACTTATATTCAAAGGCAATCCTGTATGTTTTTAATGTAAATATGTTTAAAAATTATGTTTTTAGTAGAAGCGTATAAATTACGTTATACTGTGGGGGAAAAGGGAAGTTTTATATTCTATGTAAAAGTCAATTTTGTCTTGTTTTTATTAAAATAATAATGTATTCTGTGAGTAATGCTTGTAACATCATCGCTGCGTTTTAGTTTTACAATAAAGTTGATAGATTTACAGCTATTTTTATTATACATTTAGCAAAATAATATGTAGAAATTAATGTGAAGTAATCAAGAGTTTTTATCTGAGTGTATCTAAACTAATATAATATAATATAATATAATATATACAGCGTTATATTTTAATGTAATATTTGGCTAATAAAATTAATCATTATTGTATTCATTTTATTATATACATTATTATTAATATTTAAAACATTTAAGCAGTGAATACAGTATAATATACTAGAAATGTGATGTTATTACAAAGTAATAGTATATTATATTAATTTAATTAGAGTCATAATAGAGTAAAATAATAGTTGGACAAGTAGTTTAGGAAAATGCTTTGAAAATCACAGTTTAAAATCTAAAAACTGATTCATGAGCAATCTGTGACACATACAATAAGCTAAAAGACTAGAATATAGCTCATGATTGCTTGTTTTTATGATTTGTTGCTTTATTTCAGAGTTTCGCCCTGTGTTCTGACTCCTAACCCTTCCCAGAATCCCACTGGGATGGAGAGAGTTTATTGTCAGTATAACACATCTCTATTTGCCATCGGCTTTGATGACTTGTTCTTCTTCCACATGGCAAACTCTTCCGGCATTTACAGAACCTTCAGACTCACAAAATTTGGTACAATACATTTATACCATAGACATACCTAAGCATTGGCTATTTATGTAATGCTTAAGCTAAGTCTACTCTTGACTTCCCTATAGAAGATGCAGATCCATACTGGAATTTTTACCAGCTAGATGACACACTGCCACCCTCACCTCCGACCTCTGACCCCTTCAGACAGCATGACCAAGAGCACTCGGTGAGTGTCAAAACGACCACACTTTCAGTCAAAGGTCATGCTAAACTGACACGAGAATGTCTTTGAAAATGATTTCTGACTTCCTCATGGTCAAAAACACCAACATGTTCTTTCAAGAAAACGTGACTGTTTTACACATAGACTGTAAAGAAACGTATAAAACGGAAAGTTCCGGTCCTTGATTCTGATTGGTTGAGCCAAGTTCGAAGCTGTTGTAAATTACTCTACAAACATAAGCTGCGTCCCAATTCGCATACTATCCATCCTAAATAGTATTCGAAAATAGAATTAGTATGTCCCAAATCATAGTATGTTGAAAAGTGTATGTCAAAGATTCCCAGATGGTCTACACTCTTAAAAATAAAGGTGCTTCACGATGCCATAGAAGAAACTTTTTTGTCTAAATGGTTCCATAAAGAACCTTTAACATCTGAAGAACCTTTCTATTTCACAAAAGGTTCTTTGTGGCGAAAGAAGGTTCTTCAGATTATAAAAAGGTAAGAAAGAGATGGTTATTTAAAGAATCTTTGACTGAATTGTTCTTTCTGGAACCAAAAATGGTTCTTCTATGGCATCGCTTGAAGAACCTTTTGAAGAACCTTAATTTTTAAGAGTGTACTACTTGAGATTAAAATTCGAAGTCCAGATCGATTCGCACTCTAAACGGCTAATATTGCCCTCAACACATTGTGCAGTGGACGAGGATTCGATTAGAACTACAAACACAAATAAAAAATGTGTTAAAAACTACAAACATGGCGGATATGCGAGACCGACGGACAGGCAGAGATAGGGGTTTGAGTGATAAATATCAGATTCAAGATTCAAGATTTTTTATTTGTCACATACGTGGTTATATAGGGAATATATGACCAGCAGTGAAATGTAGGTCAGGTCCGCTCCATGGACAGTGCAATTATTAAAGAATACAAACACAAGAAAATTTTATATAAATATAGGTATGGAAAAAATAAGATAAAAAAATACGAATAAAATAAAATACTGTAGACTTAATAAATATTAAGATGAGCAAGAGTGTGCAAACAGGTTGTACAGGGTAGTTACATAATCAATGTCTAACCTGATTAAAAAATATTTAATGTTATGCACGTTATATTTAATCTGCAGCAACACTGTGAACTTTATAATGATATGTTTGGTCATTAACTTTTAAATGCATCATTATGCATACATGAAGAGAGTTCTCGGCATGATAGACCCGCGACTGGCAGATTTCTCTCCAATACGGTAGGAAATTGAATTAAACGAAATATGGATAATGTTAAATTTGACAAGATGATTACAGTGCAGTTTAAACAGTGACAGAATGCATGTAACTAAGCAACAGACCGTCCGTTAAAGACGCAGTTAGGACGAAGTAGTATGTCCCAAAGCTGGCCTACTATTCTGCTACATACTAAAAATATGTACTTTTTCTTAACAAAAAGAGTGCATGCTTTTAAGGCATAGTATAAGTAGGCGAATTGGGACGCAGCAACACACCTTTGTTTATATTTGTGTGTTGCTCGGCAACCACTTTGTTGGAACCACAACCGATTCTGAGGAACTACATTGTTTGGTGGAAGAATAATGTTTTTATTAATATCATTACACTTTAGTTGCTCTGTTTTATTTTGTGACACCTTGCTACATATATGGAATAACCGTTTTATAAAAGCAATAAGCCCCGTGAAGCCGTGGTTTACAGTGAATTTATAACAGCTAAAGGGGTTCGCTTCGCGTCGTGCATAACAACGCCCGCTTAGCTGTTATAAATTCACTGTAAACCACGGCTTCTTGTGGTTTATTGCTTTAATGGATAATGCATCTTCACATCCTTCCACTAGAGAAAAGGGAAGCCAAAACCCAGTATGGCCGCTGTCATCTTGTGAAAATGCCGTCATTTTGATAGTCTGCGCAGTAGTGATCGTGAGGTGGAGTCGCGGGGTATCAAAGTCCCGCCCAACCTCTCACAGACCCAATCACAAGATCACAATCATGACACCACACCCCTTTTTTTTTACTAAACTAAACACAATTTTATTAGAGAAACAAACACTTGAACGTACATCACTTTGATAAAAAAAAAAACTACTTAAAATGATGGAAACTATTTTTGGGCAAAATTTATTTGAAATGCATTTAGATTTTTTTTAGTTAGGTTACGTCCTATTCGTTTAAGTATTCATTATACTTCAGCCAGCGTTATGTTATGTATTCGTTATGTTTTGGCATCACTTTTCAGGACGTGTGCGGCACACTTGGTTTTACAAGTTGGTGATTTCGTATGAAAACATAATTTTTAGGAAAAAAAATAACAAGAAGGTTCACCCCTACCTTCATGTTATTGTATAATCAGATCTTACAAAAACATAACATTTCACACAAATTACACCCTGTCCTAAATACACGCGACGCGATTCCTGCGACACACGATAAAAGATCTATTTTCCTAACCAGCAGCGACAGCGACACACGATAAAAGATCTATTTTCCTAACCAGCAGCGACAGCGACACACGATAAAAGATCTATTTTCCTAACCAGCAGCGACAGCGACGCACGATAAAAGATCTATTTTCCTAACCAGCAGCGACAGCGACGCACGATAAAAGATCTATTTTCCTAACCAGCAGCGACAGCGACGCACGATAAAAGATCTATTTTCCTAACCAGCAGCGACAGCGACGCACGATAAAAGATCTATTTTCCTAACCAGCAGCGACAGCGACACACGATAAAAGATCTATTTTCCTAACCAGCAGCGACAGCGACACACGATAAAAGATCTATTTTCCTAACCAGCAGCGACAGCGACGCACGATAAAAGATCTATTTTCCTAACCAGCAGCGACAGCGACGCACGATAAAAGATCTATTTTCCTAACCAGCAGCGACAGCGACGCACGATAAAAGATCTATTTTCCTAACCAGCAGCGACAGCGACGCACGATAAAAGATCTATTTTCCTAACCAGCAGCGACAGCGACGCACGATAAAAGATCTATTTTCCTAACCAGCAGCGACAGCGACACACGATAAAAGATCTATTTTCCTAACCAGCAGCGACAGCGACACACGATAAAAGATCTATTTTCCTAACCAGCAGCGACAGCGACACACGATAAAAGATCTATTTTCCTAACCAGCAGCGACAGCGACACACGATAAAAGATCTATTTTCCTAACCAGCAGCGACAGCGACGCACGATAAAAGATCTATTTTCCTAACCAGCAGCGACAGCGACACAAAGATTCTATTTTCCTTAAACCAGCATCTAAGCCGACGCACGATAAAAGATCATGTCCTAACCTGGCAGCGACAAGCGACGCACAATAAAGATCTATTTCCTAACGCAGCAGCGACAGCGAACACTCTAAAAGATCTATTTTCCCTAACCAGGGCAGCGCGCGACACACGATAAAAGATCTAATTTTCCCACCCCGCAGCGACAGCGCACAGGCGATAAAATCATTTCCTAACCACAGCGAGCAGCCGACGCACGATAAAAGATCTATTTTCCTAACCAGCAGCGACAGCGACGCACGATAAAAGATCTATTTTCCTAACCAGCAGCGACAGCGACGCACGATAAAAGATCTATTTTCCTAACCAGCAGCGACAGCGACGCACGATAAAAGATCTATTTTCCTAACCAGCAGCGACAGCGACGCACGATAAAAGATCTATTTTCCTAACCAGCAGCGACAGCGACGCACGATAAAAGATCTATTTTCCTAACCAGCAGCGACAGCGACGCACGATAAAAGATCTATTTTCCTAACCAGCAGCGACAGCGACACACGATAAAAGATCTATTTTCCTAACCAGCAGCGACAGCGACACACGATAAAAGATCTATTTTCCTAACCAGCAGCGACAGCGACACACGATAAAAGATCTATTTTCCTAACCAGCAGCGACAGCGACGCACGATAAAAGATCTATTTTCCTAACCAGCAGCGACAGCGACACACGATAAAAGATCTATTTTCCTAACCAGCAGCGACAGCGACGCACGATAAAAGATCTATTTTCCTAACCAGCAGCGACAGCGACGCACGATAAAAGATCTATTTTCCTAACCAGCAGCGACAGCGACGCACGATAAAAGATCTATTTTCCTAACCAGCAGCGACAGCGACGCACGATAAAAGATCTATTTTCCTAACCAGCAGCGACAGCGACGCACGATAAAAGATCTATTTTCCTAACCAGCAGCGACAGCGACACAAAGATTCTATTTTAGAAATGGTATCTAATTCTTCGATGTCGCGGCTGGAACAACAGCATACAAACTATAACAAAGATAATCTCAGGTACTGATAATGTGCTTTATTCAATGTTAAAAATGTCTAACGTGAGTTTGAATATCATTTGGCGTGACCTTTATAGCCATACTGAAAGCAACAATAGATAGTGTACCTCAGATTTCGAAAATAAATTAAAGCAAACATTTACATTAAAACTGCGAACTCAATGCGAGCCAACAAGTGTAACAATCCGTATTCCAACAAAGATGGTATCAGTCACTCAGTATGTATTTTAATAATGTTAAAAATGTTTAATATTTATGAATTAGATTATAAACTTGTCCATTTCGTTGGGAAGCTGCGCTTCGAAATAGCTGTGATATAGAGTGATTCTGTCGCGTCATGTTATTTCGCGTCTGGTGTGGACCGCCAAATTGCTTGTCGCTGGAATCTTGTTGCGTCGCGTCACATCTGATTAGGACACGGTGTTAGCCATCAATTCGATAAAACATAAAATAGTTACAAGCTGCCATGAGACTGTTGAAAATACTTATATTACAAGAGTTCTTCATGCTTTTTGGAGGTTTAAACATAACATAAAGTGATTTTGTTGTTTTTAAGTGTTGAACTGAATCGTATGTTGTACCTTTGTAGCTGGAAATTGACCATGAAATAATCAAGGACAAAAATGGCGGGAACATTCACAACAAGCCAACACAGAAACACGTGGAAGATGGCAGGAATAAAACTGAGGTCTTGACTGACAGGCCAGAACTGATATCTGAGTGTGAGTATAAAGGAAATCCCAGTGGAAGTCTTTTATATTTAGGCAAGTGGAGCCCCCTAGTGTCCTGGAGTATTATTGACAATTATTTGTTTCAGACTCACTCCCTGGTCCATCTAACCTAAACTGCGTGCTCAGTGACGGGAATAATTTGAGCTGTAGCTGGGATGTCAAAACAGATCTGGCCCAGTACATCAGCTACACACTGTCCTACCGGACACACTCCACTGCACCGTGAGTGTGTTCGAGAGCGTTTTAGATGGTGTAAACGGTGTCTTTAGCTCTGACTGGTGTGATCTTTCTCTTTTAGGAACGAGTGGTGCTGTGTTGAGAAGGTGGAGGTCACAAATAAAGGAGCTTTGTTGAGGATGGTTGGTGTCTTCAGTGTCTTTGAGCCTGGATTGCTGCAGGTGCAACTCACGCCAATGCCGGTGACCAAAGTGATCCGCTCTTACGAACACAGTTTGTACTTCTACAAATAAAACCCCCTTTTAAAATACTTGCCAGGCTAATCTGAATCAAGTATTCCAGAAAGCTGTTTAATCAAAACCTCTACAGATTCTCAGAGCTGTGTTACTGATCTGGTCTGTATCGGTGGTTTTTGTGGTCTAGTCCAGCCTGCATGTCCCACGGGTCTGAGCATTGAACTGAGAGGAGAAGACTGGATTTTGAACTGGACTTTAACAAAGTATCGTACTGTACCACTCACTACTGAACTCAAGTACTTGAGCCTACTAACTCCTGTGAGTATTAAATATATAAGGGTGTTTTTTCATCTTTTAAACTGGCAGGAAAATCCCAGTCGTTTTTTTTTGTTTATAACAAATTTTATATATATATTTTTTTTTATGTATATGAAGTTACTTTTTTATTTGTATTCTTTTGTTGTTGTTTTACAACTTCTCCTATTTAGGGCACAAGATGTCAATTTTTTTTTCTATGCATGACGCTGATATAGTCTAAAATACAGATACAACACTAAATACTGTTTGTCTATGCAATATTTTTTAAATATTTATTATTTTAATGGTGTTTCTTTAACTTTTTTGATATATGCAGTGCTGGATAGTAACTGTGTACATGTAATCTGGATTAAGTAATCAGATAAAAAAAATTAAGCACTTGTAATTAGATTAAATTACATTTTAAAATACCTGTAATCAGACTACAGATTACATGATTGCATATTATTCACACAGTGGCAGTAAATTATTAAGTCTGAACAAAAATATTTCAAACATGGAAGACTTTGGGCGTGTAATGTCGTTGTTTTCATGTTTGTTAATGTTTGTTCATGTAAAGCAGGGATTACCAAACATTTTTGTAAGCCGAACTCTTATAATGTGATATTTTCTTGAAATATTGCTGAGAAAGTTAATATTTCAATAATTTAACAACGCATTCACGTTTATAGTCCTCTGATGTTGTTAAATCTTTGCATTGACGTGCATATAAACAAATAAAATATTTATATTTTTAGTGTTTAAGTGCTTTTATTTTACATTTTTATGATTTAATTATTAGGTTTTTATCAACTCACTATTCACTATGCACTCTCTTATCAGATCACTAATGTAATGTTTAATGCCTTTTATAATGTTGAGATTAAAAAGGTAATATATTTTCTTTCTTTTAACTTTTTTATATCAATATGATACGTTTATTTATTTATTTTTTATTTAAAACAAGCTTAATTAAATGAATCTAATAGTAATATTAAAAGTAATCAGAATACATTACCTAAAATGAGTAATCCAGATTACGTCACTAACTACAGTTTTCATCATGTAATCTGGAATGGACTACAATTTGTAAATAATCTACCCAGCTCTGGATATATGAAGGTCACATTGATACTTTTCACTGTCTTCATATATACATTTTACTACTTTTATTGTATAGTGATTAAAATACATTTTTAAACCAAATTTGCCTTTTCCACAAAAATTAACAATTTAGCAACTAATACAGGTTTTTTTTTTTTTTACTTAGTTTACTTGTTTACCAAGGAGACAACATATATGAAACTTCTGATATGTGAGGAAAATATGAAATCAAGGAAAATATTACTTGAATGACTAATTTTTGTATATCCACTTTTGTACATTGTCAGTAGACAAATAAATATGTTTTCTCAAAAATGTGCTTTAAGAGAGTTTAATGTATCTTCTAAAAGTCCACAAGGCCAAAAGTGCCATAGCTGTACAAACACTCACTTTCATTCTCTCATGCATGTGTTAACTTCATCTTTGTCTGTAGGAGGATATAAAGAGCATCTTTCTCTCTGACGGAGAGATGGTGTTTGCTATATCGGAGCGTTCTCTCAAGGGTTCCTCAGAGTATCATGCTCAGGTTCGCTGTAATGTGAGTGCATCCAGACGTTCAGGATGGCGTTACTCTGGATATCCCTCAGAGTGGAGCGACCCCGTCTACTGGACCACACGGCCTGGTTTGAGATGACTCCACTCCCTACATATCTATATATCTTTGTTGTACAATACAAGATAACATCATACATTGTATAAATTAGGGGTGTTCCAAACCTTTCCTGGAGGGCCACATCCTGCAGAGTTTAACCCTAATTAAACACACCTGAACCAGCTAATCAAGGTATTTAGATTCAGTAGAAACTTCCAGGATGTTGGCCTCCAGATCTTATGTGGACACCCTTGGTATAAACCTTATTAATGTATGTTTTTCTTTCAGAACCTCTTGCGCCACATCTAGTTACATTTCTTCTGTACTTCCTCATTGCGACTCTCGCGTCAGCTGTCTCCATCATAGCTTTTATCATTCTGGTTATCGTTCAGCGGTAAATTTTTTTAATTATTTTTGGCAATAAATTATTGACCCTTCGCAAAGACCCGCCCCCCCTTAGTTACTGTTGCTATGTGGTCACACTGTTGCTATGCTATCGTGGCCTAATGGTTAGATAGTCGGACTCGTAACCCAAAGGTTGCGGGTTTGAGTCTCGTACCAGCAGGGATTGTAGGTGGGAGGAGTGAATGAGCGTTTCTCATTCCACCTGTCTACCACGACTTGAGGTGCCCTCTCTCAAGCCACCGAACCCCCCCTGCTCTCCGGCGCTGCAGCAAAAAAATGGCTGACCACTGCTCCGGGTTTGTGTTCACGGTTTGTGTGTGTTCACGGTTTGTGTGTGTGTGCACTTTGGATGGGATTAATGCAGAGCACTAATTCCGAATATGGGTCACCATACTTTGCCACATGTCAAGTCACTTTTATGTCCGACAAGCTATGCCGCTCTCACGCCACACATCATGTTCTCATGCAGTGAAAAACACATCGCAGAGCAAAGAAGAAACTCAGCTTTCAAATTTCGCAATTTTTTAAGAAATTCAAACAATAAATAATGTTTTGTGGCTCTTTAATGGGCGGGGTCTCCAACCTTTTTTTACACCAGTGACCGGTTAGTTTGGAAAATATTATTGCAGAACCGTTTGGGGGGAGGGGGCAGGGTATATAATCCTTAGCCTTAGCCTATATATACTGTATATTAGGCTATTATATAGTATTATAATAGCATTATATAGCTGGGTTTAACGGCATTATTGGTTTGTTGTTGTGTTTTTTTGAGTCACAGATCGACTACTTTTTGTTGGTAAGCAAGAAATAAATGTATTTAAAGCACAGAGAATGAAATGCCGATATGTGTTCTTTTGACATTCTAATTTTATATGTAGCCTATGTAACCAACTCGGTATTTCCGTTCTGTCTGAAACCGGTCCTATGCTAGTGCGCCGCTTTGATTGTGTGCGAGCACAGCCATGAGTACTAATAGGAGCTCTCTTTCGTTTCTTTCTTCTTTCTGTGTGTTTAAAATTGCTTGTACTGTAAATTGGAAATTAAAATCTGCGAATCACTGCGTGCGATGGGTAGGGTCTCATCCATACCTATAGCAGATCACTGCGATCCTTTAACTCCTAATATGTGACAGACAGAGGCATCTTTCATTTAACATTTAATTTACATGAAATTGCTATTCCATAGCAATCGCATGCAACAAATGAAAATACAGAATAATTAGAATAATCATTAACATAAATAAATAACAGAGTGTCATATCTACACACATTTTTCCCAGATGTGTCTTGCCGACCGGGGGGGGGGGGGGAGGGGGGGAGTGGTTAGCAATTCTTCCGCGGCCGCGGTAGTGGGTCGGCGCCCTGATGGTTTGTGACCTCTGCTTAAGGGGGTTTTGACATATCTTGTAGCGCCTCAGTTCAACGGTCGCGTGAATGATCATCTCATCCTTTTTTCAAGCTATTATTAGCACAAAATAAACATGAATTACAGCAGAAGGTAATTGTTTCAACCACGGAAAGACATCATACACCGCTTTCTTTTTTATACTGGTATCGGTAATGGGGCCCTCACTGGGCCTCGCGCTCGTACTCGTACTCGTTACCAAACGCCGATACCACACAGCATTTGATAAGTGCCATATTCAGACAAAGAACCACCGACAACAGAACAACAGACAGCAGAAAGGAGTTAAGGATGTCTACGAAGTATATGTATGCAGTTAATATAATGTTAAACATTCAGTATTGATTGTATAGCTGATGTGCGCGAGCTGATTAACAAAGTACGCTGAGTGGATTGAGCGTGCGGCGACGCAGATGCGCGAGCTTGTCAAGTGAATATACCTTTCTCACATACATCACTGGAAAGTTTGTAGTTCGGACGGATATGCAAAAAACAAGTAAGTAAAACAATGCACAAGTTAACGGTAGGGAGAGAGAGAGAGGCGCTAATTCCTTGTTGTGTGGCTATTTTATGTTCACGGGACGGGTATCAGCACGCGCATCATTTGGATTTAAAAATAAATCTTAAAAATAAGACCATTTATAGGGGCATTCACTCCTCATTTATTTTCAACCTTAGGCATACAAGACTTTCTGGCGAAAGTGAAACTAACAGCCTGTGTGAAATGCGCTAGTCTGTACTATTCTGCATCAGTACAAATATGTGCATGCGTTGCGCGTGTTTTGCTTTCTTGATTGTTTCTGCATTATATGAGTGGCTTTTGAATATAAATCGCAGCACGTTTCAGATGAAAAACGCGACTTCTATTTCTGAAAATTTCACAGTTAGGAGATTTATAACGAGTAGTTTCCTGCATTATTACAGCAAAGCGCATGATTAAAGTACTAAGCCGCTGCAATGGAGCAGCTCTAATGCTATTAAATTAAAGATGATGTACCATAGAGCAAAACAATTAACAGTGAAAGTAACAAAAACTTGTAAAATCAATTTTAATGGGTATAATTAAGTGTGAAAATAACCAAAGTATATAGTCAAACCAAAAATTATTCAGAGGCCAGATATAATTTTTTATATTTTTTAACTAGTGGGTGCAGGACACAATAGTTAATTTATGCAAGTGAGGATAGCAAAATAAAGTAAATCGTGACAAATCATACCCAAATATTCTTCATACAGTGGACTACCAGTAAAATTGATACAAATTTAGGTCTAAAAATGATACAGACCGAGTCTGGGAATAAAACTGAAGCATGCCCAGGAGACTACAGGTTGTCATTAAGGCTAAAGGTTGCCCGACTAAGTATTCATAGTTATGTAAATACTGTCATACTAACAGCTGTCTGAATTATTTTTGGTTGATTGTAATCTATTACATACCTTTCTATCAAAATTATCTAACATCATCAAGATGAATTTGTTCTGACACAGATTAACTCTGAGTTCTTGTCATATTTTACCATCTTCTAAACTATAGCAAATAAACTGTGACAACGTGTGAAATGTTGAAGGTGTCTGAATACATTTTGGTTTGACTGGATCTATTTGATAAATGAAGTTAACCAACTAACATTATACATACCCTTTTGGTTTCTGTACCCAATATTTAAAAAAATTACAAATGCTATAAAAATACAGGTATCGGTATTACAAGTACCAAAATAAAAGTATCGGTATCGGGCGAGTACTGGAAAAAGTGGTATCGGTGCCGTCCCCAACCGGTTTCAAGTTCAAGTCCACTGACGTTAATCTATTTTCTTGTCTGGTTTGTTTGTCGGACAAAATGGCAGATTCAGCATTATGATTGGTCCAAATGCCTGTCAGTCAAGCTTCCGGCAAGGGGTCAATTGCAATGACAGAAAAAGGCAATTTAAAACGCAACTACAGGAAACATACATTTCTCTGTCTCTTTCGCTCTTCAGAAGACTGAGAGAATGGGACTTGTCTCTTCCCTCTCCTGTGCACAGCAAAGTCTCAGAGGTGTCACAGGTAGGTTGAGCTGGTAACTTGGACCACATCACATCACTATGGCCTTGTTTACATCTGGTATGATGAAACAGAAGTAGTGACGAATATTTTCGTATTTTGCCAAAGTCAATTAAATCAATGATTTCATGACTACTTACTTTTTTTTTTAAGCCAAACATCATCAACAATTTTTAAAACCCTTGTTTTTGTACAAAAGATGATTGACAGGAATGTGGGTGGGCCTTCGACTTATGACATTAGGATTTAAACTGCAAATGCAATATAGTTACATTTAGCGACTACCTCCGAATGCAGTTTAATTGATCGGACAATATTTTTGTTGGACACTTGAATTTATCAATGTCAACTTCTTGTCAAATCATTAGTACTAGATATAAATGAGGCCTATAATCTTCTAAACCTAGTACACAATCATAAGCTGACTGTGTGGACATCCTGTTTACCGATAGCATCCCCAGATGGACCACTTCCCCTGCTGTATTGAATTGAAGGATCCTGATATCAGTAATGCTCAGATTGTAGATGTTCATCCGCAGTTGTCCTCATTGTAAGTAAATTGTAGGCTCTATTCCTGGAACACTCTGGAATTTCTGGAATGGGAAGTTGTAAAATTCTTTATAAAAAGATAAATAGAGAAGTTTGGGAGATAAATGTGATAGCCAATGATTTGTTTTTCCATGCAGCGATTCAGAAAATATCTTAACCGCTGATGCCAACAACCAGTACAGAGAAACCGAGGGCACTGGAGCGATTTTGCATGTTGATGATCCATGCCTTGTGTCCTTGTGTTCCTCTGGGAATGCAATGGGAAGAAATGGTCCATTTCAGCCTCGTACCACCAACTTCCATGACCCAGTTCTCCCATGTTCAGAGGGATACATGCAGAATCCTGCAACTTCTGTTGGCACTACCCAGAATGCATCGCAAGAGGCTTGTTGTCTGAATGTAGAAATGGGTGATGGGTACATGAATTGCCCTAAGCCTGATTTGATCTCACCTAAACGAAGGACAAATTTAAGACAAGATCCACTTTCTTCAGGAAGTGCTTCAGGAAGACTCTGAGTGGTGTATATATTTATATATTCAGCATACTTTCAACTCATCTAAAAGAATACAAACATGTACAAATATATCAAATAACGAAGGAAATCACAGAAACTCATGGCTGCCGTTTATGCAGTGACCACCAGAGTGTAGTACAGTACTACATAATCTACTGTAGTTTGAGACTTTGGGTGATACCAGGAGTGTGCAAGCCTACTCCTGGAGATCCACTGTTTTGCAGAGTTCAGCTCTGACCCCAATTAAATATACCCCATGAAACATGAAATCATGAAATGAACATGAACAAAATGAAATCTCCAGGCAAGTGTGTTGGGGCACATTGGAGCTTAAATAATTGTTTTTCGAGGAGCAGGATTAAACACCCCTCAATCACCCTTTGCTTTATAAGCTTACATGCACATTATTGTTTCACTCAATAAAATTTAGTTGTCTGCCAAATATGTCTCTTTAATCTTGGATATTGTGTCTTGTGTAACTAAATATTTCAATCTGTACCTGTAAAACAGAAAAAAACACATTTGATATCTCAATTATTTCTTATACACATCATACTAAATGAAGAGCATACAATGTCTCCCGTTTCTCAGATTATTTTTGAAGAGTTTTTCCTGAGCAAAATGCCTTGTTTAATCTTACTTTAGAGCAGTGGTTCTCAACCTTTTTGACTCCCAAGTGCCACTAATTTTCCACAACAGTATTTGACGGCCCTGTGAATTTTGATAGTTGTTTTAATCCGTAATCCGTTATCTATTTTATTTACTGGATAAGGATTAAGGATAAGGATTTTTAAGTATATTTTTACTCACAATGTATACTCTATAAAATATTTTAGAGCTTAACTAGAAGAAATGTGCTTTTGTTCTAAAAAAAAAACTCCTATTGCATTTTATTAATTTACATGACTTTTCCTGGTCTAGAAATCCCACTTTTAAAATGAAGCTACCTCAAATATCGTGTTTTTATCAAGGAACCCTGGTTCTTCAAAGGGTGAAAAATTAGCTGAGGGGTGAAAAAATTAATTCTTATTTTATTGTTTGTTTTATCTTACTGTTGATCATTCTAAATCATTTTGGAAGTTTCCTGAGGCCCCCGGTTGAGAACCACTGCTCTAGAGTTTCAAAAGAGATCTCTACATTGTCTCAAATTTTGATTTCAAAAGAGATTTCAATATGAATTTCTCAGCAAAAATGTTTGTGTCTTCAGTCCTGTAGCTAGTTTTATTACTTCAGCTCAACAGATAGAGCGTTGCGCTAGCAATGCCAAGGTCATGGGTTTGGTTCCCGGGGATGACATACTGATACATTTACTTTAAGCTTCTTTGGAGAGAAGTGTCTCTCAAATACAAATTATTAGAGTTTGTGTTATGTGGCTCTTTTGATTTCTAAACATCTCACTCTACCACTCTTAAGTTGTCACCCCTTGGCTGTTCTTTCATTGTGTGTTTTCTGAATGACTATAGACGCATGCAGTGAACAGCTGTTTGACTCTTAAGAATGAGTAATTACCATTCACTCTCTTATTTTGAGACATTATGTGCATGTGCGTGTGTTTCTCCAGGCAGTGAAGGTCTGCTTGTCAAAGGAAACAGCTGTCATTTGAACAACGGTGCGGCTGCACGAAAATAAAGAGGTAGAGATAAGGCGGTATGGAGATATACTCGGTCACGCTCTGTAAAAATGAACGACAGAACAGAGATTCACTTTCAAAACTAGGTTGAGTTCAATCAAAATAACCTTTTAAATGTGATGTTTGTGTGTCACCTAATCTGATGAATGGATATCTCACCTGTATCTTCCACACCTGGCTGTGGGCTGCAGGCCAAAAAACACACATACGCACTTTTATCCCACTAGGTCAGAAGTTGTATGTAAATTCTTCCAAATATCCCGCAAAATTTGTGGTAAAATTCCAACCCGATCTCACGAAAGTGTGTATAAATAGTACGCCAAATAAAAACAAAAACTCATGGTATTGATACGCAAAAATTTACTTTGGCGTCTATATGCTACGCAATGGGTAAGATTAGGGTTGTGGGGTAGATGCGTATCATATGTATGCAGAAAACTGAGTATCATATGCACGCTAACAAATTTCGTATCATATGTACGTGAAAACTGCGTATTATATGTACGCCAAACACGTGCGTATCATATGCACGCCAAAGTACATTTTTGCGTATCAATACCACAAGTTTTTGTTTTTATTTGGCGTACTATTTATTTGCATTTTCATGAGACCGGGCTCTAAAATTCACGTTTTAAAAGTTCATAAACAACAGTGCAGGAGAAGCTACATTCTGAAGTTCAAATCCCTCTTGTTCGTCTTTCACATCTGGCTTGTTCTGAAACAGCTGTGTTTGCCACGGCCCCCTCAGGATTTATGGCCCACCTCTCCACACCTTCACCCATCCCTCGTTCCTCTCCTCCATCAGGTGCATCCTCTTCCCAACCATTTCACTTCCTACAGTTACACTTTCACATTTTCATGCCTCTCTTCTTCTTTAATCTTTGTTTCTCAATCTCACAAAGTCTCGACCCTCATCGTACCTTCCTTTAGTTCCCACCCGTCCCCCTATATGCCTCTCATGAGCTGTTTTAGATCTGACACTCACAGCTGCTTCTTGAACTCTGCTACCACCATCATCCCATCTGTTTTGCCCACTCCCATCTTTCCTTTTTCCATTTCATTCACACCCTTCCCCTTTTACCCTGTTTTCATCAACCACCATCCATTTCTATTTTTTTTTGTTGCCCCATGAAGCTTGTTACAGCGATACAGTATATCAGGAAAAAATGGATTTTGTGAAGACATTGCACCAATGTATTGTCAATAGGCTGAAGCAGTGGTTACCAATCCTGGTCCTGGAGATCCCCATTTCAGAAACCTCCCAAATCAAACACCTTCATCTCGTCAATTCAGTAGTAAAGACTCCAAGACCTCAAAAGTGTGTCATATAAAACAGACATCAAAAACATGCAGTTTTGGGGGTTCTCCAGGACCAGGATTGGTAACCACTGGGCTACAGAAATGGACCATCTAAAACGGGGGTCTCTTGCACTTGCCCTCCACGACAGAGTTTGGAGACCCCTCATTTAGAAATTGCCGTGGTTATTAGGTCATGACTTTGTTTGATTCTTGAATTAGAGGCATTTTTGATATGAAATCTTAAAACTGTTCCTTTTTCAGAAACGACTTTTTTTATCATATATGATGAAATATCACAAGTCTTGGAATAACTGGATTTTGGTATAATGTCACCATATGGAGCAGAAAAGTTCTCCTAATTGGAGAATCAACATGTTCTGCAACATGTTCTGTGACTGTAGATGAAGTTGGAACACTGAAGATAGCTTATATGCCTCTCACAACCTGTTTTAGATCTGACACTCACAGCTGCATCTTGAACTCAACTACCACCATCATCCCATCTGTTTTGCTCTCTCCCTTCTTTCCTTTTGCAATTTCAGAGCACCTTTACCTATTGAAGTCTCAAAGGTATAGTGCATATTTAAGAAATGGTCATAACAAGTGAGTTATGACTCTGGTGCAAAAAAAACACACAAACATTGTAAGCCATGTCATAATTATCGTGATGGTCTACTTGGAGCTGTTCCAAGTGGACTCAGAATTATATGTGACCCTGGACCACAAAACCAGTCTTAAGTTGCACGGGTATATTTGTAGCAATAGCCAAAAAAACATTGTATGGGTCAAAATGATCAATTTTTCTTTTATGCCAGGAATCATTAGGGTATTAAGTAAAGATCATGTTCCATGAAGATATTTTGTAAATTTCCTACCTTAAATATATCAAAACTTCGTTTTTGATTGGTAATATGCATCGCTAAGGACTTCATTTGGACAACTTTAAAGGCGATTTTCTCAATATTTAGATTTTTTTTGCATCCTCAGATTCCAGATTTTCAAATAGTTGTATCTCAGCCAAATGTGCTATCCTAACAAACCATACATCAATGGAAAGCTTATTTTCAGATGATGTATACATCTCCATTTCGAAAAGTTGACACTTAAGACTGGTTTAGTTGTCCAGGGTCATACATGAAGTTCCAAATGTATCTTTAGGAAGAGCCTAATCATTCCGTCCCGTCAGTAATCATTAGGAGCCTATATAAGCAGCACTCATTGCACCGTCCCAACAACAATTCTTCCGGCATCCCTCCACTTCCCCATCTCCTCCACTATTTCTGTTATCCTCCCTGTATGTAGTATCGCAAAGTGGGGTTGAACTCGGAGCTCAATCTGAGTCTCGGGTTCAAGCCTCCATTAAAGACAGCAAGCCAAATTTGTTTACCATTAACCATCAGGACTGGATGGGCAGACGAAATCGCTAAAGTATTATAAGCCATGTCGTAATTACCTCCGAAACTCTGAAATGACAACACATGATGTTCTACTCGGAGCAGTTCCAAGTCCTTGGACTTGGAATTCTGTGTTTCTATGGCAACACTGTCAATGCCAAAGTGCTCACATGCTTGGAGAACTCGTAATTACAACTTGTAAGCTGGAACGTTCTGAGAGCTACGACTTGGACCATGTGATCGCTGAACCACCTGATCGATGCCAGATTCATTTAGACATTAACTTGGCACTAACTCCCAGACTGAGGACATGGAACAGCTCTGAGTAGATCGTCACATGCTGCCGCTGGTATTACGGTAATTACAAGATGGCGTGAACGCAGCTATATATGAACCTTATTGCGAAAATTGGCAAACATATGGCCTTTTAAACTCTTCTAAATGAGTCTTTCTCCACTCTCACCCTCCATCCCTTCTTCTCCTCCCTCCTTTTTGGTTTGAGCTGGCCATCAGAAGAAAGAATAAAAGATGAGTTTACTGTCAGTTCCCCTTTAGCGATACATTCCTCCATGCTCTATCTTTCTGATGTCTGTTTCTTTCTCTCTCTCCATCTGCAGAACTGCCATTCACAATCAAGATATGCAAGAGTCATTTAGAAGAAAGAGAAAAGAGCCGCCGCTTTCTTCTCGCTCTCTGTTGTACGTGTGTGTTTGTAGGAGGTGGGGTCTCTTCATGAACTGTGCTGAGACCTGTCATAGGCCTCGAACACAACTGATTTTTGGCTTATTTCCAAACTCAAGCATGTAGTGACAGCCAGACAATCTTCTGATGTACCTTCATAGGCCTCCATTCAACTCATTTTGCATTCCTCTCGCTGTTTTCTGAGAGCCTGCTTTTGTTTTAGTGATGATTGGTTGACATCAGGGTGGGCATTTAACAACCGCCACCGTAACATCTAGGTGGTTGGCAGGGTGTTATATAGTTGCTAAGATGTCCTAAGTGTTTTTAGCACGTTGAGATGCAGTTGCAAAGGTGTTCTGAATGTGTTTTAGCACATTGCTTTCTGGTTGCTAGGCATTCAAAGTAGTTAATACTGAACGAATACATGTAAATTGCGTAAAAAAAGTGCACAATGTTCTGTTTAGTTACCAAAGTGTTGCCCTGAGTAGTTTTTAAAGCTTGTTGCTATGCATTTGCAAAGGGTACTGGGTGGTTACTAAGGTGCTAATGCTGTTGCTAAGGGGTTCTAAGAGATTTTTTGCCCATTGCTTTGCAGGTGATAGTATAGTTGCCAGAGTTGTTTTTACTGTTTTTAGCACAACGCTATGCATTTCCTAGGATATTCTGGTTGTTTGCTATAGGGTGTCATTATGTGGTTGCTAAGATATTCTAAGTAGTTTTATGGTAAATGAACAGATGTTAATTAGTAAATGTACAATGTAATAGAGTGTTCTGGTTAATTGCCAGGGTGTTACTAAGTTTGAGTGGTTTTTGGCAAAATGCTATGCAGTTGCTAGGATGTTCTGGTTATTTGCCAGGGTGTTATTATGTGGTTGCTAAGGTATTGGAAGTAATTTTATGCTTCTGGTTAGTTGCCAGGTTATTACTAAATTGTTGAGTGGTTTTAGCACGTTGCTATGCAGTTGTAAAAGTGTTCCTTTGCACATTGCTCTGTGGTTGCTAAGGTATTATGGTTGGTTGCCAGGGAGTCATTATGTGATTGCCAAGGTATTCTATGTAGTTTTTATGGTAAATTAAATGTACAGTGTAATAGAGTGTTCTGGTTAGTTTTGAGTGGTCTTTAGCTTGTTGCTATGCATTTGCAAAAGGTTCCGGGTGGTTGCCAAGGTGTTAATGCGGTTGCTAAGGTGTTCTAATGGTGCGTCTCAATCAGCTCCCTTGTTCAGTAGTCAGGGCACTGATCAGGGAGTCAGCCATTTCAAGGGTTGTCTCAATCGCGAAATCCTTCCAGTGCACTGGAACGTTCGCTCCCTGAAAAATCCCACAATGCATCGCAAATTCTAGGGAGCATGGGCGCTCACTATGCTCCCTTACCAGAAATAACGTCACATTTCACACGAGCCAATTTGATAAATATAATGACATGTGATAGAAGATTTGAAAAGACAAACCGTTTTCTTAGTATATTTCAACATAAACACACATCGCTAGACAGGTAATGAACACATCTAATTAACATTTATAATTAATATTCGGCTGAAATGTTGTTAGAGCATGTAACAGAAGAATGTTTTTAAAGATAATAAAAAATAATATTAAAATGAGATTGGTCTTGCCTGTTGTTTATTCATTCTAGCAATGATATTCTACAATGTTGTCCGTTGACATTATACATAATCATGTCACTGGAATTCAAGTGATCACTGTCCCAACGTGCAGTGAGTCAGGGAACTTACCAGTGACCGAATTCGTGTACACAATCTACTGTTTCACAAGCTTGGGAGCTGATTGAGATGCACCCGAAGAGATTTTTTGCCCATTGCTATGCAGGTACTAGAATGTTACAGTTGGTTGACTTTTTAGCACAATTCTATGTACTTTCTAGGATATTCTGGTTGGTTGCCAGGGTGTCATTATGTGGTTGCTAAGGTAATCTAAGTAGTTTTTATGCTTTAAATGATATTTAAAATGTAATGTTTTATCATGTTAAATATGTCATTTTTATGCTTCTATTTAGTTGCCAGGGTATAATAAATATTGTTACTAAGTTGAGTGGTTGCCAAGGTGTTCTAGGAGTTTTTTGCTCATTGCTATGCAGGTGCTAGGAAGTTCAAGTTGGTTACCAGGGTGTACCTATGTTGTTTTTTAACACAATGCTATGCATTTTGCTAGTATGTTCTGGTCTGTTGCCAGGGTGTCATTGTGTGGTTGCTAAGGTATTCTATGTAGCTTTTATGCTAAATGAATAGATGTAATTATTTAAAATGTAATGTTTTATCATGTTGCTGTTGGGTTCAGCTTAGTTGCCATGTTGCTAAGTTCTGAGTGGTTTTTAGAATGTTGCTATTTAGTTGCAAATGGATTCTAGGTGGTTGCCAAGGTGTTGGCATTACTAAGGTGTTTTTAATGTTACAATAGTTGCAAAAGTGCTCTGAGTGTTCCTTTGCACACTGCTCTGTGGTTGCTAGGGTATTATGATTGGTTGCCAAAGTGCCATTATGTGGTTGCTAAGATGTTCTGAGGTATTTTTAGCATGTTACTATGCAGTTGCTAGGGTGTTTTGGATAGTTGGCAGGGTATTGCTAAATGTTGTTCTGAGTGTTTTAACATGTGGCTATGCAGTTACAAGGGGGTTCTGGATTATTACCAAGGTAATATGTTGTTATTATTGTATTTAGTTGCCAGGGTGTCATTATGTGGTTGCTAAGGTGTTCTGGGTTGTTTTAGCACACTACTATGCAGTTGCTAGGGTGTTTTGGTTGGTTTAAGGTGTCCTTTCTTCAGTGCCATTGTTATCATTTCACCTGTTTGATTACAACAAGTAATTAAGGGTACAAAAAGTTAGCATTAGCATGCTTGCACTCCTGGATTGACTTTTGACCTGAAAGGCTAGTTTTATGAAACTGTTGTTGTTTTGTCTGTCATTCTTCGGCGGACAAAGTACTCAACTCCATTACTTGAGTGAAAGTACAGGTACTGCTGGTCAAATATTACTCCATTACAAGTAAAAGTTGTAAAAACAGATTTTTACTTAAGTAAAAGTACAGAAGTATTTGCTTTTAAAAGTACTTAAGTACCAAAGAGTAATGTTCCTTTTTTATGTCAATGCACTGTTTTATTATTGTTGTATGTAATACTTGCAATACTTCTGAAGCAACTTACAATACATTACACCTACTGAATACACTGACTAGCTTGTAGTATCTTTGGAATAAAGAGCTTTTAGAATGTTAAAAACCTATGGGGAAAAAACTAAACAAAACAAAAAAATAATTATTTAACACCCCTACCCATCCCCACAAAAGCAGGATGGTAGTGATCTCACACAGCTCTGACAGTGTGTGCACACATCTATGTGTAGCCATTCATCCACATTTGAACAGAGTGGACAGTGAAATCCTGTAAATACAGACTGTTAAGGAAGAAAATTAAAAATCAAACCTGCTTTAAAACCCAGAAACACAACTGTAGCTGTATAACTTTACAACAGCAACACTGCTTTAACAAAAAAGCAAAACAGCAAGACTTATTTGACATCAAAAAAAATTTTTTTAAATGCTGTCTAATCGCTCTCGCCCCCCCCCCGGGTACTTTGATGTCACACACAGAACAGTCTGTGCACTGCTGCTTCAGTCAAACACCATTGCGTTTTTATTAGGAGACGCACAACAGTTCTTATGTGGCTTTATAGGTAATATTTTCACGTACGCTATTTAGCAGAATCAGACAATATTGTGTCTAATTGTTACGGGGCTGACGAGACAAGAGGCGTGTAGATCCATGTGCAAGCTTTTATTAATATAAAACAGCCAAATAACACAGGCGGGGTCAAACAGTGGCAAACAGGTATATTGAGGGCAAGACAAAAAGAGTAATCCAAACCGGGCGTGAGTCAGTCGACAGCGAAAATTATTCAGAGGGCTTGACAAGAGGGGTAATCCGTAAACGTGAGCATAAGGCCAGGCAAGGAGCAAACACAGTCTGAAACAGCAAGCAACGGGTTAATCCAAGATACGTGGCAAGAATCAGGAAAACAAGACTATGACTAGACTATGAAAACTAGGGCAGGCTCCGTAAAGTAGCTATAAAAATGATAACGCTAAACAATACTCGGCCTTGATGGTGGGTGTGAGAATGATTTATATAGTTGTGTGATTGGTAGCAGCTGTGGGTGATTGGGTTAAGGGAGCTTGGATTTGTGCAAATGGAGCATGGGAAAATGTAGTCCAGGGTATAGTGTAACAGTCTGTGTGGTGTGAGAGTCCATGTAGTGAGCGGGTGACCTCTGGTGGTGAGTGAACGGAAGTTCATAGACCGGATTCGTGACACTTATATGTACCACAATATTATCTTCTTATTATGAAATTGTTGTAAATAAATATCACATTTGCAGCTGGTCAGTGTTCAAAAAATGCTGGGGAATCTCTTCATGTAGCCCTACAAGAGTGTTTACTGATAAACTGTCTGAAAAAAAGAAAGTCACGTTTTAGAGAAGACAAAAATCACCGGAACACGTTAGACTAGAATAAGGGTCCATTGTTGACAAGTAACTATGCAGGAAGTAGGTAGTACTACATTAACACTTAAATTAATACTATTAACTAATAGAGAAACGAGATTAACTAAGCAGTAAGTAGTAGCAAATTTAGGACAAAGGTAGCTCCTTATTAGATATATGATAATTATTAAATAAAAATATCCTCATTGAGAACTATTTGTGAACTATGACCAGTTAATAAAGAATAACCAATAAAATAAAATAAACTAATTTATGAATTTGATATCCCCCAAATAAGTCGGCTACATTTGAAAATTGTGACTACTACTCTTACCAAAGGATGGATGTTCAAACTTAAACATAGAATAATAATAAAAATGAAAATTCACTTAAAAATGTTAATAATTAAGAAGTGATGCTGACAAGCTCATGATTAAATTAGTTCACAATTATGATATCTGCTTCGTGTCAGTTCAGTATCAATGTATCCCACTCCAAAAGACCTACTGGTAAAATATCACTAGTGCTTCACACAAATGTATGACTGTACAGTATGTCAGATATAAAATATGTTAAATAACTTATTAATTTACTTGTGAGTAATTACTGAGGGGTTAACGTGTTTTTCACTTTAAAATAATAGTCCAGATCACTAGTAGTTCCTTAGTAGCACTTTAGCTTTAAAGTGAAAAATACATCAGCCTCTCACTAATTACTCAAGCGTTAACTTGTCAGCCTGCAGGAACTACTAGTGACCTGGACCATTAATTTAAAGTGAAAAACACCTTAACCACTCAGTAATTACTAAGTAATTTAATAAGTTATTTAACATATTTTATATCTGACACATACATTTGTGTGAGGCACTAGTGATATTTTACCAGACACTGTAATCTGGAATATGCGGTTTTGTGCTTAACACAATATAAATGCAGTCGATGCCTTCATTAAGGATGTGAATTGTTTTTGTCAATCATTTATATTCAAGAAAAGTCCTCCCCAACCTACTGTCACTAAAGGTACAGGTCTTTTCGAGTCGGAGACATACTGAACTGACACAAGAGCTCATAATTGTGAACTAATTCAACCCCTTCCTAATTATTAACATTTTTAAATAAATTATTTATTATTATTATTATTTTAGGTTTTGTTTGAAATAAAAGAGAACATCATCCTTTGGTAAGAGTTAGATAGTCAACAAATTTCAACCTGTAGCCGACTTATTTGGGGGATATCATATTCATAAATTAGTTTCCACAAAGAACCCAATTGTTCACTTTTAAGAAGTTACTGTTGTTAGTAATTAATTGGTTATTCTTTATTAATTTGTAATAGTTCGCAAGTAGTTCTCAATGAGGATATTGTTATTTAATAGTTATCAAATATCTAATAAGGAACTACCTTTGTCCTAAATTTGCTACTACTTACTACTTAGTTAATCTTGTTTCTCTATTAGTTAATAGTATTAAGTTAAATGTTAATGTAGTACTACCTATTACTTACTGCATAGTTACTTGTCAACAACGGACCATTATTCTAAAGTGTTACCAAATCGGTAAAAATCACCCACTGACTTTCAAAGCTTCTACATAGTAACGACTTTCTACTTCGAGCACCTTGATAGAAATGTAGTGGAGTGAAAAGTAAAATATTTGTCTTTCAAATGTATTGAAGTTAAAGTCATAAGTTCCCAGAAAAAATAATACTCAAGTAAAGTACAGATACTCAAAAAGTGTACTTAAGTACAATACTCAAGTAAATGTACTTAGTTACTGTCCGCCTCTGCATTCTTGTTTATGGTTTTGTTGTCTTTGATGTTGTTGTGTTGGTTGTAGCTGAATTTGAGGCCGGACTCTCCTTGTAGCCTCTAGCTGTGCTCAGTGCTAAAGTTAGGTGCATATTCAGTATTCATAAATGCTCGTTTTCCATCACAGTGATGGACTACAGCTCTTTATATAGCTGCAGAACGACTGATGAGGGTCGTCTGGTGCTCCAAGACCTCCTCACTGTGAGTGTGTTCGTGTGATTCATCATGTAAATGGGTCCATTTGCCACAGAAAGACACAATTAGCCACGAGACTAATGACTTAATGATCTCTCTCGCTAGTGTTATCTTGATGTCAGGCATCAGGCGCTGCACAAAAAGTCTATAAGAAAAATGTGTGGTTTCAATGGTAGGGTTCGGGTGGTTACCAGGGTGCTGCTATGTTGTTGCTAGGGAGATCAAGGCAATTGTCAGGGTATTTTTATACAGTTGGAATGTTTTTGAGTGGTTTTTAGCACATTGCTATGCAGTTTTTATGTTGTGTGGGCTGGTTGTCAGGGCATTGATTTGTGGTTGCAAAGATGTTCTGAGTGTTTTTTAGCACATTGGTCTGCGGTTACTAGGAAGTTATTGATGGTTGCTAAGGTGTTAAGTGGTTGATAAAGTATTCTATGTGTTTTAGCTGGTCGCTAAGCATGTTGCTATTCTGGGTGGTTGCCAAGGGGTTAATGCGGTTGCTAGGGTGTTTTTATGTGGTTGCTAAGGTATTCTATGTGTTTGTAGCACATTGCTACGCAGTTGCTAGGGTGTTCGGGGTGGTTTTTAGGGTGTCATGCAGTCGATATGGTTTTCTGAGTGTTTTTAGCATGTTGCTATGCAGTAGGGTGTACTGAGTGGTTTTTAACACATTGCTCTGTTGTTGTTAAAGTGTTGTTGGTGGTTGCCAGAGTATTGCTATGTGACTTTTTAATACATTCTAATGTGTTTTTTTTTTTTTACATTTTGTAATGTAGTTGCTAGGTGGTCGCTGGGATGTTGTTATGTGGTTGCTAAGGTATTCAAAGTGTTTGTAGCACATTGCTATGCAGTTGTTAGGATTTTCAAGGTGTTTTTAGGGTGTAATGCAGTCAATATGGTTTTCTAAGTGTTTTTAGCATGTTGCTATGCAGTAGGGTGTACTGAGTGGTTTTAAGCACATTGCTCTGTTGTTGTTAAAGTGTTGTTGGTGGTTAACAGGGTATTGTTATATGGCTTTTTAATACATTTTAAGGTGTTTTTTTTTCTTTTAGCATTTTGCAATGCTGTTGCTAATGTGTTATGGGTGGTTGCTAGGATGTTGTTATGTGGTTGCTAAGGTGTTATATGTGTTTGTAGCACATTGCTATGCAGTTACAAAGATGTTTTGAGTGGTTCTGAACACTTTCACTTTCTAGGTTGGTCTGGGTGGTTGCCAGGGTGTTATATGGTTGCCAAGGTGTTGCAAAGATGTTCTGTGCGGTTTTGAGCACATTACTGTATGGTTTCTAGGTTGTTCTGGGTGGTAGCCAGGGTGTTATATGTTTGTTACAGTTAGCACATATCTAGGCTGTACAAGTATGTCCAGAATGGGTTTTTATCATGGTGATCTGCAATTGCTAGGTTGTTCTGGTTGGTTGTGCATTTATATTCAGTTGTTAGGTTGTTCTGGCCACACAATTTGAAGTAGGATTTATGGATTTAGCCCAAATGGTGTGGAATAAGCTATGCTGAAATTTAGTACTTATAGCGTTAGGGGTTTGTTCAAATCACTAACACTAAGTATGAAGAAATAGTATTAATTATTATGACCTAAGGCAATCCAATACACTGAAAAAGTTTTTTAAATAGTTATCAACATATAAACAACCCAAAGGTGTCCTGATTTAAGTGTCCTTTGCTAAATTTCTGATAAATTACGGTAGGTCACAGAAAGAAAAGGTGAAATTAATGAGGAGAGAACAGATGCTTAACTGGAGGCTTTCTAAGAAAATAACATCACTCACAGTACTCAGAAGAGAGAGATAGAGAGAGAGATCAGAGGCTTATGCAAGTCCACAGAGATTTGCTCTCTATTAAAATGAGCAGAAATGCATGAGTGAGTGTGTGTGTGTGTGTGGCACGACAGACACGGGGTCAACTTCATTAAAAAGATTTAAACGTGACATCATCCATTCGTTATGCTGATGAACTGAGCATATTAACAGAGAGACACAGAGAGGGATTATTATAATAAGGACTGTAGGCTAATATAATGTTAATTATATGCAAATTCAAGGTTTAGATTTACATTATTGGTTCACATAATTAAATATAAGCAAATATGAATTGCTAATATAGATAGATAGATAGATATAGAGTATGGGTGTTTTAGTGCTGACTAAAACATTTAGAATGTTCATATAATATAATCGAAACTAATATATTAAATGAGAGGTTTCATCTGGTTCACACACCAAATCAAAGGATTCACAATTGTACGATTAACCCTCTTTTAGATAAGATCATCATATAATCTAGTATAATATATAATATTCAATATATATATATATATATATATATATTATCTATATATATATATGTTTGGGACAACAAACGATAAACGCCCTTTAAAAAAAATGAGATGATTGCCGTGCATTATTCTCCACATATAGTGCGATCTGAACACTAAACACGTTTTGTCAAAAAAGCCGGTATTGTCCACTTTCAAGGCATCACGAGTTCACGTTTTACTGCAGAAGCCAACAAGCGCCCTTGTTGTTTGTGAACAGAAGGCGAAATGTCCATTTTAGCGAATCAGCGCGCTGTATACAGGTCAGGTGACAAGGCTACTTTCACTTTGAAAAAGACGTGCTAGATGAGAGGAGTTCGTCAGTAGCCCCTCACTGCTGAACACAAGATCCAGGGGGCGTGGTTGGATACTCATCAGGGGGTGGAGATTGTAGGTTTAGGGCGTGGAGATGGTAGGTTAGGATCAGGGGTGGAGACAGGTAGGTTAGGTAGATGTATGTGGGAGGAGGTTGGATCTGGATCCAACCTTGCCCCGGATTGGTTCTCAGTGAGGGACCATCTCAGTTTCGTCAAAGCTGACTAAAAGTGATCGAGGATTGATAATTTCGACGGACTTGATGAACCTGTGATATCTTCTTAAGGGCGAAAAAGCAAAATAAAAGCTGAAACGTTTTCACGAAACCTTGCAAAAGCAGCGCATTACAATGTGAGGGAAAAGCTCTGTGTATTGCGTGTAATCACATCATACAGTTTATGATCACAACAACAACAACAGGAGATCCACAAAGTTAAACAAGTTTGTTTGTTACTCTAAAATGACTGTTGGAGTTATCTGCTTTTGCTGCAAAACAAACTTTTAATATGTAAAAAAAAACATATTTTCAATTAACTTAAATTTGGTAAATTACCTGTATTTGTTTAAGTTATTATTATGTAATCAAAACGACCCAACTGCAGTTTGATTGATATTACGGAATGTGCCAATAAAAACAACGTGATTCGAAAAAAAAAAAACAAAAAAAAAAAAAAACGAATTATCGGTTTTTGCAAATAACTCTCAGATAGATATATATAATATTATAATATATATTAATTTCAGTTATTCAATATCACACGAAGAGTGCCAGTTTTTACCTCTAAAATCAGCATGATTACAAATGTGATTTTTTTTCAACAGTTCAATAAACAAGAAGTATATATAAGAGACGTACATTTGAAAACCATATTGCTGGTTGTTGCGCGATGTCGCCAACAGAAATAGTCCAACCATAGCCACAGCACTCATTTGCTCTCTAGAGCAAAAGGATGGTGTTGCATGCCTGAATGAACACCCGTTTAAATTATTTGGTCAATCGCATGAACGCTTAATACCAGTTACTTGAGGCAAACTACTGGTGGTTTTAATTTCAACATTTAAAGTATTTTTGTAAAGGAGTAATATGATGCTATTATAAAGACATATTTTGTTATGTGGTGTACAGCAATGTGACATGATAATATTTCAAAAACCACTTATTTTCAAATACTGTAAATTAGTAGGTCCGCTCTGCCCACCTCTCTCAAGGTGACATTGTTACATATACCTCCGTTCGACAGCACAGTTCTGTGCTATGAGTGTCCCCCAAGCTGACCCGGTGCATTGTGATTGGTCGAACACCGCAAGCACACGTCGGAAATTGAATGCCCCTTTCCATAATCGTGAGCTTTAGCTTTCAACATAAATGTAAAGACAATACATAATGTCCTTAGTTTTACCATCAGTTCAAACCCGAAAAGTGCAACAGAGTCGCGTGACAGACACAGTCATGATGCTCGTATGTATTTGCAGTACACAAGCCGCGGTTAAGACAGCTGACTCTCCTGTGATGTGACCCTGTTCCCTTCACACACACACACACAAAGCGTTACTCTGCGCTACGCAAAACTCCGCATTTGAACAGTCAAAAGCAAAAACTTAAACTAATAACAAAACATACTTAAATTCGCTGATTCAGAAGTAAGCGCAGATTGTTCATAGCAAAGTCGGACATGACAAATTTTTTTTTTAAATAGCTTTGCACAGCAGCCTTTTGGTACGGCTCTCTCTAGGTTTAAAAAAACTGTCGTCCAAAAATGCGTTGCACAAACGGAACATCTGGGTTGTGCTTTCTGTTGTAAATCAATCTGAACCAATAGATTCCCTAATTGCACTCTCCTCCGGAAGGCTAAATACTATGATTTTGCTTTGAGAACACAGCGGGTCTCCCTGACATGGCGAAATCAACACTACTGCCTGTCCTGACATACCAAGCCCTCTTCTTTGCGTGCACATTGGGCGGCATTACGAAATATTTGCCAAATAGTGAGGGTTTGAGATGTGGGGGCAAGTAGAATGAGGCGTTTTAGCCCGGGTCGTGGACAGCCTTCCGTTTAGATAGAATACATCCTTTTGGGATAGGAGACTTGAGCTTTGTTAACCTGCAGATCTATATCAGGCACAAATAGCTACATAAACACCATAAAGAAATAAAAAACTAGAAATCGCATTCATATGACCCCCTGTAATATGTCAAAGAGCAGTATTCAACGTTTATGTATCAAATAAAATATTTATACTCTGTAACTTGCAGTGTTAAAGCATCCATGCTCCACAAGAAGCTGCATAAACAGTGGCGTAACAATAAATCTAATTTCCACTTCAGATGCAGCTTCTGGGTCTTCCTCGCACTTGCAACCGAGTAATTTTGTTGATACTGATTTCATTTTAGTATCAGCCTAAATGTATTATTATTATAATCGACTGATTAAATGTAAGAATTTTATTAAAAAGGTGATGCACACTTTTAGAAAAAAAAGTGTCTAAACTGTAAGTTAATAATTAATTCACTGCTGTGAACTGACCAACACACAGAATATGAAGGATATCAAAAACTTTAGGAGTCAGCTGTCCACTGTAGTCCTTAAGGTACCAGCACAATAACACACTCAGCAAAATATCGTCTAATTATCGTTATCGAAAAAATCCCAGAGAATTTCGAGATATCTTTTTTTGTCGCACACCCCTACTTTTTTAGGGGTGCACACGCAGGTCTGTATGCACGACCAAAATAAAACATGCACTGTGTAAATAAGTTCAGACCACTCATTTGCGCACATGGTTGACAGCTGTTAATGCACAATAACCATTTTAGATCCTGTACTGTATAAGATTTCTATTCAAACTGAAAGCATAAATCTAGGCTATCCTACCGTTTTCAAAGCACAATGCAAAACTGACACTTCATTCACTGACGTTCTTCGATCGGCAGCTCCAAACCCGGAAGCGCATATACTTACTTGCCGGCTGGTGGGTGTCGTGCTGAAAATTGATGTCTGCCGAAAACTTGATGACGTCGCGTCGTCCCGTTTTTAAATCTTGCAAAAAGGGATTACAGGACCACCACTTGACGAGTGAACTATTTTTTCTGCCTCAAAATGACTTGATTTCATTCGTGGTTTTTATAATTGACAGATTATAGCTTTTATAACTACAATAAATAATTATATTTATAACTCAATTTAAATGTTTTTTTTTTCTCTCTGGCCAAGTAACTTTTATATGCGGACAAGTAAATGACTAATTTACTTGTCCGAAGGACAACCACATGAGAATGTTTAATGTCAAAGCCCTGGGATTTATATATATCCAGTGGGTACGGAAAGTATTCAGACCAACTTAAATTTCACACTCTGTTATATTGCAGCCATTTGCAAAAAAAAATTAAAGTTAGTTTTTTTTCCTCATTAATGTACACACAAAACCCCATATTGACAGAAAAACACAGAAATGTTGACATTTTTGCAGATTTATTAAAAAGAAAAACTGAAATTATCACATGGTCCTAAGTATTCAGGACCCTTTGCTCAGTATTTAGTAGAAACACCATTTTGATCTAATACAGCCATGAATCTTTTTGGGAAAGATGCAACAAGTTTTCACAAACCCCCCCCTTTGGGGGGATTTTGGGGATCCTCTGCCATTCCTCCTTGCAGATCCTTCCAGTTCTGTTAGGTTGGATGGTAAACGTTGGTGGTCAGCCATTTTTAGGTTTCTCCAGAGATGCTCAATTGGGTTAAGTCAGGGCTCTGGCTGGGCCATTCAAAGAACAGTCACAGAGTTGTTGTGAAGCCACTCCTCGTTATTTTAGCTGTGTGCTTAGGGAAGGCATTGTCTTGTTGGAAGGTAAACCTTAAGCCCAGTCTGAGGTCCTGAGCACTCTGGAGAAGGTTTCGTCCAGGATATCCCCGTACTTGACCGCATTCATCTTTCCCTCGACTGCAACCAGTCGTCCTGTCCCTGCAGCTGAAAAACACACCCACAGCATGATGCTGACACCACCATGCTTCACTGTTGGAACTATATTGGACAGGTGATGAGCAGTGCCTAATTTTCTCCACACATACCGCTTAGAATAAAGGCCAAAAAGTTCTATCTTGGTCTCACCAGACCAGAGAATCTTATTTCTCACATCTTGGAGTCCTTCAGGTGTTTTTTAGCAAACCACCATGCGGGATTTCATGTTTCTTGCACTAAGGAGAGGCTTCCGTCGTGCCATTCTGCCATAAAGCCCCGACTGGTGGACAGCTGCAGTGATGGTGGACTTTCTACAACTTTCTCCCATCTCAAGACTGCATCTCTGGAGCTCAGCCACAATTATCTTTGGGTTCTTCTTTACCTCTCACACCAAGGCTCTTCTCCCCCGATAGCTCAGTTTGGCCGGACGGCCAGCTCTAGGAAGGGTTCTGGTCGTCCCCAAACGTCTTCCATTTAATGATTATGGAGGCCACTGTGCTAGAGAGTAAGGCATCAGAACATTTTTTGTAACCTGTGCCAGATCTGTGCCTTGCCACAATTCTGTATCTGAGCTCTTCAGGCAGTTCCTTTGACCTTATGATTCTCATTTTCTCTGACATGCATTGTGAGCTGTAAGGTCTTATATAGACGGGTGTGTGGTTTTCCTAATCAAGTCCAAGCAGTATATTCAAACACAGCTGGACTCAAATAAAGGTGTAGAACCATCCCAAGGATGATCAGAAGAAATGGACAGCACCGAGTTAAATATATGAGTGTCACAGCAAAGGGTATGAATACTTAGGACCATGTGATATTCAGTTTTTCTTTTTTAATAAATCTAAAAAAATGTCAACAATTCTGTGTTTTCCTGTCAATATGGGTGCTGTGTGTACATTAATGAGGAAAAAAAAGTTAAATGAAATGATTTTAAGCAAATGGCTGCAATATAACAAAGAAAAATTTAAGCGGGTCTGAATACTTTACGTACCCACTGTAATTATTTATTATATATATAACATCTAAAAATGGTGAGATGGAGGAGATTTAGATAGATAGACGATTAATTGATGACTGCTTACAGATTCAATCTTTTGAAAATTCCAATGTAATCAAACCACGACTTTATGAGCAGTGACTAAACATTTCTCAGTTGAGTTGGAGCCCAGACTTGAAGACATGGCAACTGTAAGGACATCACGTTGTGTAAGAAACGACAAGACAGTGGAAACAACAACGGCAAAGGTGAATTAAGAGCTTGGAGAAGAGTTACGGAAGAACACAGGTGCTACTGTTCAACATCCGTGTCTAACACACACACCACCCACACACCACACCCGGCCCATCTGCATCACATATTACAGCCAACTTAAGAAACACAGGAACATGTGCTCCTGAACATATCTGCTTACCTTTTCCATCCCTCCAGCCAAGACAAAGCATTTTCATGAGTGAGATGAAGGATGTGTACTCAGACGTTGGGGGAATCCGAGCCGGTGGGGAGAGCTGAAGGCGTTAATGCGACAACATGAAAAAACAAATATGGGTGAACAAGTGTGATGTGAGGGTCACAGTGCAGCAACCCACCATAAAACTGTTGTGGTGTGTTTTTAAATGCATGCATGTGTGTGTATGTACATGAAGTTGGACTGGGTCCCGTGTTTTCCGTTTCTGGACAGGAAATGGTACCTAGAGACAAGATGAAAACACACCAGGAAGTGAAAGCTGCGTTCCTCAATTCAGTTGCTGTGTGGGGAACACAAACCTACACACTCTTTGTAAAACTCAACACAAAAGCAGACACTGTAGGCACTTGTATGTGATGACACCCATAAATAATATTAGTTCTCATAGGGTTGCCAATTTATTATGTATGTGTTATATTATATTATATTATTCAATCATAAAATGAAATATATACAGATAATTATTTAAAAACCAAAAACATAAATTTTTATTAATATTTAACAGAAATCATTAAGTTGGTACAGCATATTTGCAAGATAATCAGTTAGCTAATTTAACATATTCCTAAATATGTAGTTACATTTTTAAATAAACATAAAAACAAAAATCTCATACTTTAAAATGTAATACATTGTATCGTTAAAAATAATATTTTTTCAGTATATATGGTAAAATAACTTACATTTAACTAATTAACAGATAATAGTGTTAAATTCTTTTCTCTTTTTTTTATTTTAGTGTAGGTAATCTATTTTTGTTGTTGTTATTTATTTATTTATGACAAATATTGTATTTAAAAAAACAAAAATACAATGTTGCAACATTATGGGAGTATATTTTACAGGTAAGGGTGATTAATTAGCTAATTTATTTTATTGGTATAAAAATATATCGTTTAAAAAAAATAAACAAAATACAAACTTTTACTTTCAAATTTAATGTATTGACTTTTTAAACATAAACATTCTGCTATATATAAGTTAAAAACTACAAGTAACAAATTAACAGGTAGCTAATGAATTTACAGTGTAGTTTTTCTTCAAACACAACCTTCACTTGCCCTAACTGCTAAAATGAGCATGTGTATAAAAACACGTCCGATATTCTCTGTCTGACATCTACAGGTTCCCCGTGTGGTGTGTTGATTGTGTATATATGGCAGTAATCACTCTGCTGTAATAAATGTGCTGTGGAGCAGACACTTCATTAGTCAGCTGTACAGAGCTGAGTCACAGCGGCCTGATGAAGTCCTCACATAATCAGCTTCTGAGGTGGCTATGGCACAGCGCACGTTCACACACACACAAACTAGAAATATCCCGACATGATTAAATGGGAACAAGGGGAAACGTTGAGAAAGGGCCTAGTAACCGAAAGAGACGACAGGAGAGTGAATTAAAGCCTAATGCGGCTGCTTACAGGAAGTAGCGTTGACAGCTCAGGATTAAACGGAGTTGTGCTGAGGGGTTTTGGGAGACAAAACGAAAACCGTGAGCCATAGAAAGCCAGGGAGTGTGAGAGAAGGTCAGAGGTCAAGGATCTAATTAACACCAGGCTCTCCGCACTGAGACGGGTTAAAATATCTCAAACCATCAGCGCATTTTAACACCAGACACCTCTATGGCAACCGCAATCTAAATAAAACAACAGCCGAAGACCGGAGGGACAACACCGCACGTTACACAATTCACATTTCGAAAGACTTTCACAGAGACCCACGGCGTTTATTTGGAGACGTTCTGCTTTTTGCGCACACAGAACTTTTGTTTGCTGCATGATGGGGCTTCTCCTTCGTTTTCAGATGAAGTTTTGATGGCAGGATGAAAGGAGGAGTAGAAGCAGCTGATGTCTTGTAACTTCTCCAAACGTTGAAATGAGAAGGAAATAGGTGGCCTTCTTACTTTCGATTAAACAAGCACATTTTGTTTTATCACAAGAAACCCACAAAATGATTGCACATTCCAGACTGGATGAAAGCAGTGACAAAACAAAAGAGAAGAAACTATATTTTTGCATTTTTTGAGGGAAATGAAATTGGTGATGCTAGAATGTTCTAAATGGTTGCCATTTCTATGCAGTTGTTAGGGCGTTTCTAGGTGGTTGCTAGGGTGTTTTGTGAGGTTACATGCTGCCCCAAATCAAAAGAGCCCAAATTTAACGTCTCTATGATGTTTTGCTCTCTATATATGGCTCAAGTCCCTTCAATGTAAATCTAAGTGTTTTTCTGTAGTTATTCTGATTTTTTTAACTAATCTGTGCTTAAATAGCTTGAGAAAAAAAAACACAAACAATGTCATTCATTAGCTACTTTAAACATATTGCTAAAAATTTAATAAAATATTTAAAGAAATACAAAAAAAAATCTGATTTACACTGGTTTAAAATGTAATATGGCTCAAGCCCATGCTTCGATGTAAATAAGTGTTGTTGTTGTTTTTTCTGTCAATTTACTGAGAAATAATGTCACTAATTTCAAAAATGTATGTGTTTTTTAAAGCTTAACTGGTTTGGGGGTGAGGGACATGCAAAAACAAAATTAAAATGAAATAAAGGAAAGCATTTTCAAACACCTCAACAATGTGAAACCAATAGCAAAAGATTTCAGACCATGTTTAGGCCACTTTATGTTTTGTTGGCCAAATAATTCTTAGCAATATATTGAAATGTTAATGCTTAATTTGTCACCAGAACAACAACTTGGTTCACAATAGTACAACAAAATGTACTTCAGTCCTTCACAGCCTCAAGTTTACATGTCATATATAATCAATAGATACTCAAATGTAGCAGTAACGTTTTCCTACTGAAATACAAGTGTAAAGTTATTTTGCTATTTTGTTTGTGGCTAACAGCTCTAGCAAGCTAAGAAGGTAGGTTTAACAAATTGCTACGCACATCTAACTTAAAAAGAAAATACATATTCAGTTTTTGGTAAGTTATTTTCAAGTACAATTGCATAAAGGGGTCTTAAAGGGATAGTTTAGTACGTCCGACCTCTCGTGAACGCTCGTACGACAGTTACGAAAAACTAGAGATTACGGTTTATAATGTTTTAAATATGGATATTTTTCTTACAAAAACGCATCAATTCACTTCAGAAGGCCTTTATTAACCTCCCGGAGTCATGTGGAGCACTTTTTATGATGGATGGACACACTTTTTTTGGGCTTCAAAATCTCGACCCCCATTCACTGTCATTATAAAGTTTGGAAGAGCCAGGACAGTTTTTAATATAACTACAATTGTATTTGTCTGAAAGAAGAAAGTCACATACGCCTAGGATGGCTTAAGGGTGAGTAACTAATGAGGTAATTTTCATTTTTTGAGTGAACTATCTCTTTAAGTATGTTGATGTTTTCACAGTGTAGTGCAGAGTCACTAGTTTGGATCACTAGTTCTGACTGACTATGTGGTATTGCGTGATTGGCTGTGTGTTTTAAACAGTGGACGAAAAAGGAAAACGCTGAGTTTAAAAAATTTCATTCAGTATTTTTCTTGACGGAGGGTGTGAATGATTGCGACATCCAGTAAAACTACATGTGTGAAAGTGGAAAATACCATCCCCACCCAAACACACACACAGTTCAAGATTGCTTTGAAGACATGCACAGTGTGTGAAGAAATGCCAACGAGTGTTAGAGATAGAAGAGTGAGATAAGTGTTAGTTAGCAGGTGCGAAAACAGCAGTGTGTGTGTGTGTCTGTATGTACAATCATACAAGTTAGCTTTAGCAAATTGCTAAGCATGTATGCAGTCTTAGCTATACTAACGAGGGACAATTTTTTAAAGGGGTCATATGATGTTGCTAAAAAGAACATTATTTGGTGTATTTGGTGTAATGAAATGTGTTTATGCGGTTTAAAGTAAAAAAAACATTATTCTCCACATACTGTACATTATTGTTTCTCCTCTATGCCCCGCCTTTTTGAAACGTGTCGATTTTTACAAAGCTCATCGGTCTGAAAAAGCGAGGTGTGCTGTGATTGGCCAGCTATCCAGTGCGTTGTGATTGGCCGAATACCTCAAGCGTGTGGCTGAAATGTTACGCCCCTTAACACACTGCAATGCCGTCTCCCGGCACGGCGGGACAAAACCAATGCAACCCATTACAAACGAGGCATTTGTTGCATCCAGTGGGGACATAATTACTGATTATAATGACTTATACTGTCTTTTTACGCGTTGCGTTGCATTGCGCTGCGTAAACATAAATCTCTGTCTGCATTTGTGATCACAGAAATGACAAACTACAAGTGCTACTCTACTGCCCAAAACTCAGCAAACCCTTTAAATGAAAACGTACTTACGTGAGTCAGAACTGCCGTCATGGTAGTCTCACGTACTCTCCCAGGATCATAACAGTCGCTCCCATAAAATGTGCTGACACATCTTGATATTGGGTTAACTGTTCTGGTACAGTGTTGTCATAATACAACTTACCAGCTGATTTGTATCCGGTCCTCTGTTTGGAAGCCAAAACAAAGTAGTTTCGCTTTCACAACAAAAAACACAGCGGCCTAGCGGAAGCCCCAGCTTAGCGTGAGCTGAAGCCGGACAAGAGTGAGCTGAGGCGGCAGGGTCGAGAACGACGCGCCCGGCGGATGCGACGAATGAGCGGCAACCACATGTGACGACCCCGGGCTGGATTCCGCTTCATCCACGGTGAAAGTTGATGTATTTCCTCAGCGACCAGCACGGATCAGCTCCAGGCATGACGAAGCGGATATTGTCCTCTTTTGGAAGACCAAACAAAGTAGTTTCGCTTTCACAACGAAACCACATCTTCACGACATGGCTGCATGCGTCAACGAATACTAACAGCGAGGAATAGAGTACGCCTTCTTTCTTTGTGTGAACATTTGGGCGGCATTATGCAAATCTTCCCACATAGTGAGGTAAATATGTGGGGGCATGTTAAAACGATCCGTTTTAGGTAGGTGTGGCTGACTCTGAACTTTTATAAAGAATATCTCTTTGGATTTGGGACTTTAGTCTTTGCAACTTTACAGATCTTCTTTATGCTCCAAGAGCTTGTAACACTCCGAAGAGAAAGGAAAAATTGAAATCGCATCATATGACCCCTTTAAAAATCGCCTCACAAATATAGGGAAACTTGTAAACTGATATGTAAGGACATGTAAATAATTCTAACCATTTGAAAGACAAACTAATGTCAAATCAAAATTACCTTTTGCTTTAACATTATAAATTTAGCTTTTAGCATTAATAGAGCACTGCAGTGATGACGTGTTTTTGTAGGCCATCCCAGATGTTAGCATCACCCTGGTTTCCTCAACAAAAACCCAATAAGTTTCTTGCCTTGGCTTTTGGTTTATTGCAGAAAATAAGCTCTGTGACCCACAAAAGTTTCTGATTCTTACACATTTTTGTCATTAAGATAATGAAATGACCACAACTTTTATGAATTTTGAGGCCCAAATACAATCGGAGGAAGTGGAAAGCTAAATGTGGGATACAAACAAACTACACCACAATCAGATGACTTAGTCTTTCTAAAATACGTTATTTCTGAACGTTTGGGTTAGAATAGTTTGTAAGAGCGTGATTATAAACACAATGAGGCTATGAAGCAGATTAGTTGCAGATTAGTCTGCATGCTGTTAATGTCCTCTGTAGTAACGTTTAGCCACTTGTTAGCAACTGCCGTTTTAGGAAGTAAAACCTATTACTGATGTATTTAATGTTGTAGAATAAAACACGCAAATATCTTGAACTTGAGTTCACCATAGACCTTATTTCAGGCATTTAACCAAATTCTCATTGACTTCAGGACGATGGAACTGGTAGCGCTAAAATGCTAACTGATTTCCAGGTTTTGGCCTACAAAAAAGCATCATCACTGCAGCACTGTTACATTAAATGTTATCTTAGCATCAAAACTAGAGGGGATTTGAACATGTCTATGAGAGGTTCTCGCTAATTTAGCTTCAACTGTCTGAATTTGTGTGTATTTTCAGTGCTGTCAGTCGTAGTGAAACAACACATACTTCACAGCAGATGCTTGAGTGGGGCCGTGATCTCTGTTACTCACACACATTGACAGTCATGGTGCAGTTGAGAGGTCTCTGACTCTAGTTGGGTGGGCTTCCCTCTACTGAGCGCTTTCTGAGGGGAGGAATTCACAAACCGGCGGAGACAGACAGACAATATTGACACAGTACTGCACAATGAGGGAGAAACCATTACAGTACATTCCCAAGATCAGTTGAACGTCATGGACACGCAACCTAAAAATAATTGTGAAAGTAGAACATCTGAATTGTCCGTCATGCTTGTCCATGTTTTTGAAGACTGCAGGCATTGAGCCATGCGATATGTGTCAGATATGTTTTCTGAGGGGAAGACATTAGTCACACAGCGAGATTAGGTCATGACACAAACCGATTAAAGAGTTAAGATACTGTTCAGATTAACTGTCAGATTGAATTCTGGGATGAATGCGGTGATTACAAACTGCGATGGAAACTGTAGGATCTTAAGAGTGTTGCCGATTTTGTTTGTGAAAAGTAGGTTTTAGAATTTTCTTATGTGTGTTTGTAACTCATGCATTCAAAATCTAGAGATTTTTGGATAATAAGCAATTTGATAGAATGTGTAATGTTTTCAATCCAGACTTTTTCAGTATCAATAAACATGCATGCACAATCTGTCACCAATATAGTCTGAAATGATACGAGCCAAGCTCCAAAAATAAGTACATTTTAGGAATCGCAAAGTTTAAATTTACACTAGCAACAGCTTTACATATAAGTTGCGAAATTAATGACTAAAACTTTATTTATAAATATTTATATTAAAAATACTATAGCTACTTTTTAAAGTTACTTTTACTACTTTAACTTTACTTAAAAGTTACTTTACTGTTTTTTGTTTAATTATAAATTGCTAAATATAAAATCATTCTAAATATATTGGGAAAAAGACAAATATTTGGTGCGACAAACATTTTAATTTAAATTAGCTGTTAATGTGCCTGTTCAGATCAACATGAACATTTGCATGCCAGCAATGCAAAGGATTTCTAATCTCTATTCCATCACATTGTTAAGAAAATTGGCCAACCAATCAGATTTGTTCTTTTGGTCACATGCCCAGAGCCACTAATGTTACAATTACATAAAACTGACATAGTGTATTTCGCTAAGCGACAGTGAAAATCAGAGGTAGAAACCATTTTTTTAATGCAAACTGCGCACAAAGTGTGGCCAGATTTGAGTGAAAATGGTGTGAACAGGCCTTAAACGTGCATTTAAAATCTCATGCATTCAACAGAACAAAATTGTCACTGTGGCTTTTTTATGTAATAAATTACTCACGGTTTAGAATGCGAATACAAACTCTCTGACAAATTTAATTTTTACGAATGATTGGTGACCGATGTATCTGTATCAGACAGTTCTGCAAAGTGCATATATTTTATGTGTATTTTTTATTTTTTTTGCATTTTAGTGTTTCCATCCAGCATTTTTCAAATTGATCTATCCCAACACAATCTCATGGGAATTCGTAACTATTTTATGGTTTGGTGAATTGGTAGCTAATTTGTATGAATTCGAACTCATTCATATGTTTTCATATAATCTGCATATGCCCGTGTGACGTTACATCAACTCATACGAAATTGCCACCTAGTTAAATAGTTTTCCCTAGCTTAAGATCGGGTTGGATATCCAAAAATTGTATAAAAAGCAACCTCTTTAGCAACCAGATTGGCACTATGTCTAAGAATAAAGCATGTTAATGTTAAAATTTGCCAGTAATAAATATTTATGGCTGTAATTTTTCTCAATTCTCAAGCAATTTGGACATAATTATTACCATTTAACTAGAGTTTTACAGTTTTATAGCATAGTCCAATTTCTCTGTCCTTGTTGTTCTCTTATAGTGTCAATCTGTGTCCCATGTGTATGTTGTGGGCTGTATCTGTCCCTTTAAGAGTGTGTCCTTACACACGGCTGCTAAATCTGGCACAGGTCCGTGTGTAGCGTTACCAGCCCTGCGCGATTTGATGGTGATTATGACACTCACACATTAGGCCTTATTCCACCCATGCATTATCAGCTCTATCCGTGCCAGCCAAAACACACAGAGCACACAAATGTATAAATAATGCACACAGAAAACCATAGCCAAAACACACCTCAGAAGGTCCAGGAACTCATAAAAAGTTGATTCAACACTAACTGTTACAGACCAGCTGAGAAAATGCTTACAAAACCTTTTGACATTTGAGTTCAATTTAATGGTGCTACATTTGGCAGCATTTTTACAGTGTTTTCTTCATAATATCAGAGCTACATTTTTCAGGAAAAAAAAGGTCCAGAACTTGATCTTTTATCCAAAGCTGTACATACCACAACAGAGCTAGTTTGCGAAAACAACAGCTTTTTATTATTTGGTTAGCATTAGCCAATAGCCTGCCTGGCCTAGATGACATCACTGGAAAAGAAAATAGTTTCAGAGGTAAAACAAATAATATGTGTAATTTGGTAGTGATGGATGCTTTCGAAACACTGGTTCGTGAAGCTTCGAAACCTTTGTGAATTATTTCGAACCAGTGGTTTGGAGCATGTATCAAACTGCCCAAGTCACATGATTTCAGTAGTCTAGTTTTACTTACATAACTGTTTTAAAATGTTTGAAAATTTCAATGGTTCGCCACTAGGGGCTTTTCTCTATGAACCCATGAACCATTGTCTATGTGGATTTACCTGGTCTCGGATGAAGTTCATAAATTTGAAGACATTTTTAATGACGAATTTGTTTAATAAAAAGGAAGAGTTGTATTAATAGTCTCTTAGTTCGCAACACTCGATGTAGATTAGAACGACCCCTAGCCATGTGATTAGAGTAAATTTGACCCCCTCTTTACCTTTTTCTTGTGTAAGCGCTACACACCCATGCATTTGTGGTTAAATCTGCACTTTATATTAGATGCACACACACGTGTTAATTCGCACAGGTGTACGGTGGTTGTTTGAGCAGGGTAGATGGATGGAGGTTTGACCGGGGCAGGGGAGATCAGGCCAGGTGGAGCCCAGGTGTGAGTGAGTTCAGTGAGGGTAAGCTGCAGGGTGTGCCAGGGGTCAGCTGGAGCTCTCACATCACGCTAATGCACCAAAACCACAGCTTGCATCACAACACACACACAGGCAGAGATGCATTCACTCTCAAATAGTGTTTTATGTCATCCTCCCCCGAGTCTGGACCATTTCACTCTGGGTTGAATGAAGTTCACAGAATAAAATGCTTGAAAAAGTATTTTCTAAACTACATTTCTGTTTTTTTTTTTTCAGATTTGGTTTTTGTATCTTAAGAGGCATTATTAACTTTCCAAACAAAATCAGAGTAGCTTTCTGAATGAAAGACGATTTCAGGAAAAATTCTTGGCTGAACTTTTAAAGAGACAGAAGCTCTGTTCCAAAACTTAGTAAGCTGCCTTCCTAGACTGCATTTAATGGCATCATAAATATGAGATAAAAAGACATTCTTATGACATAAAAAGTCAAAATATGTCATAATTAGAACTTTTTATGTCCATGTCATAATTAGAACTTTTTATGTCCATGTCATAATTAGGACTTTTTATGACATAATTATAACTCTGTGTATCTCATTATTTCTACCTTTTGTCATAGTTCAACTTTAATGTCAGAATGATGACTTCTTATGTCATAATTATGATTTAGTATCTCATCATAATTTCAACATTTTATGTAAAAATAATGACTTGTATGTAATAATTATGACTTTTATCTCAGAATTATACATTTTAATGATTATTTTGACTTTTTGCCATAATTTCAGCTTTTAATGTTAAAATTATTACTTTTTTGTCTCACTCATGACTTTATCTCATTTTTGGCTTTTTGTCATTATTTCAATTTAAATCTCATAATTATTCTTTAGTGTCTCATAATGTTGACCTTTTTTATCTCATAATTTGACCTGGTTATTTCGTAATTATTACCTTAAATACCTAAATTTGTATCTCGTATTTATGATTTAGTATCTCATAATTTCACATATGGAAATGGACTTCCATGTAGGCAACCAAATTATGCTGCCTTCCAATATACTGCATTTTGGCAGAATTTTAAAGCAGAATCACATCTATGCTTTTCAGTAAGGGCAGTCCTAGAATGCTTTGCGACAAACCCAGTGAAAACATTCACTCAAGATGGTGGCCCGAACTGAGAGAAATTATATGTCTACTTCCATACTATGTAATATGACAAAAGAAGCATGTCAAAAGAGTAGTAACCGAATAAACAGTATGAATGAAGAAACATGCATGAAGCAAAAGTATCATCGAAGTATAAAAAAAATTCCACTTACTTCCAAAAGTGTGCATACGATGGTAACTTTAAAATCCCATGAGGATATGCTACATCAAGCAGAACGTGCTGTTTTGTGTAGCTAAAATTTAAAGTCATAAAATGGCCAGTAAATGTTTCAGTAAATGCAGTACATACTCTGACTCTGATTACTTGAACGCAACATTGGTAATACATTCATTCAGTAATAAACGTATAAAAAATCATTCTATACTTTTTTTAATTTTTATGCTAATGTGAGTACTGATCCGTTAGCTTAGCAACCTGCTAAAGTCAAACTGGAATGTGAGTAGAGTATTTCGTTTCTGTGAGGACACTATTTGTGTTGGCGTCTTTGTAGAGTGTTCAATTTACACAGAGAGTATGCGATTTTGAAAGCAGTATAGGTATACTACCTAAAGTAAATACCACATAAAGTGTACTTCTGCTCAACGGTCCATGCACTGTCCCAATTTTTGTGCCCATGCAGATGTTCCACGTACAAAAGCACAGGCACGAGGTACATTTTTAGACAGAACGAGTCCACACATGTTACTGCGCATGTGTTAAACATCTGCGCGTATCCACGGTTGAATATACTTTGAAAGCTGTGCGGACATAGCTGTGTGCAGGATGGAGCAGAACGTGGAAAAATAAGTATACTCTGGCTTTTATAAGTAGGCATAACCCTGGTAGACAGTATCCACCTTATTTTGAAAGGCGCGAGTAAGCAATTTTCTGCGAATGTGCCAGACTTCCAATTCACTAGCCGCTATAGGTACGTAACTAGAAGAATGACAAAGTAGTAAATGGTTAAATTATTTGTGCCACAAACCAGTGTATTCATGAATACGATAATAAATTAAAATAATAGCAAACCCCAGTTTGCTATATCAAGCAACGTAACGGACAGTTTTTGTTCAGATAAAATAACTGGAAGTGCCACTGACACCATGCAAAATAGTTCTAAATACTGTGTATTATGTGTAAATAATGTATTTTTCTGTTAATTCAAAGGCTAAAGGTCATTGCACACTGAGTCCGAAATTTTCGTTCGAAATTTTCACACGCTAAAAAATAAATACGACCTCACGTTGTGTCAATCACGTTTACACACTGCCTCCGAAACTTTCGTCCGTCATAAAAAAATTGGATCAGGTTCGATTTTCTGTGTTTTCCCATCCGTAGCGAGCATTTTGATAGGAAAGGATGACGAATACGAAAAAAAAACGAATACGCAATTTTCGGGCTCAGTGTGCAAGGACATTAATTCTGCAAAAGTCAGGCTCTGTTGGAATGCGAGTTTCTTATTTCCATGAGGAGCACTATTTGTGTGACACACAGAGTTGGCACATTTGTAGAGCGTTCCATCTACACTTAGTATGCTGTCTTAGAGAGCAACTCACTAGGTTTGTGTGGAGAATATTTTACTATTGTGCATTTTTAACATCTTGGTAATAACTTTGGGGGTCTGGTGGTGTCTACAAATTATTGCTGAGTCTATTTTTTTTTACACTTGACTCAACTTAGGCCCTCACTTGACAAGGCAGCCCCTATGTCGGGGCCGCCAGACACACATACCTCCCACTTTGAGGTTACCGGGCACTTGTGAAGACTACCGCCTGCGCTCACAAAGATTTACCACTTATACAGCGTCACTCCCTACATGTCTCTCTCACACTCCCTTTCTCCTCATCTGCCCTCTCTCAGACTTTCCTCTCTTACTGTATCTCTCCTCTCACTTTGCCGTTTGACCCACAGCCTGCCCACATACTCATTCCGGCTTGCTCTCCCATCTATTTGCTTTGTCTGTGTAACATTTATCAGTTAATCTCCCCTGGCCAGCCCTCTCGTATCTGTTACACCACCTGATCTCCCTCTGCGTACACGTCCATCTGTGCTGCTATGACGACTGTCGGTAACCACTGCGACCTGTCACCCTCACACACACACAAATCACAACTGTAATGTGACCACCACATGCTACACGCTTTGAAAGACTCATGCTGTGCAGAATTATCCATATGTACAGACACACAAACTTATTTTCTAAGATTGTTTATCTGACAATCACCAATACAATCTTGGATGTATTTGTTTGATACTGCATTTGCATGACATGTTTCATATAATACAGCTAATGCTGCATAGGGGACGTTTCCAAGATGGCCGGCAAATTTGGCATGGCTTCCCTTACGAAAAAGAAGTTTATTCAAGTGTGCTATTAGTATACTTATTTTAAACTAAAAATAGGAAAGTATACTTTTAGTCTACAAACCCAATTCCAAAAAAGTTGGGACACTGTACAAATTGTGAGTAAAAAAGGAATGGAATAATTTACAAATCTCATAAACATATTTTATTCACAATAGAATATAGATAACATATCAAATGTTGAAAGTGAGACTTTTTGAAATGTCATGCCAAATATTGGCTCATTTTGGATTTCATGAGAGCTACACATTCCAAAAAAGTTGGGACAGGTAGCATTAAGAGGCCGGAAAAGTTAAATGTACATATAAGGAACAGCTGGAGGACCAATTTGCAACTTATTAGGTCAATTGGCAACATGATTGGGTATAAAAAGAGTCTCTCAGAGTGGCAGTGTCTCTCAGAAGTCAAGATGGGCAGAGGATCACCAATTCCCCCAAAATAGTGGAGCAATATCAGAAAGGAGTTTCTCAGAGAAAAATTGCAAAGAGTTTGAAGTTATCATCATCTACAGTGCATAATATCATCCAAATATTCAGAGAATCTGGAACTATCTCTGTGCGTAAGGGTCAAGGCCAGGAAACCATACTGGATGCCTGTGATCTTCTGGCCCTTAGACGGCACTGCATCACATCCAGGAATGCTACTGTAATGGAAATCACAACATGGGCTCAGGAATATTTCCAGAAAACATTGTCGGTGAACACAATCCACCGTTCCATTCGCCGTTGCCGGCTAAAACTCTATAGGTCAAAAAAGAAGCCATATCTAAACATGATCCAGAAGCGCAGGCATTTTCTCTGGGCCAAGGCTCATTTAAAATGGACTGTGGCAAAGTGGAAAACTGTTCAGTGGTCAGACGAACTAAAATTTGAAGTTCTTTTTGGAAAACCTGGACTCCCTGTCATCCGAACTCAGAGAGCGCCCAAAAAGACATCCGTCCAAGTGTGTTAATCCAAGTTGTTATCGGCGCTCAGTTCAGAAGCCTGCATCTCTGATGGTTATGGGGTTGCATGAGTGCGTGTGGCTTGGGCAGCTTACACATCTGGAAAGGCGCCATCAGTGCTGAAAGGTATATCCAAGTTTTAGAACAACATTTGCTCCCATCCAGATGTCGTCTTTTTCAGGGAAGACCTTGCATTTTCCAATGACAATGCCACATACTGCATCAATTACAACATCATGGGTGCGTAGAAGGAGGATCCGGGTACTGAAATGTCCAGCCTGCAGTCCAGATCTTTCACCTATAGAAAACATTTGGCGCATCATAAAAAGGAAGACCTAAGACAGTTGAGCAACTAAAAGCCTGTATTAGACAAGAATGGGACAAAATTCCTATTCCTAAACTTGAGCAACTACAGCTGTCTCCTCAGTCCCCAGACGTTTGCAAACTGTTATAAAAAGAAGAGGGGATGCAACACAGTGGTAAACATGGCATTGTCCCAACTTTTTTGAGATGTGTTTGGTACTTTTTTATGTACTGTCTCAGAAATGGGCTTTATTTTACTTCTGCCAGAAATAACGTTAAATTGACATTTATGTAGTACTGTGACTTAACTTAGAAAAGTCTAAATATATTTTAGCTATAATTGTGCTCCTAGAATCTGTGTTTTCTTTGTTATACTGTAGGGGGCGCTAGTACACTTCTTCTGTACAGAATTTCCAAAAAACTCAAGTGAAGAAGAAACTGAAACAACAGCTGCTTCCACATGTAATCTAATAACATGATCATCAGGCATAAAACAGTATCAAAACTGTGTAACGTTATGGAATAACATGTCGACCAATGCAGAATGGTCAATAATAAACTGTCAGCATCTTGCGTCCGTGTTGATTCCGACTTATATCGATCTTTTTGCGACTTACTCGTTCCTGATGAGATCCAATTCCTAGTCTTTTATCCCTTCAGCTTTTTTGTCAATTGTTTCTGTAACGATCAGCTCATTGGAATAGGAAGAATTACCACAACTAACCGCTTAGTAATGTCTATGGTACTATTATCTTTAGGAATGACCGCACTTAGTAAACTCTTTAGCTGACCTCTTGCCTTCAGCGTTCAACTGTCTGTCAATTCTAAGAAGTTAATTTCCTGGTTAAGGGAAATAACTTTCTTATAGTACAATTCTACAAGCTTGTAACGTAAATCTGCATGATTAGTGACTCCGGTTATGAGCAAACATTGAACACGTCAAGTGTGATACAAGTAGGTTTTATTAACTACATAAACACTTAAACAAGTCTAACATACTACATAAACACATAAACTGGTCTAACTTCCTACATACACACATAAACTGGTCTAACTTACACATACACACACACCCAGGACACATAACAGTTGGTATAAGGAATGTTAAAGGTTTAACTCTACCCTAAGAGGCATAAGAAGCATTTATGTAACCATTGTTGCCTATTCAAGCAGATTTTAGCGCTATCTCTTTTAATGGATCTACCATTCTAATTATTCTTAGTATCATAAAACCAGCTCAAAAACAAAAAAAAAAAAAACGACCTTTTTTACAAAGTACCGACTGTCTACCTATACTTAATTCGCTAAAGGAAATCACTTAATAGACCTTCTGACGGTCGTTGTCATAAGCATTGGCGCAGTCTCGTATTGTCTGAAAGAGTTTACCTCCATGAATGACCAGTCCTTAAGCGCGCCAACGAACACTCTTGTGATGAATGTTTGGTTGAGAATTGATGAGAAAGAACCAGGTTGCGTCAGAGTAACTTGAAGAATGGAAAGGACAAGGCCGAAGAAAGACCTGGCACAATGCTTTGGTATCCTGACGCGTTTTCTCACATCTTCCCAGCACCCAAGTACGTCTGATCACTCCTTCAGCATCACGTGCACACGTGAACCACACCACAGCGGACGTGGGGGCTCGGTCCTCGATGACTGTAGTGGCCTCAGTAACAGCCTAGTCAGCAAAGTAAGTTCACGCCGCGAATCTCACTCTAAGACTTTTAAGCTGTAGTCCACAGAAGGAGTCTGAATAGTACCCGCACCATAGCGAGGGAGGTTGGAATAACTAACTGTCGCATAGAGGTCCTTTAATGATTCCTCTCCATAGTCACTGCTACTTGAAGCAATTATCCGGATATTGTATACGTGCACTCCATTAAAACATATCAGACAGCCCTGCTTGGTAGTTGCTTGATTACGCATCCTGAATCAATTAGTACAAGCTCTTTCTTAGAACTATCAAAACATATGGCTAATCGTTGTCATAGGTATCACATCCTAACGAATTATACTCTCATAGAGCACCGGATAAAAACCCGTGCACTAACAGCATGATTCGTTACAGCGTACCATCATCAACTTCCTGTGGGCTCCCATGAAGAGACTAGAGGACATCAACCTATCCACTCTTCGCATCAACGATGTAACACGTGGTGATTATAGCGTGCCCTTATCTTTGTAAGGTTGACGCGATATCTACGAACAGCCCATTTCTCTCCGTCTGTGTGCATCTAATGTTTGCTTTCCGGTGGATCGCTATGATGTCCCTTTCAGTAGGCCTCGCGCCAATAGACGGTGACACTAGTACCCTGTGTGATGTTGCCAGTAATCAGTAACCCCCAACAACACTCGGGGACAACCATGTTCTGCACCTTAACCAGCTTTTCTGCACCAAATCGATTGGCTAAGTCCCCTCTGCTTGTGGTGATATGTTAGATGTGTGCTGGACGTTATCTGGATATTATCTATTTTTGTAAATATAACATCCAAAAGTCTTAGATGTCTTAATGTCCCTGAGGAATCTTCATGTCGAGCTTCAGGTAGACTCATTAGAATAGTAGCGATCACTTTCTCTATTTTGTATGATTCCTTATGAAAAAGAACCTGTCATTCTAAAAAGTGCAATGGTCAATTCTCAGAGCGGCTAGACAATATAAATGTTGTTTTACTTGTATCTTCATAACAAGCAGATACCTTGTTCATTCTTTTGATTTTTGTATGTTCAGATATTCATGTAACAAAATATATACAAATGAATACCTAAATAGGGACATTGTAGTATACTTAAAGTACTAGATGTACGTCTACTCAACTCATCCTTTAACCGGTGTCACATCTATAATCGACGTACCTCACTCTGTACAGTGTAATAACAACCCTACTAAACCTCACTACAGTAGTCTTATCTGTGACGCGACTACCCCTGTACTTCAAAACAAGGTACTAAAAAACAAAGCATAACTTGCTACTTACAAGTATTGAATTTTACAGTAAACTACTAGTTATTCAGCCTATAATTCCCACCTTTAAGTGTACATCGTTGCAGTACAAACTAGCCACCTTTTGACCAAAGACAAGTTGTTGGACCAACTGTACAGTATACGTAGTGTTGAGATAAATAAACCAGACATGCATGATTGTGGAGTTTCAAACCTCTTCAATTATTTTAATTCATAATACAATATAGATCGACATTATAAACGCCCATCGTGGTACAATCGTGATACAAATAATGTCGATATCACTGTTTAGAGACGAATATTACGATTTCGATTTAATCTCTTTACCCTGGCCCATTCAACACACGTCCGCAAAAACTGTTGACACCCCCTTGTCCTACAAGGTTCACCAGATAGGGCACCCTATGCTTTACTACTATTGTGGCATCCCCCAATCGTCGGTTTTATAACATACCATCTCCCCACCGTCCTAGGTGTACGTGAAGGGCAAAGTTGCTCAACGTTTAGGAGCAGATATAGTATGTCCCATTACTTGTCTCGTGAATAGCAGGCTTCATACTTGTTGTCAACCGCCCTTGCTCTTCTCCTCCTGTCGTCATCTTCCAATCTAATATGAGGTAATGAGTGGCGCAAATGTTAATTACCTGATGGTTGAAAGTAATCTGACTCAGGCTCGGCCCATCGTCAGTACCCGTGAGCCATGCGACGCCGCCACGGACTGTACCTGACAATCGGATCACGTACTTTGCGGTCTGGCATGAAGGTCAGTGGTTGAATTTGACCAAGGATTCTTCCTTGAAAGAGCGCGCGTCCTCGATGTTTCCAGATGCTGTGTTTCATAGCTGTACCCTCGGCCCCCAACGCAACCTCATGCAACCCCGCATCCCATCAGAGATTGCAGGCTTCTGAACGGGAGCGAACTTGATCAACATACTTGGTCTCTTGTCCTTGTCCTCTTTAGTCCGGGTGACATGGTGTCCCAGTTTTCCAAAAATAACTTTAAATTTTGATTCGTCTGACCACAGAATGGTTTTCCACTTTGCCACAGTCATTTTTAAATGAGCCTTGGCCCAGAGAAACGCCTGCGCTTCTGGATCATGTTAAGATATGGCTTCTTTTTTGACCTATAGAGTTTTAGCCGACAACGGCGAATGGCACGGTGGATTGTGTTCACCGACATTGTTTTCTGGAAGTATTCCTGAGCCCCATGTTGTGATTTCCATTACAGTACCATTCCTGTATGTGATGCAGTGCCATCAAAGGGCTCGAACACTGATACAACACGGTCCATCCAGCCAGTGGTTTTTCTCGGCTCGTTGACCTTACTCCAGCAGAGATTTTTCCTAGTTCTCTTATCTTTGTGACGATATTATCAATGGTAGACTCTATGATAACCTGTCACACTCCTTTAGTGCAAACATTTTTCTCTGAAGTAACTCCATATGGTGTGTAGTATAGCCTCTGCCCATCTGCTACCCATTTCTGAGAGACACTCTGCCTTACCTCGAAGAGGCCTTTTTCATCGCAAGTCATGTTGCCAATTGGTACGCTAATACTGTGTCAGCAAATGTCGGTCCATCCAGCGTAGCCTTATCTGCTACCGGGGGTGGTTTAACTTTTCCGGCCTCTTATGCTACCTGTCCCAACTTTTTTGGAAAATGTTGAAAGCTCCCTCATTACGTAATCGAAGACCAAAAGAGCACCGCTACTTGGTATGACCTTATTAAAAGTCCAAAAAAGCGTGATAAGTAATATGCTTCGTACCTCTTATTTACTCTGACCGAACACGATGTTGGAATAGTCGCGATATACTTGTATATAGTCGACAATCATTCTATTACTTGTGAACCTCCTAAAATAGTAGTTTGTGAGTTTGGTAATTATTCCATCCTTGGTTGTAACTCATAATTTGTACAATGTCCCAACTTTTTTGGAATTGGCAGTTGCTCTAGATATGTTGGGCGCAATATTACAAAGTCCCACGGAGTAGTGGTGAAATACTTACCTTACACAGTAGTGTGACACGCTGGTAGTAGCTTATGTCGATATCCTGTACAGTTCACAGTAACCGAAGATCCGCATATAAAATATCCTGGAACGTTACTTAAGTATACTGACGAATAACTTGAAGTATACTACTTTTGTAGGGTTTAAGGAGTTAGATAATTTATGGAACCCGTTTCTGCCACGAATAAAACAATTTGGTTAAAAGGGTAATTGCGACTTTTTATCTCACAATTGCGAGTTTACATCACACAATTCAGATTTTTTTTTTCTCAGGATTGCATGATACAAACTCACAATTCTGACATTTTTTTCAGAATTGGGAGATATAAATTCGCAATTGCAAGTTGTTAAGTCGAAATTGTGAGATATAAATTCACAATTCTGAAAAATGAGGTCAGAATTGTGAGATATAACTTCGCCTTTGTGAACATATCAGTCTTGTTTTCTCCTCAGAATTGGACGTTATAACTCGCAATTGCGATTTTACATCTCACAATTCTGAGAAAATAAGTCAGAAATGCAAGATGTAATTGTGAGATAAAAAGTCGCAATTACCTTTTCTTAAATTTAGTGGCGGAAATGGTCTTCTATAGATTATACCCATCTTGTTTTGGTTTATGGCTTTCCTAAAAATAATATCAGTGATATTTACAGATACACACAACACAATGTTTTGAAGACAATGCAAACCTTAAATTTTGAGAAAGCATTAGCATGCGTATTTGCAGAAACAGTATAATTTGTGCTAGAAGTACTGTAGAATCTATGATACTATTTTTGTCAGATTGTATTGCGGATTGGCAGATTAACACAATCTTGGATGTATTTGTTTAATACTGTATTTGTTTGACATTATTTTTTAAATATAGCTAATGCCACACTGAAAATGTTGGGGGTTTCCAAGATGGCCGCCAAAAGTGGCTTGGTTTCAAGGGATTTTGATTATATCCTGTTTTATTTTATTTTATTTTCATTAAAAAAAAGTATAGCAGTCCAGACCATAGTTATACAAATTATTATTCTGCAAGTAGAGAGTAATTTAAGGTGGTATTACGATTTTCTGAGTGGATTTTAGCATGCTAACAGTAACAGTAAACTGCTAGCATGCTAAAAACCCAAAGTAAAACAAATCATCTTATAAAATACATTTTCAACAAGACAATTACTGTCTAAATATTTTATATTTATTTGTCTACATTCACATGGAAGTGGACTTGTTTTATAATGGTGTTACATCTTGCTGTTTTGTGAGGGTCCTGCGGTTTGTTTTTTAGACGATGAATGTAGTTAAAAATGGTTCAACTTTTAAAAACATGTCTCGGGACCACAGTCTGCAGGCCACTGTTTTTAAAAACGAGAACTTATGCTATGCATATGCCGCTTAAGAAACCATAGCCATGGTCGTCTTTGAATGAATATGCTTCCAGCTGGGAGGATGAGTAAAATTATTATTATTAGTCAAATCTAAAATGTTTTTGCAAAATTCGATTGGGAAAAAAAACATCAAACCAATGATAAATCTAACACTTTTTATATTTATATTAAAATAGCATTATTACATTAACAATAATTTCCATCAAAACAAATAACAATGAATTACTCTTGGAAGCAGTTGGGTAGTGCATCTACCTTTTATAAATAAGTTACGTAAAAAGCCAGAAAAGAAATGCATCATTTACAAACAGTTATTTTATAGCTTTACAAGATTCCAGAAGCAGCTGAATGCACAGACGGACGTTTGGGAACAGCAGGCATTAAATGTCAGAGCACTCCATACCGCCCCCTACAGGATGGGAGTATTTCACGGTAACCTCATTACAGCTAAACACAATCTTCTTTATTTTATTTAAATATTGAATTAGGTACTATTTGACCGTGCATCTACCAACATGCGAACATTAAGTGCTTTCAGCACTTCATAGTTGATCATCTCCAGTGTATGACATTCCAGTGTTTTTGCACCAATTAAATAATGTGCATGATACTGAGAGATCCTTACAAAAAAGTACTGAGGCAGTACCATGGTATCAGATGGATAACCATATTCATATACCATGGTATATACATGGTACTCCAAAGTACTTCAACGAATACCATCATATTACCATGGTAAATGTCCAAAAGACTGTTTTGTAAGTGCTTTTAGTCCTCGATTTCATATCTAGCCAGCTGATATTTTGCTATTTAATAAACTTGGAGTGTTTACGTAGCTTGGAAAATGTACAGATTATACATTTTGAGATGAATTTGTAATAGTTATTTGCATTTTATACTTTTCTGGAAGTCCTAAGCTTCATATCTCCAGTTGCTTTGCTCTTTGAGAGTCCAAATTCACAAGTCCTCACAACTTTCCAGTTACATATTCCAGTTTTACTTCTTCCAGTTGCTATTCCAGTAGTTCCTCCAGTGGATAAATAGTCCACAGTTGTTTTCCAAACCGACCCGCAGTGGGTCTACATCATTCATTGGCATTTGAAGGCTACTTTGACTTCCCCCAAGTAGTTAATCACTGATTTGAGCCAGATTCTTGGCCAACCAGTAGTTCAAGTCAATATTGCACCACATTTGGCAGTTGTTGTGCTGACCGAAGTGTGAAGTGTATTTGGCAGACTGTAATTGCATTGTTTTGAATACAGTCTCACTATTTGGCAGGCTGTGTTTGCGTCCATATGGAATCCCTTTTAAGTCCTTTCTCACGGGATATCCTGAGTACGACCAGCTCACGTAGAGCAGAGACCACAGAACTGGTGGCCTCCTACGACTGCAATGGGTAATGGGAAATGTAGTTCGTGGGAGCTTATTTGGCAAAGATCAAAGACATTTCCAGTTATTATAAAAAGATTTCCAGTGTGTCTCTGCTATATCCTGTGTGTCTCCACCCTGACTCCCAGCTTTGTGGTTGCTCCTGGGACTTTGGAAGCAGTTCAGAGTCTTGTTCTTCTTCAGGACATAACCCTGTAAGAAGATGGAGGTCCAAATCTGGTTAGATCTTTGATTAGATTTCACTTGAAAATGTAATTGTTTTGTTACGCAGTGTGTCATTTCTATGCCGCTAACAGTATCAAACTGAACTGCAGTCTGTTTAAATGGGCTCAACCAGTGATGTCTATATATGGAAGACGCTATTAACCTTAGCATTTGCTAGCATTGTTAACCCAACAATGGTAGATGGGGTGTTGGAAAATATTTCTGCAGTTCTCTTTGATGCCACTAATTACACAGAAATGACTCAGTTTTGTTGTATTCTATGTTTAGTAGTGTATGGGTCAATGGCATGTAAGAGCGTTCACAAGGTACTCATTGCATTCTTGTTGGTTTCATATCATTTTGAAAAACCTTTATATTATTTAAGAAAAATTTCAGATGAATGACTTTAAAAGTGTCATGTGGTGTAAAGGAAAAATTATATATTCCCCTAAAACTTTATATATACATCTTAGCTTATCATTATTTGCATTTTATTTAAATATATTTTTCAAGGTAACAAATTTCAAGGATTCAAGGTAAATAGCATTATGCTTTTGCTGAAACATACCACTTGACATTTTACAACCTGATGTCATTTTCTGTTTTGGCGCTGGTAACCAAACAGTTGACTGTAGCCATTGACTTCTGTAATATTTTTTTTCCATAATATGGAAGTCAATGGCTACCGTTAACTGTTTGGTTACCAACATTTTTCAAAATATCTTCTTTTGAGTTCCACAGCTGAAATAAATTGATACAGGTTTAGAACAACTTAAGGTTGAATAAATGATTTTAATTTAAATTTTTGAGGGAACTATCACTTTAAAATTTTCTTATTAAGTATTTGATTCTTTCACTGAGGCTTTTGTGTCTTTTTGTCATGTCATTGAGCCGTACACTTTCGATTAACATACTATAATAATAAAATTACATTATCATCGCTCTCATGGAGGCCTTGCTCATCCTCCTCCGGTGTTTCCGTCGGCGCTTCCGCGGGGGCTGAAGAGGGGGCGGAGTCTGTGGGGCTGAGGGAGTGGTGGGAGGGGCTTTTGTCACTATGGGATAATGAAGAAAACAGAAGACTGTGGTTAGAAGGATGGTTGGATAAACGCTGAAAGAATTAATCTCAAGGCAGCCATCACAATATTAGCGTTACATGATTTTTTGACCCTATGACTTTATAAGCTACCTCTGACGTTAAAGAAACGGAAAGAATAACAGGAAGCATAAGCTACTAATAACAATACAATGTGTACACACACAATGACTCAATAGACATTCTATACACTGACCCGTTCTTTGTGTGCTAGTCTGTTGTTGGCTAACTGCTTGCGTTGTATGTTGGTGTCGGTGGTGACGAAGATAATGTTGTGTTTCCTCTTGCTGCTGTTCCTTTTCCTGCTTATTTTGGTTACTTGCTTCTGATTGGTGGTGGTGGTGATGATGTTTTCTAACTTCTGATTGGTCAGACTGATGATTTAGTACTTCTGATAAGCCACTGGATTGGCCAATGACCTCAACGTGGCTGTAAGTGCGACTAAGACTGTCTAATTGGCTGCTGTGCGGCACGCTGTGCTCTGATTGGACGGAATTGTGGGAAGGATTGTTTTTTGGTTGCTGTGGTGTTGTTTGATATGGTTTCGTCTGTTGATCCTCTTGCGGATGTTTGTCGTAATGCTGTTGCGTCTTTTTTGCCATGCCGTTGCCACTGTGTTCTGTTTTCATGGGCTCGACCTCCTCTGTTTGTGTTGTGTCACTCATCATGTGTGGATCTCCTAATGTGGTTTGTCTGGTGGGAACATTTCCTCTGCTTGTGTAAACTGGTGTGTGTGTGAGTGTATGTTGGTATGGGCTTTGTCGGTACCCTTGTGTGTGCGCGACTGTGTATTTCGACTGCCATTGTGGTTCCTGACTCTCTCTATCCTCCAGATGGAGCCTTTGATTATGTTTAAGTTCATCATTGCGGTGTAGCTCCTCTTTCGATTGCATCTTTGGTAATGTTACTTTAGGGTGGGGTCTGGGTGGAGGAAGGGGTGTGGTCTGGAGCCGTGGGGGTTGTGCAGAAACACGTGATTGACAACTACAAGTCACATGGTCCACCACGGGTATGACAACCTTCTCGTAGACTGGCTGTCGGTTGATGAACTGGATTTTTGTCATCTAGACAAAAAAAAAGAGATATTAAAATAATAATATTTACAATGATAAACCACTTAATTTCTGAACAAATCCCATCATTTTACTAAGCTAAAAATGTGACATACTTATTAGCATAGAAAATTCACGGTACGCTTAAATATTGGGTAAAATAGTCAATTTATAATTAGGGTTGCAAAGGGGTGGAAAATTTCTGCTAAATTTCCAGAATCTTCCCAAAAATTTTCCGAATATCAACAAAAATCTGGCAATTTCTGGAAGAATTGTTGAATAAATGATGTTATTTTTGTTTTCTTCGTATAACAAACAAGCTTCTCGTAGCTTCTTACTTCATCGGCAAATTGAAGGTTGAGCCAAATATTTCCCATGTACTGTTTTAAGAAATCGGGCGGTCCTTACTTACAGTTTCTGTGTCTGGGAACATTTCAGTTGCGTTGCTGTCTATGCAGGGTCTGAGAGCTCTCACATTTCATCAAAAATATCTTAATTTGTGTTCCGAAGATGAACGAAGGTCTTACGGGTTTGGAACAACATGAGGGTGAGTAAATAATGACAGCATTTTCATTTTTGGCGAACTAACCCTTTAACAATGTGATAAGCTAATTTGCATAAAATACACAGTACAATTGGGTAAAATACTCTATTTGTAATTAGATTTAAACAGTTTTATGTTAGTATATGTTGCTAAGCTACCAATGTTAAATCCAATTAACATTCAAATGCACAATACGTATAAATAGTGGGTAAATTAGTGTATTTAAAATTATATTTACCTATTTTATGTCAGCATGTTGCTACGATAACAATGTTATACACTAATTAGCATAACATACAGTACATAAATATTGTGTAAAATAGTCCAGTTGTAACTAGATTTGACTATTTTATGTCAGTATGTTTCGAAGATAACAATGTGACACAAATACGTATACAAATTTAGTACATACAAATATTGGGTAACTACTTTTTTATTGATATTTTAAGATATTGAATGAAATACAAGTATATTTTTAGTTTTAAGATTTCTATGAACTCTCGTAGATGTTTTTTTTCCACAGAGCTCTGCGCAATGCATTCTGGGAATGATTTCTCAGTGAATGATTCCTGTAATGATACTTGAGAGTTTGGCCAAAAGGAATCTTTTAGAAAACGTGTTGTCTAAACACAGCTACAAAGTCATTGCAATTTTGCACATAAATACCTGTAAATGTCGTGTTTCTCTTGTGACTGGCACACATTGTAAAACACGTGTGTTGCAGCAGCCCGAACAGCGCTGCACTTCCACACACGGAGGCCATAGCAAGAAGTTGGCGTTCCGTCTGTCCAACATCGAACGGGTCACTTCCATAACTTCTGTTCTCACCTTACACATCGCCTGCTGGGCCACCTGAACATCTGTGAGAGAGTCAGAAATAACAACGGTTGATTTAACATTTATTTAATGTTTATTTATCATACTGCCAAACAGTAGCAGCCAAACTGGATGGAAGTTAGACAAACCAGACTGACAAGACTACAGACACACTCTGTAATTCACCCTCTCAGCGCTGTCAGTCTGTTTGTTGTACAGTTCACAGATCTGAGGTGCACTTGACTGAAAGCGTGCACTCAGAGAAAGAGAGAAAAAAACATAAGGGTTCGAGTACATGTGCGAAAGAAGCGTGGGTGGTAAAACTGAGCTTTGAAACTTGTGTGTGTGTGTTTGAGGGTGACCTAAGTACATGTGGCGAGACAGAATCAATCACAGAGACGCAACAGCAGCCTCCAGGCCCATATAAGCACATCTCACACACTCGCACAAACACACAACAAAGCCACAACACCATTGTGGAATGGAGATGCCACAGTGTCTCAAAATAATCGCCACAGACTGGAAGTACACTGAAATTCTGCTGGACAAAGATGAAGAGACGGGAGTGTGGAAAAGAGACAGCGACACAAAGAGAGGAAGGAAGGGAATGCTAGCAGACTTACTAAGGCTTCTGGGAAGACGTCTGTGTGTTCCGTTAGAGTGCATCTCATTCTCGGGCTTCTCATCATCTTCCTCTGAAAATGAAATGAAGGGGGAATTAAAACATTTAAGACATGGAACATCGTTCACCAATTTGATTAGTTAGAGATCATGAAGCTGACTTTAGATTTGTGACCTTCTGAAATTCACCAGTTAAGTGTAATTTCATTTTTGTGTAATCAGACTCTAAAGGCCTGTTTACACCAAGTACGATAATTATAATGTTTTGGGGAAAGTTACTTTTAAAAGTAATGCATTGCAATATTGTGTCACTCCATAAAAAAGTAACTAATTGCATTACTTACAGTAGTTACTTTTTTCTGTAAAGTAATGCATTGTTACTTTTGCGTATTTGTGTTGTGTTTCTTTATGAAGTGACATTTTTAGTAGTTTTAGTTGTAGACAACATTATCATCTGTACCCCAAAAGAATGCAAAAAGAAAACGTCTAAACATACATTAATTATATGAGAGTACAAAAGTCCACAGCAAAGGTGTAATGATATAATTGGAATCACTTTCAGAACAATTAGTTGCAGCTGATGAATGATACAAATATTGACAGCCAATCAGAATCCATCCGACAAAGCACTCAAAAAAAAAGCAGCAGATGACGAAACGCCAGCATACATTTATATTTTGGCCTTATATTTAGGCCTTAAAGAGAAAACCACACCTATAACCATAACAACACAGAAAAATAATTTCACACTAATCACTTTCAGAATGATAAAAACACTCACAAGCCAATCAGAATCCACCTGACTTTAACAAGCCTGAGGATGTAATGTGGCATACGACAAAACTGCAGTGCGCTTACATTAAACATAAAGTGTTATCCTCCATTAGTGCATATCATTATGGTTATAATTTTTGGTGTGAATGGGTCTTAAAGGGAAGCTCATACCACAATTATGATGACACAGAGAAACGATTTTGTTGGAATCACTTTCAGAATAATTTTCCCAGCAGATGAATGATTAAAATATTGACAACCAATCAGAATCCACCTTTTAAGCATTTAAAGTGACAGACGACAAAACTGCAGTGAGCACTTATAATAAACAGAAGGTCATAATTTCTTGGTGTAGTTGTTGTAGTTATCGTGGTGTGAACGGTTGTGGTTTTCTTTCTCAAATTTCAGTGAGCATTATCTTTTACATTGAGACATTGATTTTTTTTTAGGGGACAACAGGACTTAGGACATATATTTTCTCCTTTTGGGGAGACACTTCAGTTAAACGGTGTAAAAAAAGAACCACCCACTCATACAGGAAAGAGTTGTTTGACTGACATGTGAAGTGACCAATCACAGTCTGCTTTTTTGTCTATCGGACATAATTCTAAAAACAATGCAGAACATACATCTCTACTTAAATTTACTAGAAAGTATCTTGAATATCCTTCAAAGAAAATCCTTGAAAATCATTTGAGGCCAAAAACGTTCTGAACTTGTGACTATTTCATCAACTAGTTCTTCTTTCAACGTGAACCTGTACATACGACTCATGGAAACTCGCCATTGTAATGTGCATTTACGTTGCGCAACTCTGCTTTGTCTGTGCATTTGTTTGTGTCTCTGTGTGTCTCATCCTAAAGACCTGCAGCGTCTGGGATTGGCCATTTGAATCCTCTTGATTCCACTGTCCCGACACCTTGCCGTAAATCTGATCAAGCCCTGTCAATCTACTGTATATCCATATCCTGTATAATAGCTCTTGTAGTAAGGGTCGTAACATTGTTAAATCTAGCTAAAATGCACACACATACACACACCGGTATTGGGAACAATAGCATAGCCTTGTGTTTGTGTCCCCTCTGTAAACTTTGAGCTGAACTGGGCTCAAGGTCACTGCTATTGTGCCTGTGAAGAGCTATACACGGCCCATTCATGTAAATATTTACCATTATCCACATGCATGCACACACACACACACACTGCATTCCAGACCCCTCACTCTTTCCTGCCTCACCTTCCCACTCAACACACCCCAGAAAACACACACATTCTACAAATGACGAGCCATTTACTAGTGCTGATATGGGTTTTATAATGGACGATGACGATATGTAGAGAGCAAGGCGGCCATTGCAAAATATATTTTATTTAGAAAAAAAAAGATTAGATATATATATATCAGCTTTACCTACGGATTCTACGTCCAGAAGTCTCTTCAGATCATCTACGGATGAGATCGGACTGTTCATCACTAAATCCACCAGAGATGGAGGGAAAGGGTTTCCCTGATGAAAAAAAAGAGAGAGAAAGAGGTGGTCAGACATGTCTAGAACAAACACACACCTGTCTGGGTGAAAAACCGGTCCCTGTAATTTCAATAAAATACATGTCTAACCAGTGTACATATGACACGTGTTGCAGAGACATGTGTGGAGAGCTCCAATTGTACTTTGTGCTTATTTTTTTATCTCTGTCCTTTATTAAGCTGCATTACTCATAATCAGGTCACTCTGTGTGTGTGTGAGATGTGGTCAGTGTCATGTGGCAGGCACACAGTGGGAAAATAAATATATAAATAAAACATATTGCCGTAAGCAACAAGCCAATCAAAAATCACATCCCCACACAGGGTTCCTCATGAATGTGTTATAATTTCTTACAGTGTACTGCAGTCAGGAGATTTTTCAACAACAACAGTTGTGCTGTTATTATCTAGACATGCATGCCACAAATTATTAATAAACTGTATATACAGACAAGTGATAGATATGTTGGTTAGGCTGATTAGTTGGCCGATGTAGACCATGTTATAGTCCATTTGTTACTGGTAATGGCAGCCCTGTTGAAAAAACCAGCATATGCTGGTTAGGTATGTTTTGACGCTGGGATTCTGGTTTAAGCTGGTCCTTTGCTGGTTTATGCTGGTCCTTTGCTGGTTTATGCTGGTTCTTTGCTGGTTTAAACTGGTCCTTTGCTGGTTTAAGGTGGTCCTTTGCTGGTCCTTTTGCTGGTTTATGCTGGTCCTTTTGCTGGTTTATGCTGGTCCTTTGCCAGCACATGACCAGCATAAACCAGCAAAAGGACTAGCATAAACCAGCAAAGGACCAGCATAAACCATCAAAGGACCAGCTTAAACCAGCAAAAGACCCAGCATAAACCAGCAAAAGGACCAGCAAAGGACCATCTTAAACCAGCAAAGGACCAGTTTAAACCAGCAAAGGACCAGCATAAACAAGCAAAGGACCAGCTTAAACCAGAATCCCAGCGTCAAAACATACCTCACCAGCATATGCTGGATTTTTCAACAGGGAGTTCCCCATTTTGAGCAAAACAGGTGATTTTAGCAATTTTAAGTGCATCTAGTTTGTTGTCATTCAATTGTATTATGTATATAACCAGCTACTAACTTTCCAGTTCAGTTATGAAAACATGATATCTGAATGTTCTCTGAACGATCAAAACATCCAGTTTTTTTTAAATGTTATGTGAGCATTACAGAAAACATTAAGGGAACGTTCCATTTCATCATGTTGCAAACATTGTGGAAAAGTTAGTTTTAAATGTTCTCTGAACCATCTGAAACTAATAAGTATTAACTTTTTTTTTTTAAAAATGAACATCCAACTTAAATTGTTTCAGAAAAAAATTAAAATGTTGCTTCATAACTTTGAGAAAACCTTGCATTCCTGTTAGCTGGGTATTAGCCTAAAATCAGCCACTAGCCAACCTGCTCTCTAGATTTTAGCCTCAGCCATCGAAAAACCCATTTAAATGGACCACTAATAGAAATATATTGTAATGTTCTTTTCGCAAAGCCTGCGACTAGGGATGGACGATATATCAGTAGACATGATTAACCAGTAGAAATTTGTCAACCATTAAAGATTTTGGACTACGTTCTTATAGCGGTAAACACTCAGTTGTGACCTGCTGTGCTACGTGGTCATAAAAACATATTGTTTACAAGCATTTTTAAGCTTTGTGATTTAATAACAAGTGATTTTAAGCCGTTGAAGCGCAATCAGCAGCGAAAGAGAACTAATTTCACTATATGTGCGCTGTCTGGGAGACTGTTTCTGAGTTATTTTTGCCGCTTTATAGGCTCAATGTAAATAACACTTATGTGTCAAAAGGCCCATCTTTGCAAGAATCCTGATAAACACAGCAATTTAGGTCTGAAGTGAAAGCAAACAGCTGAGAAGAAACTTGTAAACGTATTCTGATCGGGACCCCAGCTCTTAAAGTGACAGCAGTCTAATATTCCTGCTGTCTGTCATTCATGTGAATCAATGTACATTTGTAACAACTGTTTTCAAATTTTTATTTTTTTTAATTTAGGCTAGTATTATTTTTTTGTGATACTGACACTGGTGACAAGATTTATGAAATTTCTATTGTATCAAAAATGTTGGTATCATAAAGACCTTACTTAAAGCAAAAAAAAATACTATATTGTGATATATATATCGTTACCGTGAAATAAAGTTACTCATATTGTGGTATAAGATTTTGGTCATATCGCCCACCCCTACTGGCGACCATTTTTTAAACTAAGCAAACTCAGCTCATTCAGCGAACGTTATGTATGATGTCACAACCATGAATACAATGCAACCGTCCCCGCGCTAAGTATGCCAAAGTGACAATACAGTCTCACAACAATTCATAACTATTTTGATTTGTTCGTATGATTCATTCATACAACCTCATACACACATTTTCATCTGATCTGTTCTCACCCCATAGGTTTAGAGATTAAACTTTATACATACTTTTTCATATATCACATTGTAAGAATTTGTACGAAATTGCACGAAATTGCACACTCGCAAATTATTTATGATTTTTCGTGCAATTTCTCATGCGATCCGGTTGGAATGTGAACGTTTGTAACTACACAAACTCTCTGTCATGCTTTAAATTATTTATGATTTTTCGTGCAATTTCTCATGCGATCCGGTTTGAATGTGAACGCTTGTAGCTACACAAACTCTGTTTCATGCTTTGCTGCATTCTGAAATGCAATGAAGTGATTATAGCTGAGCAAGCAATCATAACAAGAAGATTTGCATACAGAAGCCTTAAAGGTACAGTAGCAACAATCTGTTTCATTCAAAGAATCAGAAAGACGGTAAAAAAACAGTTGTGAAAAATTTAATTATGAAGTTATGAAGTAACATAATAAGTACACTAATAGGGGAAAAAACTAAAAATACTACAAAAATGCAGAACAGTAGTCAACCAAGTTAGCCAGATGCACAAAACCAAGATGCCGTCCAGTTGGATAGTGAAAGACCAACGTTCATCAGCATGTGTAAAATCCATGATGGATCCTCAGGTGTAAAGAACTGCACGTCAGTGTGAAACACACATGCACTAAAGCAGTATTTCATACCCACTGTCAAGTGCATGTGTGTGTGTAGTGCAGTAACGCATACAGTATACCGATCCTATTAGGATGATATCACTCCCATTTGTCACATGCTGTAATGAATCATGGGACGCAGGAATGTCAATAGTTCATCCAGGGGAAAAGTTGAGGAGGAATGGGGTATAATTATGGACCTGGATTGCCATACGCACACACTTGAAACATTAGAGGGCAGCCACATGGCAGTCTGCCATAAACGAATTCAGACATAAAGAAATACTGTAGCCACACCTGCACATACAAACACACAGTTTGTATAAATAGATGCACTGAAAGAAGTATAAAAAGAAGGATTTGTTTAAAAAAAAAAGTCTTCGATAATCATGCTTACATAGAGGGAGATTAAATATTATATGAACGGATAAGCACAAGCACAATAAGGTCGATCCATCTTCCATTTTCCAAAACGGAGTCATTAATTCGATGCACATTTGTTTGGCTCAGCTTTCATTCGCTCGATTCCTGAGTCATGTCTGCAAAAGCAATTTAGATTTTTTTTAAGCCCTCGGGCCGTGACACACACGTAATGCCCCGAGAGACCCAAAGCCAAATCATTTTATGTGATTCCATCCGCACGTCTTTAACGTGCCGCCTAGATTATTCCTCTCTCTTATATAACTTATACACAAGACTTATGATGCATCAGCTGGAGGACTATAATCCCATCAGCTGTGACCTTTTAAACTCCCTCAAACAGTCCGAATCAGAGCGCTGGGTTTTAAAGGGTAGACCTGACATAAAGTTTTTTGTAGGTTTGGTGGTGGTGCAATGGTGATATTCAAGAGACGGATTACAGAAACATCACAAGGGGATTTAGTTCTTATAGTGTGTTCAAAATATATACTGTATGTGTAGTTGTAGTGTGATGTGTGTGTTATCTGCTTAGTGTGTGTGTGCATTTTTGTGACAAATGAGGACATACATTTGTATAATGACAAGGTATGACATAGGTATTACAAGGAGAAGGTGACTTTTCAGGACTATTTACCCCTGTCCCCCACTTTTAAAAACGCTTATAAATCACACAGAATTGAGTGTATTGAAAATTTGAAATAGCACAAAGTTTCCTGTGAGGGGTAGGTTTAGGGGTAGGGCAATAGCACATACAGTTTGTACAGTAGAAAAACCATTACGCATATGGGATGTCCCCACTTTTCACAAAAACAAACCTGTGTGTGTGTGTGTGTGTGTGTGTGTGTGTGTGTGTGTGTGTGTGTGTGTGGAAGCCAATTGATGTGCATGTCACAGAGACCTTTCCATAAAGGTCAGATGCATACATGAGAATATCTGCAACCCAAATCAAGATGCATGAATGATTTTGCTGAATCCGTTCTATTACTGTGGGACGGATTGTTTTGGCAGATACCGATATATTTAGAGAGCATGGTGGTTGACAGTATCATATTATTGTGAATAAGATTTGCATTTGCAAAATAACTAAAAGAAAAATCACAAAAAAAAAATATTACAAAGGCAGTTGATACAGTTATACTGCAAGTCAATGCCAATAACCTCAGCATGGCCAAATATCGACCAACATATCGAATACAATTTTATTATCACCAGGATTCCCACAGCAGTTGATTTCCAATGACTTTTGGATTAAATAAGCATTGAAATATTCAATTCAGGCTGACACGCTAATGAATCATGTAGACAGATTGGTGAATCTGTTTGATTCGTTGAAAAGCCCTGAATTAGGCACAACTATAATTTTTCAGCAAGTTTTAGAAAAATGTACTTTCAAATATATTTTAATACATATGAATTTTTTTTTTTTTTACATACAAATGAATCGGTTTAACTGATTCATTGAAAAGGCATGAATCATCCACCACTATGATTTTTGATCAAGTTGAAAAATGTACATTCAAATAATTTTTTAACAGATTCGATTTTATTTACATGAAGTTTTAGAAAAATGTCCATTTTTTAAAACATATATATTTTTGCACACACGAATCTGTTTGACTGATTCGTTGAAAAGACCTGAATCATCCACCACTATGATTTGTGTACATTCAAATGTATTTTTCACATAATATAAATATTTTACATTCATGTCCATGACTTTTCAGATTAGATTTGTTTTTTCACGTGAAGTTTTAGAAAAATGTGCATTCAAAAATATTTGAAAACATATAAATATTTGTGTTTTTTTCAATACATATTACTATGACCACTATGACTTCTGACCAAGTTTTAGAAAAAATGAAAACATTTATATTTACAAATATCTGCAGTTTGGAATGTAGTTCAAAAATATAAAAACTATTTAAAAAATATAAATAGATTTTGTCTGTGTGTGTGTGTGTGCACGTGTGCACATCAGTTTTCAGATTTGATTAATTCACATCATTCTTCCTAGTCTGGAAAACACAATTTCAAGTTTCTATGACCGTGGGAACCCTCCAGAGGACCCTCTTCTATAGCAACTCGCAGCACTATTTTAATACGGCTAAAGACGTACTGTAGTGTTAAATGCACAGCATAATTGGGGTCTAAGCAGTGACAGTGATGCTCTTGGACTGAGTGATGTGTTTTTGGCAGTGGTGCATCTGGGAATCCATCCAGTGCACATTAATGCTGGCAACCCTAACAGTGTCTTTGTTTGAGTTTAGAATTGCAGACATAAACAAATACAGATAGATTAAGCATCAAATCAAGTATGGTTTCTCTTTTCTCCTCCACTCTGGGGCCAACGCGCAGTCAGGCGTGCTTATGAGGGAATGTGTTACAGTTTGCTCGAATTTCATCCTCGAAATCAAGACAGTTAAAAGTGAATGCAGCTATTGTCAAATGAGACATATGAATTCAACTCAAACCGAGCGTGACGTCAGTCAGGTGAGGCTTACCTGCGCGCGACCGGACCGCAGGCACGCCGCGAGCGCCGCGAGCGCCAGCAGCAGCAGCCGCGAGCTCATCATGCGCGCACATCCAACTGTCTCTCTCGCTGTCAAACACACACACACACACTCAGCTGCAGGAAAGTTTATTCCAGAGGGGCTGGGTCACTTTGAACAGCGTGCAGACATTTAACGGCGTATCCCAGATCTCCAGTGTGGAAATGAAGTGTTCGCGTCACCGGCGCGTTAAAAAGCGCACATTAATGATTCACTTGAACGGAAGGAAAACAAAACTCCAGTCTTCGGATTACAATATCAGCTTTAAATATCCAAGTAAAATACGTCCAGTGTGTTGATTTTCAAAAATAGCCCGTGCATTTTCATTCCAGCGCTGCAATGCAACTTTCCCTGGCGCTCGCGCAGCAGCGTGTTTCTCAGGTGCTTTAATGTCGCGCGCTGCTGCGCTTCGCTCTGGATTCAGCCTTAAAAAACAAAACCCGCCCCCTGCGTTCTGATTGGCTCGCTGCGCCTTCGAGGGATGGAAGGAGTTTCCATATAAGGCACATGATGGGGGGGGGGGGTCTTCATACGTGACCTGACGTTCTCAAAGTGTGACTTTTATTGAGAGAAAGCCAAGAGTTTTCTCACAGCCAACTGTTGTGTCTTGTTCAAGTGCTTGTGAACTGGGAAGTCAGGATCAGAACTGCTGATGAAGAGACGCTGGACATGGTACCATACGCAGTATATCATCAAATCTATGAAATCTGTCTTATGACATTTATGTTAGGAGAATTAAGAAGACTTCACCCCAAAATAATTTGAAAAAAAGGGGGTATTGCATGATGGGGGATTTTTGGGATTCATTCATTCATTCATTCATTCGAAATAATAATTTTTTTTTTTTTTGCTTATTTTAGGACCACAGAGAGTTTTTTTTGTATTATGAATTTGTGACATTATTTCATGACAATTCATAACAATTTCATGAAAATTATTTTCTTCCCAAATTCTCATTATTATGATATAGTAACTATGTAAAGTGCACAGTTGTTCCACCATGAATTTGTTGTACTGCATTTGATGCTGATTTAAATAAAACGATCAGTTAGCAGCAACTGTGACATTATTTTCAAGACAATTAATTAATTATATTCTTGTCAGGTATAAATATCACAAACAAATCTTAAATGGGTCAAAACAGAAATAATAATTTGTTACAACACTCTCGCTCCTCTCTCTCTTCTCTATCTCTCTCTCCATATATACTCTTTTTATTTTTTTAATTATCTTTTTTTTAATTATATATATTTCACTCTATTACAATGCCAAATGTCCCACTTCAAATATAAGTAATACCATAAAATAAATTTAAACTACTTTTACATTTTGTATAGTATATATGCCATAAAATGAATTTAACTAAATATTATATCCTAATATATATATCTATCTATATTATATATATGTATCTGTAATATAATTATTATTTTATTATAAATCATTACAATTAATATGAAATATTATAAATAATAATATATCATTATTATTATTATTATTTTTGTTATTAAAATTTTTTTTGAGATTGAATTCCAAAAAGAAAAATTTCATTTCATTTAATTTCAGAATAATACAAAAATATAAAATAGTTACATGTATTCTTTATGGTAAATACAATGGTTATATTACAGTTATAGTTTTGAGATTGACTAAAATACAATAATAATAATAATTATTTTCATTATTCTTATAAATTAATCATAATTATTATATTATTATTGTGTTATATAATTATTTTGTATTATTTAATCATAGCTATAATTTGTTTCTTATTATAGTGTCATTTTTGTTTGATTTCCTTCTTCAAATTTTATTAAACGAAATACAGATATAGATTTGATTTTGGAGTGAAATATGACTCATACACATTCTCGACAAGCTTTTTGAGAATTATTAGATAGAATACTGGGAAAACATTAGTTCATATATATCGTTTTAGATATAAACATTGCACAACAGAGAAACTAAAAACTGAGAACATCAGCAAATCAGCGTCTGCTTTCACAGGGTTTTGTGTTTGGGGTCTCCAGTCGAGCGATGACATGGAGCTGAGGTCGTCTCCAGAGAGCCTGTGAAGGTCTGAGCTGACGTTAGGAGATTGAAAGTTTAAGTCCAGCCACCCGCACGTGAACCACACCGCACCACTGCATGTCCGGTGTTTGCCAGCTCTTTTGCTTTCAGGGAACATCACACATCACAAACTGCGGGAGGTCAGAGGTCACGGGGACATGGTGGCCCGCTCTGCTGCAGCAGCAGGAAGTGACACGGGCGTTTGAGCATCTCTGGGGGGCTATTTATAAACCTGCTGACCTTTTCTATCTGCATAGAGCAAGTGATTGACATGACACACGTTATTGTGAGCCGCAGGAGCTACTAATCACCTGCGCTGCAGATCACAGCGCACTTCGACACAATAAATCACAATGAACAGATTCCATTTTATAAGAAAATAAGATTTTATATTTGAATAATTATTGTTGTTGTTGCTGTTGTTAGTAGCAAAATGATTTTTTTTTACCAAAGGTTATGATAAAAATACAATAATAATTACATAATTATAAATTATATATAAGCATAATATAAAAATAAATGATATTTTATATAATAATATTGATAATAATAATAATAAAGTAAAATTATTTTTACTCAGCTTTCGTAATAAAACATTCATTGTTATGGTATTGTTTGTATTTTAAGTGGAAATAGAAATACAAAGGAACTAAAGGAATTATTCAAACAGGTAACAGCACAAACACAGCCACAAAATCTGTGCTGAACACAGTTTGCACAGTCTGAGAGAAACTTGACCCTGACGTGACCTCTGACCTCAGGTGACCTCCACTGGTTCAGACAATATTGTAGTAGTGTAGTGTAATGTAGTAGGCAGTGATGTAAAAGCAAATATAAGGTGTTGTCACTAAGATAAGATGATCTGAAATGCAGCATGAGTCAGATGTGACACACAGTGTGAGTGTTGTGATGTCTGTCCTGTGCAGACCGGGTGAGTGTGAGCGGCAGGCAGTCAGACCTGTGTGTCACTGCAGATCAAGCCCCGTCTGGTTGTCTGATTAAATTGATAAAGCTCATTTTCAACCTCCATTAGTAGGCCAGCCAAAATTCCTGAATTCAGCGTTCAGGCTTTGAAGAGCTCGTTCCCTCCACCCGCCAGCGGCCGCTTTCCCTCTGTCTCAACAGAGCTCACTGGAAGAATCCCAGATTTTCAAGGAATTTCTTCAGTGAAATCCAATCTGAAAGCAGAGGGAGGGTCTGCCACAGAGCACAGACACTTTAGTATATGAATCTGGCAGGGAATGAGGACACAAATGGAAATTACAGTAATATCTCATAATTAATGTGACAACAGCACTATGAAAGTGTGGATGCAGCCAGAAAATTGATCATCAATTATAACATTATGCATAATTTATTGCATGAATTTTTTACAGAAGAAAACGTGAAAGGAGATTGCCATTGCATGGCTTTCAGTGTAAGTTTATACAATTTTTTTAGTCAGTTTAATTGTAGAAAAAAATAATAAGAAAAAGTATAATTATAAATAATAATAATAATAATTATGTTATAGTATATTTAACAACAAAACAAACATTAATAAACAAGAATAATAATATAATAATAAGTCTTATAAAGATAACAATTTTTGTTTATTATTATTATTAAAAAACTTTTCCCCGTATATAATGTGTTATATGATGTGTAAGTAAGACATAATAGTGTTGAAATATAATAATAATTATTATTATATTAATTAGTAATATAATAATAATTAACTATTCTTCTTCGTCTGGTTTTAAATGAACGTATACTTCATAACAGGTTAAATTATTATCACCAATAACAATTATTATTTTATGAAAAATGCCATAACAACTTATTACCCATTGTTGGTGTTATTGTTATATTTTACTTCTAATAATAATAATCATTTTATTGTAATTATGCTAATTACTGTTTATTAATACTAAATAATAATAATGTTATATTTGAATTGAACAACATTAGTAATAATAATATTAATAATAAATAAAAGATAATCATAAAAACATAATAACTTTAGCAATTAATTTTTATTTTTTTAATCTGATACTTATGTTTTATAATTGTTGTATTTTTGATTATAATACATAATATACACCTTTTACGAAATAAATGTTTAGTTTATTTTCATAGTTTTATATTTATTTGTGCTGGGAACAGAATTGCATTTTTGTAATTTTATTTTATTTTTATTTATTTTATTTGTTATTTTTTGAAGGATACAAGAGCTGGTGAGGAATTTCAGGCTTGACCTCCTGATTGTCTGGGAGTTTTGGCTGAACAATGGCAAGTTCACGGCCTCCATGCTGTGAAGTTCACCCAGCTTTCGTTCTCGACCCACTTCTTTTAAAACTGAAGGGTGGCAGGAGGAGGAGGTGTACAGTCGTGGGCCTGTAGAGAGAGTCGGCAAAACGGCTGGGTGGGTGCGAGTTGGGGGGCATCTGTTTGTGCATTGTATGTGTTTCCCGAGTCAACAGTAGAGGAAATGAACGCAGCAGCTAAATATACAAACATCACAATGAGCTAGCGAATGCAGCTGCATGCGGGAAGGCTAATGCAATGAATATAATAGCAGATGAAGACAGCCAGCGGATATGAGGATCTGGTAACGAGTGCGAACGGATAGATGGACGGATGGATAGTTTGATGACGCTGAACTGGAGGTCAAGGAGAGAGCGGAGAGCCAGGTGAATAAAGCGCTATGCAATCGGTTGCTAACACCCAACTCTTCTCAATGTGACACTGTGTTGAGGTGTTTGTATGCGATCATCATAGCAGCGGGTCATGAGGGAATCACCGTTGCAGGCTGGAGGAAAAAACAGGAAGCCGTTCTGATGGTTTTTTTCCTCTAACTGGTGTTAATGTGGACACGGGGTTCTGGATTCGACCCAATGATCATAGAGAGACACAGAGCTTCACTGTATGCCTTGACCTGGACAGAATCATCATTACCACTGCAGCTGTCTGCAAGAAAACATCCACAATTAGTCGTTTGCTCAATTTCTTTCTCTCCCATATTTACAAATCTGCCCTTTTTGGGCCAGATTTACTAAACACGGCAAATAAGCGTGAGAGCGCAATCCCATAAAAGCCCCAATGGGAGTAGAAAGTTCTGCGGGTAATCTAATAACAATATGTGAATTAAAGAACACAGATGCAGCCAGCGCATTTCCATAATGATCATCACTAAATTAGTGAAAGGCACAAAATGTGTTAAAGGAGACATATTATGCCCCTTTTTACAATATGTAATATAAGTCTCTTGTGTCCCCAGGATGTGTCTGTGAAGTTTCAGCTCAAAATACTCCAAAGAATCCTTATTATATCATTTTGAAAATGCTTATTTTGAGTGGAAGCAGAAACAGCTGTTTTTCGGGCCTGTGTCTTTAAATGCAAATGAGCTGCTGCTCCCCGCCCCCTTTTCCAGAATAGAGCTGTGCCATTACAGCTGGTACCTGCTAAAAACATCTGTTATGGTTCTGATTATCATGTTTATCGTGCTGAAATCATGCGTTTTCAACCATATGAGTTTAAACTTCTGATGTATGGTTTTCTGAGAGCACACATCCGAAAGCACACGGACAGAAAGCGGCTGTCACACATCATGAGTACTAAACTAAGTTTTCATTCACACACAAGTTTATGTTAAAAACAAACGAGTTACAAAAAACAGTCGGTTATGTCTGTGAAGGTAAACAGCTGGGAATGTTTATTTTAGATCTGTGTGGCAGAAGCAATATACAGTAAATAAATCAATAAATCCACTGCTGTCTTGTCAAGGCTGGGACTCTAAATAGTGTTCTGTGCTCGTCTGTGCAGCCAAACACAGAACACTTAGCATGTTTTGCTCAAACTTTCGCCATGGCATTAGAACTAATACACCGTTGTCGCTTGTGAAAACACAATGACGGCGCCGTGGGTGTAAACTTTTACAGATTATGGGGCGGTAATATTATAATGAGATTTTTGCCACGTCACCAAGGGAGCGAATTCAGACGCGCTCGTTTTCTCAGACGCGTGCAGAAAAAGGCTTCCCAAAACAAAATTACTAGGTTAATCTTTTTCACGTTTCCTAGGTTGGTAGATGCACAAGGGATGAGTATGCACTTAAAACGGAAAAGCAGATTTCATGTCTGTTACACCTTTAAGACATGCTTTTTTTGGCGTTTAAGGCTGAACACACCAAGCCAACTTCAAAGAACTAGCAGCGGCGAAAGCGGACCATCCCAGGCTCATTATTACGTACCTTACTGCACGTTTTCGCTTTTTTATTTTCTTTTGGCAGTTTCAACCCTGGCACATATTTGTTAGGTTGATAAAGGCACATATTGCTGTGTTTGTATTACGTTGCTTCAGGTAAGTATTGCGGTGGTTCATAATTCAAATATCGTTAGGTCGTTAAAAGTTCCTGCTGTATGTAGTTGAAATACTTCCTTCCTACCGACAAACACAACCTTTGTGTGTAACTTTTACCCAAGAGTGTTTAACAAAATGCAAAAGTGAAATAAAAAATGCATTGTGATAGCCATGAGTTATGTGTTAAATCCTTATGCAGATTTGAGTGAAACGCTGTATCGGGTGAGCTACCGAGCAAACCTACTGAATTAGACAACTCATGCCTATGAAGCTGGATATATGACGCTAACCTTCAAATGCATCAGTTTTTGGTGGGTTTGCATTGGCGCAAGCTGTTAGTAAATCTGGCTCTTTGTCTTTTATTGCTTTACCAAAGCCTGTGGAAGGTTTTCAATTAACTCTGAGTGCATATTTACAAATGTACAGTAAGATCACACCAAAGTCCCTTTGGGAATAGTCAGTTCACTCGGCGGCCATCTTGGTTACGTTCCCGAATGAAAGAACATGAATGTACCACAAAATTGTAATTTCGAGCGTCCAGAGTTTCCACGTTGGACGCATATCAGTTACAAAAATAATGCAGAAGCAGTAGATGCAGAGTCTGTACTGACAGTAAATTTATTACAAAAATATGATTATTAATTATTTACAATAAAACTATCAAATGTGCATGTACAGAATACCATGGTATTGTTCATTTACAATAGAATGTATAATGATTCAATTTACAACAACTTAATAAAATCAAAAAAGACTTTATTCAACATTTTGTAGATGTAGAGTTAACAAATCTCATAACAATTTATAGTTTAGGGACCAATTCTCACTATTAACCAGTTGCTTATTAACATGCCTATTATTAGTACTTATAAAACACATATTCTGCATGACCATATTCTACATCCCTAATCCTACCCAATACCTAAACTTAACAACTGCTTTACTAATTATTAATAAGCAGCCAATTTGGAGTTTATTGAGGCAAATGTCATAGTTAATGGTTTGTTAACAGCGAGAATTGGACCTTAAAATAAAGTGTGACCAAAAATCCTGTCTAATTTTAGGTATGTCGCCATCTTGCTCCAACCAAAGTGATTTGAATGCACCTGTAATCATAATTACAACTTCCCAACGTATAATCACAAACTTCAAAGGAGGACTTGAACACACCATTTGACAACAATGCTTCGCTAACGATTCTTTTGCACAAATACATTTTAAAAAAAATTAATTTTATAATCAATTTCAGATTAACCCAGACCTAAGTGACACTTACAAACAAAACAAACTGTAGCTGGACGCTTTACATGTTGTTAAATGGTTTAAGTGGGCATTACTTTAACAAAATAAGCTGCAAAGTGGACCAGACTATATGCTAATTGCCAAAAGACTGTTTTACGAGACTTTTTACTCTCTGGATGAAGTGAAGCTTCGCTTCCTCTCTCTATCTAAGGGTGCATGACAACAACATACTAAAAATAGAAAAGTTGTGTACATTTTGCATACAGACGACAACATTTTCAAAACAATCCCTGTTCAAACTGACAAGACCGCTAAAAACACTGTATTATGCTGCCAGGCCAGTAGTTGGCAATGTCACATTGTAAAGAAACTCTACGTACCTAAAATTTCCTATAGACACGTAAAGTAGTTTTTGTTGTTTCCACAGAGACAATATAATTTTCAAAGACAAGCACTTTGAAACCTGTTTTCAAAAGTTAGCATTTTTAAGCCCAACATGCCGTTGGACATGCCGTCATGTATATGAAAGGCTAAAGCGCATAAAAAGTTTTACATTTTCAGTTAAAAAACCGTGTTGTGTCTACGCCCCCTAAAATGAAACAGTGCCCTTATCAATCAATGTTCCACCCACCCCTTAACTAAATGTCACTGCTGGTCATATAAACAGATTAACTTCGATTATTGATGATCTTTCCATTCCAGTGTTGTTTTTTAATAGTATTACACCCACAGTTTTAGCACTAGAATACTAATACAATTTCCACTCTCAAATATTTATGCAGGCTCTATAAATACATCCCTCATTAGCTTCCTCTTCTGAAACAGAAACTTAATGTCATTTTCCACAGTGTGACCGCACAGTGTTGGTCATCAATGGGTGAATTTCCAGAAACTGTATCTCACCTCTTGCTGTCCTGCCTCAGATAACATTCACCCCTAAGTCTATCTATTCTGCTTTTAATGTGAGTATATGGGTATTTTTATGTAATTTTATCATATAACAGGGGAAAAAACTTAAGTCTAATCATTTACAAAAGTAATAGCACACATCTCCTTGATAAGTCGCATAATTTGAGGCATCATTCGTGTCTGTAAGACAAATGGTTTCAATGAACTCTGTTTGGTATTGCAGTCATGTAAAATGCTAAGGCCTTAAGGAGTAGTTTAATCTCCTCTCTTGTTTCATTGAGCTTTGGAAAGTGTGGCAACATTAAGATCAAATTTCAAGGATATCTGTAAATTAGTGGTTAGTAATCCACGATTAAACCAAAGCCAACGTGAAATCCAATCCTCTGATAAAGGACACTCCAGCCTCTGTTCTAGCTCGAGCGTGTCGTATCAGATATCTCACATCTTCATAACTGGCTTCCCGCCACTTTGGCCATTGCATGAACAGGCAACAAACCGCCGCCAAAGGTGCTAGTTTGTACACAACAAATCAGATGCAAACAGATACAGAGGGAGTTTGACTAATATAGATCTCGACGGTCACCTGGACTTCTACAATTCATTGTCAAATGCATAATTCAAGATGATTAAAGGGCTCAACTTATATTTTTCAAAACCAGAGCTTTAGTCATTGGTGTGTAAATGAAGTTGGGTTAGTTCATTCTAACAAGTTTAGAAAATGTGAGAAAAAGTCGCAATTATGAGAAATAACGTTGCTATTGTGAAGTATAATGTTAAAATTATTAGCATTCTTAGCAATCACAACCGTTAAAGTTGCAATTATGAGAAAAAGTAATTTACCAGAAATAAAGTTGTAATTGTGACATTCTCATTACATTCGCAATTGTGAATATAAAGTCGCAATTGTAAAATATAAAGGTGCAATTGTGAGAAAAAGCTAAACTTATGAGAATAAGTTGCAATTATGAAAAATATAGTTTTAATTGAGGTATTACTACAATTGTTAAGTATAATGCCACAATTATTAGCAATTGTTTGTTGTTAATTGCAACTGTTATATATAAAGTTGCAATTACAAAAGTCACATTTATGAGAAATAAAGTTGTAATTGTGATGTACTTCACAAGTTGTGATGAACTTCATGATCGTAATTGTGAATATAAAGTCGTAATTGTAAAATATGAAAGTACAATTACGAGATAAAGTAACAATTATGAGGAAAAAGTAACTTTTATGTGAAATAAAGTTTTAATAGTGAGGTATTGTCGCATCTGTTATGTTATAACTGTATATATAACTGTAAAATACTTCACATATAAAGTCACAATTGTAAGAAATAAATACGAGAAATAAAATTTATTCTAAATAAATTTTGAGAAATAGTGTTGCATTGTGAGCTATGAAGTTGCAATTCCAAGACATAGTGCAGTTATAAGACAGCCATAAGTCACAACGAGAATCAAAGACGCAATTAAAAGAAATAAAGTCAATTACCTTTTTATTTTTTTGTTCTGAGGAAACAGACTTCCACTGTTCCCTGCAACATATATTTGACAGTAAAGCTGGAAACAGAATGGGCTACTAGTTGGAACTAGTTTCTGAGTTAGTGTTTGCGAAAGTACAAAATTGGCAAGCTTTTGCTGAACTTGTGGATGAACGTTAGTAAGTAGGGAGGTTACACAGTTGTGCATGAGGAAATGGTGTCAGGTTTTTGATGAATGGGCAAACCAAGGTGTGTTTTCTGTGAGTGAGGGGTTAGTCTTACCATAGGAGCCGGGGCCACTGTTAAAGCAATTGTCTCCCAGGTATGTGCACAGCTAATGGGAGGCCAACCGCAAATATTCAGGGGTCAGATCTGCAAACACGCTCTCAATGAGAACACAGGTAGATGGTAATTGCACAAATTGAGAGTGCAGAGTCTAGGTTGAAGTTTATGGCTGAGGTTAGCTTCAGGGTCCCAGTCTTTCCCTCAGAGGTAATGGAGGCTGATTGGATGGGAAGTGAAAACTCAGGCAGGCTGTAATTCAGCACTGTTGACACCTCCTGTCAATGAAACTCAGTCAAAACCTCACATACCAACAATATGAGCTTGACTCAAGTTTTAGCCTGAAAATGGTATAATATCTGGAATTTTTGAAAATACCACAGTGCACAGATGGATAAAGGAACCTCTGGAGATTCACAGTCAGTTTTATTTTATTAAAACAGAATTTAACATGTTCTATGTATCTCATTAAAAGTGTTTTTTTTTTTCAAATTACTTTTATGTATATACTTTATTGTTTTACTCTTATTTCAGATTTTCAATCTTAAACTATACTGAAGAAATGACCTTGAAAATTTTCATTCAGAAATTGCTAGTAAATTTCACAAATAATGTCAAACAAATGAAAAATAACACCCTGAATTAAACAATACATTTTTAAAGCGAAAGACTGAAATAGTATTTCCTTGTCAAATGTACAAATATATTTTAATTTTAAAAAAGCATTTTTTTACAGTCTACAAAATTCTGATCATCTAAACATAGAATAAAAAAAAAACATGTCAATATTTATTGTGTAAAAATTTACATTTTTCAAAAAATAAGTTTAATTTCCACCAAATTAGTCAAATACAGTGTTTTTTTTAAAAGTAAAATAAGTAAATTTAGTTACCAAGAAGAAGAGATGAAATATGTATGATGTGTGAGAAAAACAAAGAAATAAGACAAAAATCACATTTTTAATTTTATTGTATTTTTGTCAATATATGTACAATTTCTGTAAATATTATCTAATAATTTGTATTTAACAATAGATAAAATGTAGCCTTAGCAAGACAAAGAAATCTGCCATTTTAGAATTGCAAAAACTGTAATTGCCACTACTGTCATTTCAAATAATGATATTAAACAATGACAAAAATGAAAGAAACGACAGAATTCTTCTGTTGGAAATGGTTAGTGGACATATTATGTGAACTAGTAAGAGTGTGAAAAACTTCTTTTTTTGTCTGAGGCCAAAAGTGTCTATAGTTGAAGAAAACACTCATATCTTCTCACTGCAGGCAGATTTATTGTAATAACCAACTATTTGTCAAACAGGTGTTCAAATGAACCAGTCAACTCCCAACTTAACCCAAACATTCCCAAGCATTAATCTGAGGACGGCGCTATGGAATCCTGTGGGAACGTAAAATCACCATGAGGTCTCTTTAATACCTCAACTGTTTCTTCTAGAGAGTACGTTTTTTGATTTGTTGTGTTTCTGTTGGCAGATGTTAGATAAAAGTGGAAGCATGAACATGTCAGATGTAGAATTCAGGGAGGGGACGATATAAATTATGTATGCAACATTTTGAATGAAGGTTTTAACTCTCACAGGTGGCTGAGTGTTGGAGGCATGTGTGACTTAAGATCTGAGAGGAGTGTTTTAAGGTTCTGGGGAAATTCCCCGAGAATGGAGGGTCTCTCTCTCTCAAAGTATGAAAACTCCGGGAGCATCCGTTCTACTGTTCTTTCCTTTCCTGCTCCAAGTCTTCAGAGGTTGAGGAAAACGGTACCTGAGGGAATACAGGGACTTTGGCCGCCCCCACTCTCTCTGACACACACACCTCAGTCTTTCCCTTGTTCTCATATGCTGTCCTCCTGTCATAAATATTGTACAGTCAACAAGAAGGACTTGCCCTAACAGTCCCAGAACTCCTCTATAGGGCCCACAGGTCAGCGCTCGCTGCTTAAACATGTTTATCTGTGTGCTAACTGGCCCATAATCACACATGGCTTGTAGTGCGAACTTGTGCATCTTTTAAAGCCTTTCGCACACTGTAACACAGAATCTAATCACCTTTTACATTTAGAGTCTGCAACAAAACGTCCCAGACTGTGTAGTCACAGATGCTACAATATAAATTTAAAACAAGTTTAGTCAAATTAACAAATTATAAGTTTAATCGCCTCTAATGAACAGCCAAAGAAAGGAATCAGTGCAAGAGAAAGGTCAACTCCCCAAATTTTCGTTGATGTTTTTTGTGCAGTTTTATTTTTCTATTACGAGAAATAAAGTTGCAATTTTGAGATGTAAAGCTACAGTTACAAGAAATAAAGTCTTAATTGAACTTAAATGACTGAAGTCTTAAATGAATTTGCAATTGTCTTAATTACAAGAAATAAAGATGGAATTGCGTGACTTTAAGTTACAATTATGAGAAATAAAGTTAACATTTTAAGATATAAAGTTGCAGTTACAAGAAAAGAAAATGAAGTCGCAGTTGCGTAAATGTCAATTGTGAGATGTGAAGTCGCAGTTATGAGAAAACTAAGATGTAAAGTCTCAAATGTGAGATATAAAATCACACTGCGAGAAATAAAATTGCAATAGCGAAATATATATAGTTGCTACTGCAAGAAATAAAGTCATAAATATGTTATATAAAGTTGCAATCACAAAAAATAATCCATTGTGATCTCATTGTGAGATATAAGGTCACATAATTGAACTTACAATTATGAGACATTAAGATGAGACAGTGAGATATGAAGTCACAATTGTCAGATAAAGGTCACAAATATGAGAACTTACAATTATGAGACATAAAGATGAGACAGTGAGATATGAAATCACAATTGTCAGATAAAGGTCACAAATATGAGAACTTACAATTATGAGACATAAAGATGAGACAGTGAGATATGAAGTCGCAATTGTCTTACAATTATGTAAGACATAATTGAACTTACAATTATGAGACATAAAGATGAGACAGTGAGATATGAAGTCGCAATTGTCAGATAAAGGTCACAAATATGAGAACTTACAATTTTGAGACATAAAGATGAGACAGTGAGATATGAAGTCACAATTGTCAGATAAAGGTCACAAATATGAGAACTTACAATTAATGAGACATAAAGATGAGACAGTGAGATATGAAATCACAATTGTCAGATAAAGGTCACAAATATGAGAACTTACAATTAATGAGACATAAAGATGAGACAGTGAGATATGAAATCACAATTGTCAGATAAAGGTCACAAATATGAGAACTTACAATTAATGAGACATAAAGATGAGACAGTGAGATATGAAGTCACAATTGTCAGATAAAGGTCACAAATATGAGAATTTACAATTATGAGACATAAAGATGAGACAGTGAGATATGAAGTTCCAATTGTGAGATAAAGGTCACACATCTGGGAACTACAAGTATGAGAATAACGATGAGACCGTGAGATATGAAGTTGCATGTGAGAGACTACGTACAATTATAAGACATATTATAAGTCCGCTTTTGAAAAAACAAAGTTGGAATTCGGGGCATTAAGCACAGGTATGCAGCAGATCGCAATTCTGCAAAAGTCAACTGTGAGACGTGAAGAGTCGCCCAGAGTTTATGAGAAAACTAAGATATAAAGTCCCAAATGTGAGATATAAAATCACATTATGATAAATAAAATTGCAATAGTGAAATGTACAGTTGCATTTATTACAACTTAATTGTAAGATTAAAAGTTGCATTATAAGACAAAGGTCGTAATAGTAATATTATCATATAATTACACGTAATTATGATTAATATATGAACAAGTTGCATTTAGATAAATACAACATAAATCAATAAATGAAAAGTAATTATGCACATACGTCACAATTGGGAGTAGACTGGAAGATTATACAGTCAGATATAAGAAATAAAGTTGCTATCCAAAATGTACAGTTGCAATTATGAGAAATTGAGAAAACACCTGGTGTTCTGTGGAGGGAGGGAGAAGAGGATTAGTGAAGGGCTTTAGCAAGGACACGTGAAAGGTGGGGGAGATCCGATAATGGGCAGGCAGGTGTAACCGGTACGTGACATTGTTGATGTGCCTTGCTATGGGGAAAGGACCTATGTACCGGGGACTCAGCTTCTTGCTGGGCCGCCGGAGGCGGATGTCCCAGGTTGATAACCAGACTTGGTCCCCTGGTTGATATATGGGATTGTCGGACCGACGAGTGTCTGCGTTGGCCTGGTGCCTCCGGACGGCCCGCTGGAGATGGATATGTGCTGAGTCCCATACCCTCTCGCTCTCACGGAACCAGTGATCTACCGCTGGGACTTCTGAGTGTTCCTCGGTCCAAGGAAACAGGGACGGCTGGTAACCTAGCACACACTGAAGTGGGGTGAGTCCGGTGGTTTCCTGGCGTAAGGAATTCTGGGCGTACTCGGCCCAGGGTAGGTACTGGCTCCAGCTGTCTTGGTGGTCATGACAGTAGGCCCGGAGATACCGTCCGATCTCTTGGTCTGGCCATTGGTCTGCGGGTGGTATCCCGAGGACAAACTGACAGATGCTCCCAGGAGGCGGAAGAACCCTCGCCAGACCCTGGAGGTGAATTGCGGTCAGGGGAATGAGGGGTCCGCAGGGGAATGAGTTTGCAGGATTTAGAGAATCGGTCAACGACCACTAGGATGGTCGTGAATCCGTTGGAGGGAGGTAAGTCCGTAGCAAAGTCCACCCCCAGGTGGGACCAGGGACGGCGAGGGATGGGTAGCGGAAACAGTTTCCCCTCGGGCAGACGACGTGGCGTGGTGGTGATGGCACAGACCGAGCATCCCCTGACATACCAGGCGACATCCCGGGCCATGTGGGGCCACCAGTAGCGGCTCTGGAGGAGCGAGAGGGTTCGGCGGCTGCCTGGGTGCCCCGATCCCGGAGAGGTGTGAACTGAGTCCAGGTGGATGGGACATAGCTCCTCCCTTCTGGGCCTCCCGGCGGAGCGGGTTCGGTGAGAGTGGCGGCACGGATCTGGTCAGTGAGAGCCCACTGAATGGGAGACATGAAGACAGCAGGAGGCAGGATGGGCTCGGGTTCTTCGGGGGTCGGATCCGGTTGGTGTAGGCGGGAAAGTGCGTCCGCGCAGACATTCTTCGTCCCGGGACAGTAAGTGACCATGAAGAGGAAGTGGGTAAAGAACAGCACCCAGCGGGCATCCCTAGGGTTCAGACGTTTGGCCTCTCTAAGTTTTTATGGTCGTGATTACCTCAAATGGGTGCTTGGCACCCTCCAACCAGTGCCGCCACTCCTCCAGGGCGAGCTTGATGGCTAGTAGCTCCCGGTTTCCCACGTCGTAGTTTTGCTCCGCCGGGGATAACTTCCGTGAGAAGTACGCACATGGATGGAGCACGGGGGGTTCACCTCGCCACTGTAATAAGACGGTGCCCACTCCCAGGGTTGTGGTGTCTACCTCGACCAGGAAGTGGAGATTGGGGTCTGGGTGTGACAGGGCCGGGGCCGTACAGAAGGCGGCCTTGAGCTGGCTGAAGGCCTGGTGGGCCTCTGGGGTCCAAGTGAGGAGTTTGGCCTTCCGTCGGAGGAGAGAGGTAAGGGGCGCCGCCATCTGGCTGAAGTGGGCGATGAAGCGGCGGTAGAAGTTTGCGAACCCCAAGAACCTCTGCATCTCCTTGATGGTACTGGGTTGGGGCCAGTTCTGAACGGCTTCCACCTTCCTCTGGTCCATTTGTACTCCGGCCGGGGTGACGATATATCCTAGGAAGTGAACCGTGGACTGATGGAACTCATACTTCTCGGCCTTGAGGAACAGGTGGTGTTGGCGGAGGTGCTTGAAGACTTGGGTGACATGGTGACGGTGGGCTTCGAGCTTGGGTGAGTAAATGAGAATGTCGTCGATGTAGATGAGGACAAACCGGTTGAGCATGTCTCGGAAGATCTCGTTCATAAAGTTCTGGAAAATGGAAGGTGAGTTGGAAAGCCCATATGGCATGACCCGATATTCGTAGTGCCCGGTGGGCGTGACAAAGGCGGTCTTCCATTCGTCACCCCGGCGAATGCGGATGAGGTTGTATGCACTCCTGAGATCTAGCTTGCTGAACACACAGGCTCCGCGGAGTTCCTCCAAGGCTGCCGGGACCAGAGGAAGGGGATTGGCGAACTTAACAGTTTGGTCATTTAGGCCCCGGTAATCGATGGGGTCTTAGGCCCTGTCCTTCTTGGCCATGAAGAAGAAGCTCGACGCTGAGGGTGAGGTGGATGGACGGATGAACCCCTGGTGTAAGGCTTCCTGCACGTACTCCTCCATGGCGGCTCTCTCCGGGATCGACAGGGGATAGACACGCCCTTTGGGTAATTGGGCCCCAGGCAGCAGGTCAATGGCACAGTCCCATGGCCGGTGAGGTGGCAGGTAAGTGGCAGGTGATTGTGAGCGGGTGTAGGAGGCTGATTAGGTTCGACTGGTGAGGCAGGTGTTTCCGTGACAAGAACAGAATTTCAGGGTCAGAGATGCAGTCAGAAAGGAGAACGATTTTGCAATGATGCACAACACCATAGAAAAGAAAGTTTTCCAATGTCCAAGTTTCTCTATAGAAATTTCAATGAATGAATCTAAGATGAATTCCAGACCGCCACAAAAATATAAATATTCACTTCTGAATTGTGGGCCTTTAGATCCTTCCACCCGTCATACTAGATCTTTGGAGATGATGCCATGCGCCACCGAATAATGCTTTAAAAAACTTATGAACCAACGGTGTACAGTATGTTTCCTGCCGGGAATGCTCAGGTTGTGCATAATGGTCAGTTTTCTGAAACACACACACACACACCAACACTCACCCTCACTTAGCCTTCACACCCTTCGGCCTTTTTCCATGTGTATGTGTGACAGATCTTTATGTTGTCAAGCCTATTTGTGTATTTTTATAGAAAGTAACTCATGATATTTTTGTATTTATTCAACTAAATTTCAATAATGTTTCTTCCATCATCATCATTATAAGTAAAACAACAATCAAAAATATTACACTTAAAAAATGGTATAGAATTTACTTGAACATTTACGTGAAACATTTTTTTCTTTCACTCAGAAAGTGCTATACATTTCACATAACAAAGAACAATGAAGTAACATTTAAAGGGGTATAGAGCTGCTAAAAAGAACATTGATTGTTTTGTGCTATTGGGTGTAATGAAAATGTGTTTATGCGGTTTAAGGTTAAAACACATTGTTTTCAACATACTGTATATTATTGTTTATCCTCTATGCCCCGCCTTTCTGAACGCGTCGATTTTTACAAAGATTATCCCCCCCCCCCCGGTCTGAAAAAAAAAGTGAGGTGTGCTGTGATTGGCCAGCTATCCAGTGCATTGTGATTGGCCGAATTCCTCAAGTGTGTGGCGGAAATGTTACGTCCCTTACCATATTGTGATGCCTGCAGCAACCAACGACCCCGGGCTGGACTCCGCTTCAGCCACGGTGAAAGCCGATCCGGCGATCCACAGCGCAATGTTGTTGTATTTCCTCAGCGACCAGCACGGATTAGCTCTAGGCATGACGAAGCGGATATCATTCTCTTTTGGAAGGCCAAACAAGGTATTTTTGCTTTCACAATGAAACACACAGCGCCTTCACGACATGGCGGCGGCGGCAACAATACTACAGCGAGAATAAAAGTTAAGCCTTCTTTCTTTGCATGAACAATTGGGCGGCGTTATGCAAATCTTCCCAGATAGTGACGTAGATATGTCGGGGCGTGTTAGAACGAGCCGTTTTAGGTAGGCGTGGCTGAACTTTTATAAAGAATATCTCTTTGGATTTGAGACTTTAGTCTTTGCAACTTTACAGATCTTCTTTTGCACCAAGAGCTTGTAACACTCCAAAGAGAAAAGAAAAATTGAAATCGCATCATCCTTTAATGAAACATGATTTTTTTTTTCTTTTGCCAGAAGACCAGAGATAGAACACAGGAAATGAGCTGTCTACTAACTCTGCTCTTTAGTAATAAATAAGAAATATTATTCCCACCAAAATGTTCTGCTTTCATTTGGAGTCACCAAATGCTAAATAAAGCCAGAACAGGAAGTTTGGTATTACATTCTTATTCAGAAAATGACGAGTTCGCCAAACCAACCAAATATAGCTTGCATTTTTGCTTCAAGTGGGTGTTTAGTGTCAAACGGGAACAAAGATGTTGCTGCGTCGCCTTTTATGAAAGCACCACCCAGCTCCATACAGGAAGTGTGGGTGTGTCCCACCAGAAAATTAGGAACTTGAGGTATTCTGGTGCATATTGAGAAAAAAAAGTGAATATGTTGAGTAAAAAAGGTGTGAACGTGTGTCAAGGGTGTGAATACACTATTTGGGGACTTTGTGTGTGTGTGTGTGTGTGTGTGTATTTGTGGGTGGGTTCTGTTTGTATCTACAAATGTTGTCATCTTTGTCACATACGTGTGCGTATTTCCATGACAAGGACCCCTGAACAAAGTGAGTTTACATCAAGTCTTTATTTCCAGCTTAGTGAGATGTTCCAGCTTTCAGCGTAAAGCGTAAGAAGATATATTTGGAGCAGATCACAACAACGCATGGCTATTTACGTGAGGTAGATCTTGCAGTCAGATACGTGTGATGCAGTGCTGACTAGTTAGTAACCCTGGTTCTATGTTTATCTGAAATCCCCCAGCAACAACAAATGCTTAAAAGTCATTTCTTAACCCCAATTTGAATCCTAACCTGTTCTTTTATTATTAAAACGAACTAAAACCTCTCCAGCTTCAGTTTATCTAACATTTGATGCGAGCTTCATTGTACAACTAAAAAGGTGGTCATATTAGCAAAATCACTGCAAAATTCTGCAGATGAAAAAGTACATAGTGTCAATAATGTAGCTCACACAGTAGTCAAACCAAACTGCTTTCTGTTGTTCAACATGACATAACTAACTTGACTGAGAATGAAATCTGCATGGGGAAATATTTTACCCTCATAATCACATAGAAATGACTAGATTTCAGCCATGGAATTTTGTTGAATGATAAATATGGCACACCTTAAGGAAAATATACTAAAACATAGTCTAAATTTGGAAAAAAAAAACATACTAGCATGTTACCTCAAAATAGCGTTGAAGACTATTGAACTAAAGGTCATGATATACTTCAAGCAAAATCGAAGAAAGAATTTGTGTGTCGTCATTTCAAACAAAATCAGGCCAAAACTAATTTTGTTTGGAGTTAATTTCAAGGTTAAAACAGCTTACCAGTTCCCAGAGCTTGAAATAGCTTTTCAAAGCAAACTCTCTGGAAAATATATATTTTTTCTTTTTTAAATAAATACTTGTCAAAAGCTTAATGGTGTTAATGTTGAATATTGATATTCACAGAGTTAAACTACTTGGCGCAAGTTGATTGGTTCATGTTGAATCTGCAGCTAATGAGCTTACTGCTTTACATTTAAATGGCTGGTTAGCATTCACTAAAGCAGTTTGCAGCACGCGTTCAGAGTTCCTCTGAAACCCTCCACCTCCCCAGCTCCACCTGCATAGATTTGCTATGGGTTATTATGTACTGTATGCTATTTGTGCAGCAGCAGTATTGGCAGTAGCAAGTTCCTGTACTTGCTTTGTAGCAGCAGCAGCAGCAATAATCTACAACAACAGCAATCACCAACAGCAGCAGCAATTCAGCAGCAGCGTAGCAGATCTATTCCGCCAAAAACCAAATACATTAACACTGTTATATCCATCACCATGCTAAAATCTTCTGAGAGTTGTCATGACAGAACTGTATTTAGGCCTCAAAATTCGAAAAATGAAAAAGGCTTATTCTTTTCATTTTGGGAGTTCAAAACAACTTGCCAAAGCAAACATTCTGGAAAAGTTAACTCCGGCTGGTAAACATCTTCGAACTAGCATTGGCGATTTCATAACAGGTAAGTGTAGCTCTGCGTCTCCACCTTTTCTGACTTGGAAATCTTCTTTGATTCATTTCTTCAGTTCAGTCTCTCTAGGTCAGTCATTCATGAGTAAAAACATTAACACAACTTTATAGTAGAAATTTAAGTTGTAATTCTAATTTCATGTGTAATACTGTAAAGCTGCTTGTTTTAAATCAATCTATTTTTTAAACGTCTATAAATAAATGTGACGTGACTAGAGCACCGATTAAAGAGTTTGTGCAAACATATGCATATAGCTATGATTAGACGCTTTCTTAACTGCTGTTTTCTCACCATTGTCATTTTCATTATTGAGGAGAAAGTGCCTAGGCTAGCACATATTTACACATTCATCTAAACGCAGTGTCAGGATGTTTGCTAACTCATGATGCTGTTTGCATATTTTGAACTCCTTTTACCGCTTAGCAAAGAATGAAAAGAACTTCACTGTGAGTATATGCAGTATAAGCAGGATGCTTTGCGCCAGGACCGCGGTTGCTCCAGCTCCCTTCCCATTTTTCTTTGCTTGGCATTTGTGAGAAGGCGGGCCCGCCCGCCCCCGTGTGTCCCCCCCCCGCGCGCGGGCCTTCACCCCCCCCCCATGGGCGAGCGGCGCCAGGCAGCAGGCGCGCGACCGAATTGACATGGGGGAGCTCGCCCCACGCGTTCAGTAGACAACGTCACGACCTAGAGTCCTCCGCCCGACGCAGGTAGTCAACCACCCGCGAGCACCCGTCTCACATTGGCCGTTCCGCGATTTGTAGGAGACCGCTATAGTGCCGGCCTCTGTCCGCGGCCATGTTTTTGCATGGGGTGTAGACCTACGCCGCTGTCCCCGGGCTCGTCCCCCAGACGTTGATCCGGGAGCCAGTGGGTGGGGTCTGTGCGAGACAGGCCAGCTCAGCTATTTGGTGAAAGCGGGACTGTTGACGGCGGCGCCACAGGTGTATTCGTGTATTGACGAGCAGAGTGGCGTGGCCATGACATATAGTTAAACCCTCAGTAGCTATTTGACTAGTGCAGCATTATAAAATAGCATGTGCTGCAAAAGTCATAACACAGGCATTTATTACATTTTGAAGAAAGACTATGGATACTAGTAAATTGTTCGCAATAAGACCAGCGATTTGAATGAAAAACGTAAAATTTATGATTTTTGTATTTATGTTTAATGTCACATCTTTGTTGTTAGCCATCCAGAATAACCTCTTGCAAACATGCTAAGCTACAATGCTAACAACATTCGGCAAAAGCAGCAGACGTTTAAAACAAAGTAAAGATTTTAACACACCGGGGGTGTATTCCAGAAAGCACGGTTAAGTTACCGTCAGCTAAACCCTGAACTTTCGGTTGATTAACCCCAAACCTTGCTTACTCAAGGTATGTGGTTCCAAAAACGCCTCCGGGAGTAAGTTCATTCAACTCCGAGTATGCTCCTGGTTAAGACTCAAGACATTCTCAACAGAGAGACAAATTGACGAGTCACTATGGAAACAGACGCTAAGAAAAAGCACGCCATACTACTACTTTTTTTGTTCAATGGTCCTTTAAATACTTAGTGCATATCACCACCTAATTTATGGTTGTGCAATCATTTTTATTTTTTTCCATTTAATCTTTAATCCTTGATAATATGAATTATATTGTTTGTTTGATTCTAATTATATATTAAGTCATATCAGATATGTATTTTGATTTAGAATTGAGACAATATAGAAAATGCCGATCCATGTGTGAGAACGGAGATATAAATTTAAGAACTTATATATAATAAATTAAACATTGACCTTGTCCTAGGTTTTATAATTTATACCAGATACTGTATAATATGCCAATATATAAATACATAACCCTATTAGAATATTATTTACCTTATTTATTACTATATTAGGCTTCATATAACATATCATACAAATTATATATAGAATAGGCTATATTACATATTGTAATATTATTTAATGTTGTGCGCTATCTGTCACGCCAACTGAAGGCTCGTCAGTAGATCACACATGCGCTGAAGTGAACTAACCCTGAAACATAACCTACTCCGGAGCAGGTTATCTTCAGAGAGCAAGTTACTATGGTTACTTACATACCCTGAAAGTAACCTCCGATTTTTGGAACCGAAAGCTGAGGTTATCCACTCTCTTATCCTCAAACATACCCGGGTATGACACATAACCTGCTTTCTGGAATACCCCAGAGGAGTTCTAATTGGAATCTGAAATGCTGCAGTGATCCCAAATGACCGCCAAATGGAAACAGTAATTGTGGTTGATGAAGCAGTGAAGGTCAGTAAGAGCAATGCTGGAATCTGGAGCTCTTTTGATGTTATTACGTATGGTGGGGAACTTCACCCTACCAACTATTAATATCAGCAGGCTGCTACATGCATCACTGCATTTCTGCCAGGGAACCACATTATTCCAAGAGAGGAGAGAGAGAGAGAGGAAGAGGGAGAGAGAGAGGGAGGCCTGAGAGAGGACAGAGGGAGAAATGACGAGTAAAGTTATGAGGGAGAGAAGTTGATGTGGAATGAGAAATATGAAGGGGGTTTAAACAGACAGACAAAAACAATCAGACTTTAATCAGCAGGTGACCAGACAGAAAGCGTCTCCAACACATCCAGTGTCCCTTCCATTTCCTGTTTGTGTAGCTGGTCAGAGCACGTCCACACACGCCACAGGACTTCAGCGGGTCTTGACATCTGATCGTTTCAGTCACTCACAAGTTCTCGAACACCAAGACAGTGACTGTTGTATTTTTAGATTAATGTGAATACAGAATGACAAACTTTAAATGAGTTGTACATTGAAAAAAAAAAATCCTATTTAGAATATTGGTCTTGTTTTCCAGTGAAATATCCTCTTAGAACAATATAAATTATTTTATGTCTATTTTAAATTGTTTATATATATATATAATATATATATATATATATATAATATATAATATATGATATATTAATATATATATACATATATTGAATTGTTTTTATTTTTTATTGTAGAGAAAAAAAAAAAGATTTGAAATACGTAGTAGAGTCAGAAATTAGTCAGATACTTCCTAGAATTTATATGTAACAAAAAAGCTGAATTTTCTGTAATGTTCTTTTTGAAATCGTATAGCTTTAATTGTGATTTCAACAAAATTTTTCATTGATGATCTAAAAAATGTAAAGGAAATATTACAATTCTTATGATATAAAAAAGCTACTGAATGCACTGGTCCAAATATTAAGTCATCATTATTAGTAGATGTTTAAAAAATAATTATTGACGATTATTATAAGTGGTTGATTAGGATTATTATGTAAGTGAATAATGCTTAAATTACGATGAATAATAAAAAATAATATTACTAAATCCATAATACTACTTTTTATTATTATTATTTATTATTGTTATTATTATTCATCTTAACTGAAGCATCATTCATTTAATTACTATAGTAATGCACTTATTAACAATTATTATTATTTATAGCTTTCTTGACATTTTTTAACAAACAGAAAGTTTCTTATATCAAAAAAAATATTAGGCATATTCTTATGCTGTATAACAAGAAATAAAACAAACAAAAATCAATATTGGGGTTGTTATTATTGAAATAACTTATAATATAAAATCATAGATGTCATATTATGATTTAATATTATTTAACAATTTTAATAACAAACAATACAACTTTTTAATATTTAACAATTATAATAAACTACTAATAATACTGCATGTTAATGGGACTTTTCATAATATTCATAATACAAAAGACCAGAAAACTGTGTGTGTGTGTGTGTGTGTGTGGTCTTAGTTCATTAATATCTAAGTCTTATAAAGATTTATCAGAATGTCCATACAATATCATAACTACTAAGAAATATCTCTTTCCTCTGTGGCTTTATTAGGGATGCAGGTGTTCTCTAATCATTTGAGCCTTGTAAGATGCGTAAAGCCCTGCATAAGGTCTGTGGAGCCTTTTGTAGTCCGACTACAATATGTGGGCACCAAACATTAAAAAAGGGCAAATTCACAATCTCCACAAAGCTCTTTATTGCAGCACATAATGGTCCATTTTGTGAGTGCGTGCCGATGCTTGTCATGGTGTCTTCAGTGAGATGTTGGAAAATGTGACGTGTATGTGATGTCACATACCAATACAACACCAACGCTCAGAACAAAGGAGAGAAATTACGATCCAGAAGAGTAAGCGCACACATCCACTCACGCCCAGTGACATCAGGTCTGGGAAGATGTGCTCAGCCGTCGCGATATGATAATGATTGCGGTGTGCAGGAGAATTTGAGAGCGAGAGATGTGGAAAAGGTGTGGATGAAGTTATATTGATGTTTAGAGATGGGGAAAATCCACCTTTCCTACCTAAACCACATGATAAAGATGCTGCCTCAGGCCGAGGCATGGGTTTGGCTGAGTCTTGTCATTCTCTCTCTCTCCTTTTTTTCCCTTCACTTATTGACTTTTACATGGTGCAGACAGATCTCTCTCGCTCTCTCTCTCTCTCTCCTCTTCTCTATAAAAGGAAAAGTGTGTATTAGGTGGAAATAGTGCAAATGTCATTCTTAGCTTCTTCTCTCTTACATCCACAAACACACTTACATTCAGTATTCTTTTTCTTTCAGTTCTAATGTGCTTTTTTAGTTTTTTTAATGAAAAATATTGTATATCTAGGTAATGGAAACAACAAAATATAGAAAATAAGAAAGGAGAAGAAATAACATTAAAGAAATAAAATGTTAAAAGTGTCAATGTAAAAAAAACTTAAACTAAGAATTTTAGATTTGATTAAAATAAATTAATAACAATATTATTAATAATAATAATAATAATATATAATCAGGGTAAACAATCAATTCTAACAATATAAACAATAAAAATAAAGAGAAAAAAAGCGCGGCCACAACTATACAAAACAAAATAATTAATTAATATTATTAATATTATTATATTATTAATTAATTAATAGTGACTACCTCATCATGATTGATTAGCCCTTAAAACATAATAATTAAGACACTGAATAATAATAACAATAATCATATTTATATGGAATAATAATAATAAGTTATTATTATTATTATTAATTGAAGTTACCAATAACATGCAAAATAAATTATAGTAGCAGTTCTATAAATAACTGATGATAACGATGAATTATAAAAACAGTATTATTATTATCAATTTGTTATTATTAATTAAAATCAGAATCTTAAAGTAGTTTTAACTATGAATACTACTACTTTATTTATATTATTATTAATTTATTATTATTATATTAATTTATTATTATATTATACTTTTAAAACCTTTAACCACGTGTGCAACTTCACCCAAATTGTTATTTCTATGGACCTGATAAAAATGTATTTTAAAAACCGATCTTCTTTGATGATTGGGCTCGGTGTGAATGTGTGTTCAGTGTAGAAAGCATGTTTGGGCCTTCGAAACACCGAGAGGAGAGACACAAAAGGACGGGATGTAATAAAGATGTGTAGATGATTCTGCTGACAGAATTACTGTGTGAAGGTTACTGCTCAAAACAATGATTGTGTAAGTGCGCACAGGTGATGAGTTTTAATGAAGGGTGTTGATGTGGTATGTATTGTTTATTTACTTTGGAAAGGAAGGCCAGAATGATCTAAACATGTGACCGATAACTGCCGACGAGGAGCGAAGAGGTGATGACATAACAAACAATCCGTATGTGATTCTGTCAGCTGCTCGAGCCAACATGAGTGTTTGAATATCGGTCTAATCAAATGGTTCTTCAGAGAGATGGAAGGATAGGTAGATCAGAGGTTCTCAACTCTGGCCATCAAGATCCACTTTCCTGCAGAGTTTGGCTCCAGCCTCGATCAAACTCATCAAACCCTGCCTGTAACTTTCTAGCAGTCCTGAAGAACTTGATTAGCTGGTTCAGGTGTGTTTGATTAGGGTTGGAGCTAAACTCTGAAGGAAATTGGACATCAAGGGCCTCCGGAAACCCCTTAGAATGATAATAGATAGATAGATAGATAGATAGATAGATAGATAGATAGATAGATAATCTCAAATAGATAAGATAGATAGATAGAGAATCTCAAATAGATAGCTAAAAGTATAGACAGATGGACGGACGGACGGACAGACAGATAGATAGATAGATAGATAGAAAATAGATAGATAGATAGATAGACAGGATAGATAGATAGATAGATAGATAGTAGATAGATAGATAGATAGATAGATAGATGATAGATACAGGGGTACGGACAATTATCAGACCCCCTTAAATTTTTCACTCTTTTTGTTATATTGCAGCCATTTGTTAAATCATTTAAGTTAATTTTTTTTCTCATTAATGTACACACAGCACACCAAATTGACAGAAAAACACAGAATTATTGAAATTTTTGCAGATTTATTAAAAAAAGAAAACCTGAAATATCACATGGTCCTAAGTATTCAGGTATTGCTGTGACACTCATATATTTAATCAGGTGCTGTCCATTTCTTCTGATCATCCTTGAGATGGTTCTACACTTCATTTGAGTCCAGCTGTGTTTGATTATAATGATTGGACTTGAATAGGAAAGCCACACACATGTCTATATAACACCTTACAGCTCACAGTGCATGTCAGAACAAATGAGAATCATGAGGTCAAAGGAACTGCCTGAAGAGCTCAGAGACGAAATTGTGGCAAGGCACAGATCTGGCCAACGTTACAAAAAAATTTCTGCTGCACTTAAGGCTCCTAAGAGCACAGTGGCCTCCATAATCCTTAATGGAAGACGTTTGGGACGACCAGAAAACTTCCTAGAGCTGGCCGTCCGGCCAAAACTGAGCTATCGGGGGAGAAGAGCCTTGTGAGAGAGGTAAAGAAGAACCCAAATATCACTGTGGCTGAGCTGCAGAGATGCAGTCGGGAGATGGGAGAAAAATGTAGAAAGTCAACCATCACTGCAGCACCTCCACCAGTCAGGGCTTTATGGCAAAGTGGCCCGACGGAAGCCTCTCCTCAATGCAAAACACATGAAAGCCCGCATGGATTTTGCTAAAAAAACACCTGAAGGACTACAAAATGGTGAGAAATAAGATTCTCTGGTCTGATGAGACCAAGGATAGAACTTTTTGGCATTAATCTAAGAGGGTAGGTGTGGGAGAAGAAACCAAGGCACTGCTCACAACCGGTCCATACAGTAAAAACAGTGAAGCATCGGTGGTGGAAGAGATCCTGCTGTGGGGTGTTTTCAGTGCAGGGACAGGCCGACTGGTTGCCAATCGAGGGAAAACGGGAAAGATGATAAATGCGGCCAAGTAAAGGGATACATGGACGAAAACCTTCTCCGAGTGCTAAGGACCTCAGATGCGGCCGAAGGTTTAATTCCAACAAGACAATGACCCTAAGCACACAGCTAAAAAAAACGAAGGAGTGGCTTCACAACAACAACTCTGTGACTGTTCTTGAAAAGCCCAGCCAGAGCCCTGACTTAAACCAAATTAAGCATCTCTGGAGAGACCTAAAAATGACTATCCACCAACGTTTACCATCCAACCTGAAAGAACTGGAGAGGATCTGCAAGGAGGAATGGCAGAGGATCCCCAAATCCAGGTTTGAAAAACTTGTTGCATCTTTCCCAAAAAAAAACTCATGGCTGTATTAGATCAAAATGTGCTTCTACTAAATACTGAGCAAAGAAAGGGTCTGAATACTTAAGACCATGTGATATTTCAGTTTTTTTTTTAATAAATCTACAAAAATGTCAACAATTCTGTGTTTTACTGTAAATATGGGGTGCTGTGTGGGTACCTTCAATGCGGGAAAAAAAAAATTTAATTAAAATGATTTTAGCACATGGCTGCAAATAACAAAGAGTTGAAAAATTTAAGGGGGTTTCTGAAATACTTTCCGTACCCACTGCTAGATAGTCGATAGACGATGCGAGGATGGATGGATGCTGGGATGGATGGATGATGGTGGATGGTGGGGGATGGATGGCTGATGGAAGGACGGGACGGACAGATAGATAGCTGAGAATCTCAAATAGATAGCTATATAAAAAGGAAGATAGATAGATAGAGGATTAGATAGATAGATAGATAGATAGATAGTCTCAAAATAGATAGATAGAAGATAGCTAGATAGAGGATGATTGATAGATTGATGATTGATAGTCTCAAATAGTAGCTAAAAGTTACAGGAGATAGATAGATAGATTGATAGATAGATAGGTAGATAGATAGATATAAATGGTCAGATTAGATATAGATAGATAGATAGATAGAAGATAGAGAGGATAGATAGATAGATAGATAGAAGGTAGATAGATCAGATCGATAGTCTCAAATAGATAGCTAAAAGTACAGAGATAGACAGATAGATAGATAATAGATAGATAGATAGATTAGATAGATAGATAGATATTGACAGATAGAGAATCTCACGAGATAGCTAAAAGGTGATAGATAGATGAGAGATAGATAGATAGAGCGTAGTAATGTCTCAAATGATAGCTAACAAAGACAGAGATAGATAGATTAGATAGATAGATAGATAGAGAAATATTAGATAGATAGATAGATAGATACAAAGATAGATAGATAGATAGATAGATAGGTAGATAGATAGAGAGATAGATAGATAGATAGTAGATGAGTCCAAATAGAATAGCTAAAAGTACAGAGATAGACAGAGATAGATAGATAGATAGATAGATAGATAGATAGATAGATAGATAGATAGATAGAGAATCTCAAATAGATAGCTAAAAGGATAGATAGATAGAGAATCTCAAATAGTAGCTAAACGGATAGATAGATGATAGGTCAAATAGATAGCTAAAGTACAGAGAAGATGAAAGATAGATAGTAGATAGAGAGATACTAGATAGAGAGAATAGATAGATAGCTAGATAGAGAATCTCAAAATAGATAGCTAAAAGGATTAGATAGATGGATGGACGGACGGACGGACGGACGGACAGACAGACAGATAGATAGATAGGAAGCAGAGAGGCAGCAGATGATATTGGATTACAGTGCAGTAAATGTTGGTTAATTGTTATTTTGGGCTGGAGGACATGCATCCTTTATAAGATCTCAGCTTCCAGGTAACAGTAGAGTTATGTTTGCTTAATCAGAGGAGCAACGGAACAAAGACAATACTCTCCTACCCTCTGCCATGTACTCACACACTCCTCTTCATTCATGTTTAATACACACACACACTTAGTGTCTTTAGCGCTAGCTCTTCCTGAGCTATGTTTGTTATTGTTTGTATTGAAATTCCCAGGTGTCTTCCCGTTCCTGTTCCGCTGTGGTGTTCCGGCTCGGAAAACTCTGCATCAACTTCTCCAGCATGACTCAGATGCTGAAAAGGGCATCCCCTCTTATTTCTCTCTCTCTCTCTCTCGCTCTCTCCTCTTCTCCTCTCTCTCTCTCTCTCCTGTGTGGTGCAGGAGGGCCCGACAATGCTGGATTTAATGTTTTCGCACCTTTGATGAACATACTGAAGAACATGCGTTCTCCTGAGCTTTGCTGCCCAAACTATTCAGAACACTGGTAGAAAGATCACAGGCAGCTTTAAGAGCTTTCAAAGGCATCTAAAATCCAAACTTCTCCTTGGGTTTAACCATAATTGTATAATATACTGAACATCGATTTTCTTAAAACTCAATCTGTTAATAAGCTCAGCGAAACTAAAATCCAACAAAATCTGGGACTTGTCTGGACTTTCCTGCTATATTTATGCAACAATTTATAGAAGAATGTTAGAAAATTCCCCCGCAGGGATTAATTATCCCTCTGTCTGTGTCTATCGCTTATGAATTTTAATAATTGCTTTTCACCACAGATGTTTCAGGCAGCATTTACATTCTGAACAGTTACATTAAAAATACTTTTTGATACTTTTAATGAATACATACTTGGATAAAAAAAATAAGAAATGCATTAGAAAAACTAAAAAAATTATAACAAGCAAACTTTACGGCCGGTTTCCAGGTGAAGATGAACACTAGTGGCAGTTAAGTTAAAAACACAAAAACTTTTATTCTTTCGCACCAAAGTACTTGATAACAAGGGACAGGTTATCAAATATAAAGACTTACTTTCACACGTTCACGTGCACAATCCGACTCAAAACCGTTATCTAGTGCATGATTTTGTAAACAATACATTTTGGCATTTTGGTCACATAAAAGCTTGAATATGTTTGCTTTTTCCATGAAAGTAGTAAACTTGTCGAGTTAGACACCTGAGACAGAAAACCATAAAACATAGTTATGATAAAGAGCTCAAAGACTTGCAAGCAGACTGAGCTAAAATGAACATGTGCTTCAAGAAATGTGTTTTTTCAGTTCCTTTTCTTTAGTTAACACAATCAAGTTAGGTTTAGGTAGGGTTCAAGTGTAGGGTATACGTTATTTTCAAACGTGATATGAAAGAGATTTAAATTTCGGACCATTTAATTCCAAACTGCCACAGATTTCACATTTATCCATTTCGGCATAAAATTGAACGCGAAACATGCCTGAAAACAATGTAGTATATTTTGCCGAAATTTCCATAGCAAGTATTTGAGTACTATTAGAGATCATCGTTCAGGAATAGGACTACACTTATCATGCTGTGGATTTGTTCTACACATATTCGACCCAATAAAGTCCTCGCTCAGGAATTGAGGCCTGAATGTTTTGCTCTAACGTTGTTGACGACTTAGCTGAGGATTTTATTATATATCCATTAGCCACTGGCAGAGGTATGTCACATACTTAATAACAAAGCCACTGACATAACCAAACGTTCATAGCTCACATTTAAATATTAGTTTGAGAATTATGTTCATAACAAAAAATGCTGTGAGAATATTAAGTTACTGCCCAAAATGTGAAGGGCCTTTTTATAGTAAGTTATTCACACGACTCCAGTCCATCAATTACCATATTGTGAAGAGAAAAGCTGCATAAAATCGATCAAATAAAAAATCTTTAAATCGTTGCTTCTGACTAGCCCATAATCTATAATATTGCTTCCTCCAGTGAAAAATTCTATCCCCTGTTGTCCTCTCAGATCAAAATCCACCAACACATTTGTTTAAAGCAGTTTTGGACTGTTTTTGCTTGTAAAAAAAATGCTTGATCTGTGCATATTTCTCTCATGATTCAGACAAGACAACTTTTTCAATGCAGAACGGCAATATTATTAGAAGACTCGTTTTTAGCCTGAAAGCAAAGTTTTTAGAAGTTAAAAATTTCAGTGACGGATTTGTTTCTTCAAAACATGCAGCTGTTCTCTTCACAAGACATCATTGATGGACTGGAGTGATGTTGATTACTTGTGGATTATTGCGATTGTGGAATTTCTACTCTGTTGCACCTTTTGGGAAGCAAAAAAAAAAAAAACGGGAAATGAACCGCTTAATTCATACTTATAATTAATCTGACGTATAATGGAGCGTAACCACTTGCGGGAACCTATTCTCTGCTATGACAAAAGAGAAAAGAGACATAAAGTCTAACACCGCGCCAGCTACTACACCACAAACAGGCTAATCCCGTTAAGAAATATTTGGGTGCCGTCTTAGACACCTGAATATTTCTGCTGAAAGCAGGTTCAAACATATCAGGCTTCACCAACCTCTCACTTTTTCTTTCCGATGAATCACTGATTACTCCTCATTCAGAATTGCTGTCAGTAAGAGACCTTATCACTGCAGACATGTTTCAACAGCGTGGAACGGCTTCACACACACAAGCATGTGACGTGTAGTAATCAAAACAACAACAACAACAGCTGTTCTGGATCAGTAACGGTTCTGTATGTGCCGCCATGGAAAGGCTCAATAGCAATGGTGAAAGGGAAGGATGCACAGCGACCCAATTCGCATGTGTCCTATATAGTATGCGAGATTAGTATTAGTGTGTCCCAGATCATAGAACATAGTGTGACAAACGGTGGCGTATATGCATTTTTGAAAGATGCATGCATGCATGCATGATTTATGTTCTTCCACCAGCCTGGCCTACAGAAGAGGAGGAGTATGTGAGGTTTGTCTACTAGAGAAATATTTTGTATGGGTGTTGCAAACAGGGTTTCACATTGAAGTTCAGGTAATAAAGTGAACAGGTGGTATTATGCAATTTTTGTCTTATTTTGGCCATACCAATGTTTTTATTATTATGTCTTTATCTATGTAGATATATATATATTCGTGGAAATATGCATTGACTGCAAGTATATACTTTATACTTTTTCTTTTTAAAAGCAGAAAATAAGACTGTGCCTCAGTGTTAATTTCGAAGAAAAAAAAATTGTTGTTTCTTGATACATTATTGTTATTTAAAGAATAGTGAATTAAATATTTTATTTAATATTATATTGAAATATGTACTGTTTTACATATATTGATAATTCAAAATTATATTATTTTTAATTTTATCAAAATATATTTATTTAATTTTTACGTCATGGCTATATCCAAACCTGCATGATCTTGCACTATGGAAGGGCATGTCCACCAATGAATAAAAAAATGTGAAAAAAGTAATTATAATAATATATAAGATATTTAAACTCGCATTTCTGAATTTTTTCATTTCATTATTGCATGAAATAAAGCAGAATTGCGAGAAAATACTTTTTTCACGCAATTGTGAGTTTATATCTCGCAATTTTGACTTTTTTAGAACTGCACAAGCCCAAACGCATTCTGACTTTTTTTATCAGAATGTGAGATATAATTCTCAAATTGACATGAAATAATTATGCCCTTTTTTCTCAGAATTGTGAGATAAACTCGCAATTGTCAATTAAAAAGTCAATTTCTGAGGGGAAAAGAAGACTATTATTTTCTCAGAATTGCGAGTTTATATTTCACAGTTCTGACTTAACTCGCAACTTCATGTTATAAAGTCAGAATTGTGAGATATAAACTTGCACTTGTTTTCTCAGAGTTGTGTGATATAAACTCATAATTGCGACTATTTCTCTCACAATTATGATTTTTTTTTCGCAATTGTGAGTTTATATCTCACAATTGTGAGAAAATAGTCAGAATTGAGAAATGTAAACTCACAAATGCCGAAAAAAAAAAAAAAGAGTCAAAATTGTGAGATAAAATGTCAAATTACATCTTTAATTTTGTATTGTGGCGGAAATGGGCTTCGATTGTAGGGCAATATACTGGTAACATAAGAGCTTTTTTTAAGCAAGACAATATTTAAAATGTTGAACATTTCTAAAAGACACAAACAATGAACAGATAAAGGAGTGGAAGATTTTACGCCGCTTGCGAGTTTGACCTCAGACGATCATGATGCCTCTGAATCAGTGACCTTTGTCTGAGGCATAAATCGTAAATCTGTCCCTCTCTCTTTCTCTGCTTCCACTCTTTCATCTATCAATGGCTCTATTGAGTGCTTGAGCAAGTGTCTTTGGGGTCATCACTGGACTCTGGCTTTTCCTTGGTAACATTCCCTCACACATAAACATAAACATCAGTGTTCGCAGGGACAAAAAATGCCTCAATGCAAGTAGCTCTTAAAGGGTTATTTTTTCTTTTTTTTGTTTTTTTTTTTTTTTTTTTTTTTTTTTTTTTTTTGGTCACCCAAAAATGAAAATGATGTCATAATACTCACCCTCGTGTTGTTGTAGGGCGACGATAATGCCAGCGATATTAACGGCGAATCTTGTCAGTAAAGTCGGTTCTTTAATCAGCGGTAAATCGCATGCGATTTATCGTGCAGCCCTAGTTGTTTGAAACCCGTAAGACCTTCGTTCATCTTCGGAACACAATTTAAGATATTTTTGATGAAATGTGAGGGCTCTCTGACCCTCCCATAGACAGCAAGGTAACTACCACGTTCAAGGTCCAGAAAAATACCAAGATAATCTACAAAGTAGTCCGTGTGACATCAGTGGTTTAACCGTAAAGCTACGAAGCAACGAGAATACTTTTTTACGCAAAAGAAGAAAACCAAAAATTTCACGAACTTATTCCAAATTTCGTCTCGACGCGTCACAGGGTTTTTGACACGCGGTTCACGACAGTACCATGACGCGAGCGTGTTGCGGCGCTGACCCAGATCCAGCGTGATGAACCACTGATGTCACACGGACTACTTTGTCGATCATCTTGGTACTTTTGGACCTGGACCGTGTAGTTGTGCTGCTGTCTATGGGAGGGTCAGAGAGCCCTCATATTTCATCAAAAAAAATCTTAAATTGTGTTCCAAAGATGAACGAAGGTCTTACCGCTTGGGAACAATACGAGGGTGAGTAATTTATGGACAAATTTTGGGTGAACTAACCCTTTAATGTGCAAGCTCAATTAATAATTTCAATTTACTATGGAAGCCTGTAAAAAAGAAAATAACAGAGACTAATTGCGAATAATTGAGAATTGCGAGACAGAATTGTGAGACAAACTCGCTATTTTGACTTTTTTTCCCATCTAAACTATGAGATTTTAAAATCTGAATTCTGAAGTTAGATCTCGCAATTCTTGTTTTTGTTTCCACAGCAGAATTAAAAAAAAGTCATGTTATTTCAGTTTTTAATTTTATTTATTTATTTATTTATTAATCCTGAGGTGGAAACAAGCTTCCATAGTTTAAAATACATGTGTGTTTCTGTTCGATTTATTCTAAAATAATCCAAATAAAATAGCATTCTATAATCTCACCTACAGTGTCAAAAATTTAGCGAAACAAAATACAACCTACTAAAATTACTAAAACTTAAATAGTTTCATTTTATTACATCAACTTTTTTAATTTACTAACTTTTCAAATTTTTGTTGATTTGATTTTTCTAAAATATTTATATTTATGCTAAAATTAAAATGGAAACCAAAACTATAAAAATAAAAGGTAATTCAAAATATAAATAAATACCATAATAGTATATAAATATTATTAGTACTAAAATAACACTGCCCACCTACTTTCTAAGTAATAAACGTTTATTGTCAATAGTGTATATTTTTCATTCTTTACAATTTCCTATGGTTATCATATGATCATAATCATAGATCATAAAAATGATGATGGGTTTGCTCAGACATAATAGCTGTCTGTGGATGAGGCCAAACATTGAGCAAAATGGCAAAGCGATCGATGTCAAGACAGAGAACCAGACGTAATGTATTTTACTCCACATGAGTCAGGCACACATCATCTCTTCCACAGCTCTCTGTGAATCCATCACTCACAGTCTTCCTTCTCAGCTGCTGAAACCATTAACAGTAAACAGGATGAGAAAATTCTGTGTGACTAACCTGTGTGCAAGAGCCAGGAATATATCCTTATTGGGCAGTAATGCATTCAAAACAGGTTCTTACGGAAACGCTGTTCCCCCTGCAGGGGCTTTACCTCGAGTGTTGATGTCACCGGTTAAGAATCCCCACTTGTTGACGAACGTATAGAAAGTTAATTAGTGACAAAAGCCCTCAGACACACAGAAAGAGAGAGAGAGAGTGACTCCTTGACTCGGATGAGTGGCCTGTCCTGGAATGTGGCCCCTGGGGACTTAAGAGACCCCGCTGAGTCACACACATGACATCATCAGTCTATGGTGAGGAAAGGACTTGTGCCTCACAGCTTTAACTAATAGACTAATAGATCAATATTTACATATCAAGGGTTTGGGGTTTGCAGTATGTCTTTTCTAATTGTGAATATTGCTATTGATTCAAACACTTAGTTCAATTAATAAATTCACCCGGTCATCATTTACTCATCCAAACTTTTCTGACTTATATTTTCTTTATTATAGCCATAAACAAATGCTCCCAGAATATTCAGGGAACCAACTTTTTGGGGTAGGCAGATTGTCTTCTGCTATACAGTGGAAGTGGATGGGGACTGGATCTGTCAAGCGGCAGTGACAGTGAATCCTATTTGTGCTTATGCATATTAAAATCCCATTTAGTTATTTATTTGGAAACTAATTTCACTGGTCACTAACTTTGGTCTTTTTAACTAACGTTCCTAGGAACTAGCATTTTTTGAGACTGGAGACAAGTTTGAGTTGGTGACCCAGAAGTGACAGAGTAAAAAAAAAACAAAAAAAAAAATTTTTTTTTTTTTTTTTTTTAACATATTTAAACCCATTTGGTTATTTCTTTGGTTATTTGAAACAATGAACTTTCCTTTTTGTTGTTTTTACAATCACAGACTAATGTTCCCAGAACATTCTGGGAATTTTTTTTTTTTTCATGTAGACAGTGTGTCCAAATTCTCTTTTCTATACAATGAAAGTGGATGGGGACTGGAGCTGTTGAGCTGCAATGATAAACAAATCAAATGTGAATATCGCGCTACAACCCCACAACTTACCTTTAGTGCATTTCTGACATATTCAAATCTCTGTTGTTGTTAGTTTGCGCTGAATTTCTTTGGAAATTAATTTCTAAAGTTGGACTTTTCAGGTTTTAGCTTTTACAACTACAAACTAATGTTTCGAGAACATTCAGTGAAACAAACATTTTTGTTTGTGTGTGTGTGTGTGGGGTTGTTTGTTGTGTGTGTGTGTGTGTGTGTGCACGGAGGCAAATAGTCCAAACTACTCTTTTCTATACAATGAGAGTGGATAGGGACTGGAGCTGTCAGGCTGCAATGACAAACAAATCACATTCATGCTTCTGCATAATTAGACCCATTTGGTTGGCTAACACCTCGAGTTTCTAGCGTTTTATACTGACAACCACAAACGAATGAATCCAGAACATTCTGCGGAACCACATTTTATTTTTGTATTGTTGGTAGAGTATCCACATCTGCTCTTTTTAATTATGGTTTTCATGTCCTTCTTTATAGTCCTCTTCACTTTAATTTAAAGAAAAGAGTCAGCTTGAACATTGTGCCCAAACATCTATTTTATGTGCCACAAAAGAAAGAAAGTAAGCACATCTGCGATTTTATTTTAGGTGCGACTATACCTTTAAGAACTGATCTTTGATCAGACTGTTAAAGTTCTTATCCATAACACTCTTTATCGACTCCTGCATCAGCGTCGTGGAATGTAATACACTTACTGTGCAGAAATGTCATTTTACGAGAACCTGAGCAGTGACTCAGGCGTTACTATGTGTCATTTTATGTTTACGTGTGTAAAAGTGCCCTGACCCTTCCTTAAGTGAGTGACAGTCAGCTGTATTATTACTTTAGTCTGGCATTTACCATCTGTATCTCTCTCACTTGTCTCTCACCTCAAAAGCAAACTGCCAAACTGCCAACTACTTTGTCTCTTTCTATTTTCAATTGCATTCCTTTCTGCTGAGGTCACAGGGTGTGTGACATCTCATGTTTGTGTGTTTGCAGACAGGCAGTTTTATAAAGAGCACCAAGCCTGTGAATTTATTTTGCATGAAAACTGTGTTTGAAACACATTAACTGGCTGTTTTGCTGCAGCTGGTGCAGTCAAGTTTATCTGCACTGAAAGCTGAAGATATATTTAACAAGTTTCTCTCTCTCCTTCCCTTACAACATAGGAAACTGCAGTCTAATGATAACAGGCATACAGACAATAGGCTTCCACACACTCACACAGACACACACTGTACTACTATAGCCAGAGGAGGTCAACAGGCCTTGTATAGACGCGCCAAGTCCTTGTTCGGCTAACCACGACACGCACACACATACCAGTGATGGCCTGGACATGGCACAATGTGGAAATAGCAGCAGAGTTTCAGAATGCTGCACAAATGTGGAATAAAGAAGCGTGACGTCAAGCAGAGACGGGGATTTCTTCTGTGTGAAATTCTGGCTAATTTGTTCCTTGGGACAGAATTTCCAATGTTTTTCTGAAATGCCATTGAGCAATGGAGAATGGAGACTGTCCTGTCAACATCAGCAGATGGCAGGTCAGCGGAGCCGAGGTCAAATCTCAGTCCAGCCGATGGACTGAAAATTATGGATTATGATGGATGAATAAATGTAAATACACATAGATGGATAGGTGAGTGGATAGACATATGCTAAATATATATTTACACACACTGTATATTTAGAGTAAATTATGAATGTTTATTCATAAAATGTATTATTATCGCAGTTTCTCGATTGCTTAAACACATTCGTCCACTCAGACATCACATTTTCAAAACTGTATTTTAAAAACTGAAGCTCGCTGGCTAAAATGATTAATTTTGTTTGCAAAATGCTCCAAAACTCTCAAAACTTTAAATATATGCAACAAAAGCAATTATTTCCACCAGACACTACAACTTGGTCAAATTAATTTTTTCAATCAATCGTTTCGCAATGGACAGCAAAATACAAAATGCAGCTGTCAATATGAAATGATACTTTTTAAAATCAGAAATGTTGAATGATGTTTAAAAAAAAATGAGGAGTTGAAATACTCAGAACTTCACATTGGATGTTTTCCCTTGCAGTATTGCAATGCACCAATGGAAATCTCTCCTTGCATGGCAAATCCATCAACAGCCCTCTCTCTTTGGGTGGAACCAGTCTTTCATTTAGTGCATCAAGAAGTGTGAGGCATTCTGTTTTGAACTGATAGTTTGTATGTGGGAAAGGACACCATCATTGGAGATGGCAGCACACATGGTGATATTGGCACCCATCTGTCCTGGGTGGGGTTCCCTTGGGGGTTGCCTGAAACAGTGGCCCTCTGCCCAATAAATGTTCCTCCCGCACCTCCTCCTCTTTACAGAGGTTGAAGCTGGCTTCATCTGCATAAATTAATTTGTGATGTGCCCCATCAGCTTCAGGCACATTATTCTCTAAGAGAAAAAAAGGCACATTCATAGAGCAAATTATTCTGTTGCATGTAACTGTATGGTATAACAATGCATTACAATACAGTAATAAATCCGAACAAAGCATGTCAAAATTTGGCATTATGACAAACAAATAAATGGGATTCATGAAACATCTGCATTACTGTAGACACAGTTTGTTCTGCCAACAGGACAATACAGTAAAGCTGAAATACACAGTGGTATACAGTAACGTGACTCCGAATGGGTTGGACCCTTTGTCCAGCATCTCTAAAGGACAAGCTATGATTGATGACACAGTGGATTTCATTTAAAACTTGAGCTGTATTTGGTTACACTTTATTTTGATAGTCCACTGTAGACATTCTACTCACTACAAGTAACTTTGCAACTACATGTCAACTAATTCTCATTAATTTGCAACTAAATGTCCAACTCTCAGAGTAGACTGTAAGGTTAGGGTTAGGGTTAGTAAAGTTTCTTATAGTCAATATGTTGTATGTTATGGACCCATCAAAATAAAGTGTTAGAAGATCCATAAGGATTTTTTTTTTTTTTTTTTTTGAAGAATATTAAGCAGACAATCAACTAATACTCTAATGACTGCTACTGTAGTTGACATGTAGTTGCAAAGTTACTTACTGTTAGTAGAATGTCTAAAGTGGACTCAAAATAAGGTGTTACCCTGTATTTTACAGTAATGCAGCTCCTCCACCATGTATGCAAACTCCTTATTAAAATAATTATGCAAGCACTTTCTATCAGCTGTGAATAGTTGTTTTCCTTTTGTTCAACACAATTAATCCAATAGAGTTTGGGGCCTTTAATCTGTGGTAACCGTTTTGCAAAAGGGTGTGAAAAATGAAATGAAAAAGTGTTCCCCAAAAAGACATTTGCAAGAGAAGACTTCTGCTGTGCTAAGAAGGTGATGATGAAAATCAAGTGGATCCCAGTCTTAGCAAATGAGAAAAACTCATTTAATTTGTTTTAATTATAATATAAATTGTAATTAGATCTGTAATGTCATGCGTGTGAATTATTAATATATAACATCATATGGATATATATTATAAGAATATGATGTGAGGTGTAACATCATCTGCACTGAGTAGCAGCATCCTTATATAACTCACTGCCAGTCACACTGTAGTACACACTCCAGGCTTGACAACACAACAGCACTGTCAGACCCTCAGAACGAGAGAGAGAGAGGCCGCTGGGTTCTTGAGGTTTCAAGTTATGATCCTTGAGTGTTTATATGGTGTCAATATAGTGAATAGACAGGATGTGCGGAGATGTCTGCTGAAGATCAGGTGCATTAAATCCCTGTCACACTCATTCTCACACACTCAGCAACTCAGCAAGTCAACCCGGCTTGACTTCAAAGTGTGTGTATGTGTGTGCGGATTTACTCTGCGGGCTCAAGACCCCCCCCCCCCCGCTTGTGAAGGATAGAACTTGCCAGTCATGATTGTAAAGACGACACGAATCAAACCAGTGGACACACAACACAAGCCGAGCCACTCGCTTAATCAAACCGCTTATGATTACAGGACATGCCTGTGTGATCTACAAAGAACAGTCAGATTTTCCATCCATACTGCACAAACACACAGTTACATCTATAATTCCACCGAATCACGTACAAAGCAGAGTGATTGGATGCGAGGACGAAAAGCAGAACAAATGACTCTAAGGGAGGTGGGGGGTGAGGGGACTTGTGCAGGACATGATAACAATGAGATATATTTTACCCTCTGCCAACTAGCCCTTCATTACCAATCTTTCCTGCCACACACATACACTCACGCTCGCCATTTACGTCAGGACTGTGGTGAGGGCGCTGAAATGTGTGTGTTGAATGTTGAAATTTTTGTGTCTTCTGTGGTTAACAATAGTCTATTCTGTCCCATCCCGAGGCGAGTGGACACACCCGAGCAGAGAGCAGACCACAGGGAAAGATTTGGGTACCGTCCAGATATAGCTCGGTGTGTGTGTGTGTGTGTTTTGTATTATTCGTAGGTGTCATCTAGGTAGGCAATCTTTATTTTTGTCTTTATGTCAGGGAGTTCCTGTCTGAAACCTACTTCATTTGTTTTTGCATACACCAGGTTGTTTTTGCATGTGTTTTTTTTTTATTCTGAAATATGTCTGAATGTTATTTGTTGCAAGTATGCTAACACTCTCAATGTTACCACAAGGGGCGCTATAGCATATTAGCATAAAATGTCCTCTTCTATGGTCCATTTTTTCTCTTGAGTCAACAGTTTCAATAAAATATTGCTGAACATGGTGATTGAAGATTGAGAATTGAGAGCAAACACAACAATGCTTGGGAAATCGTGAACATTTTTGTGAGTGAACAAAGTTTCACTAGAGAACGCAAACATTTTACGACTAAGGAGGGAACGTAAGTTTTCCAATAGAGAAACTACAGGTGCATCTCAATAAATTAGAATGTCATGGAAAAGTTCATTTAATTCAGTAATCCAACCCAAATTGTGAAACTCGTGTATTAAATAAATTCAATACACAGAGTGAAGTAGTTTAAGTCTTTGGTTCTTTTAATTGTGATGATTTTGGCTCACATTTAACAAAAACCCACCAATTCACTATCTCAACAAATTAGAATACTTCATAAGACCAATAAAAAAAACATTTTTAGTGAATTGTTGGCCTTCTGGAAAGTATGTTAATTTACTGTACATGTACTCAATACTTGGTGAGGGCTCCTTTTGCTTTAATTACTGCCTCAATTCAGCGTGGCATGGAAGTGATCAGTTTGTGGCACTACTGAGGTAGTATGGAAGCCCTGGGGGGGCGTGGTCCAGGTTTCTTTTGTTGACAGTGAGCCTTCACCTCATCTGCCCATTTTTTGGTTCTCTTGTTTCTCATTTGAATCTTGCCACAATACCCCATAGATTTCTACTATGGGTCAGCGTCTGGGGAGTTTGACTGTCCAGTCAAGCACACCAACCCATGTCATTTTTCAACCAACTTTTGGCTGCTTTTGGCTGCAGTGTGCGGGTAGGCGCTGTGGCGCAGGTGCTCCACATCCTGCTGGAGAAAATGAAATCAGCATCTTCAAAAAGCTGGTCAGAAGAAGGAAGCATGAAGTGCTCCAAAATTTCTTGGTAAACGGGTGCAGTGACGTTGGTTTTCAAAAAAACACAATATCCCAACACCAGCAGATGACATTGCACCCAAAATCATCACAGACTCTGGAAACTTAACACTGGACTTCAAGCAACTTGGGCTATGAGCTTCTCCACACTTCCTCCAGACTCTAGGACCTTGGTTGCCAAATGAAATACAAAACTTGCTATCATCTGAAAAGAGGACATTGGACCACTAGGCAACAGTCCAGTTATTCTTCTCCTTAATCCAGGTAAGATGCCTCTGACGTTGTCAGTGGTTCAGGAGTGCCTTAACAAGAGTAATACGACAACTGTAGCCAAATTCCTACACACGTCTGTGTGTGGTGGCTCTTGATGCCATGACCCCAGTCTCAGTCCATTCCTTGCTAAGTTCACTCAAATTCTTGAATCGAATTTACTTGACAATCCTCATAAGGCTGCGGTTTCTCGCGTTGGTTGTGCATCTTTTTCTTCTAGTTTATGTTCGAGTCCATGTTAATGTCTAACATGACTTATGATACAGCACTCTGTGAACAGCCAGCTTCTTTGGCCATGAATGTTTGTGGCTCACCCTCCTTGTGAAGGGTGTCAATGAACAACTGTCAGATCAGCAGTCTTCCCAATGATCGTGTAGCCTAGTGAACCAAACTAAGACTCCATTTTGAAAGCTCAGGAAACCTTTCTAGGTGTTTTGAGTTGATTAGCATGTCAACATATTCTAATTTGTTGAGATAGTGAAATGGTAGTTTTTTGTTAAATGTGAGCCAAAATAAACAATTAAAAGAACCAAAGACTTAAACTACTTAAGTCTATGTGCATTGAATTTATTTAATACAGGAGTTTCACAATTTGAGTTGAATTACTGAAATAAATGAACTTTTCCACGACATTCTAATTTATTGAGATGCACCTGTATTTGCAAGCAAAAATTTATTTGGGGAGAAGCATTTTGTGTGTGAATGCAAACATTTTGTGAAAGAACGCAACGCGCGTTTATTGAGGCCGAACAAACAAGAGTCAGGGAAATAAAGGTTGGAAAAAGGTTATTGCAGGGAAGTAAAAAAATACCTAAGCCGTTCACTACAAAATGCAAACATTTTGCAAGTGACCACAAAGTTTCACAAGAGAATGCAAATATTTTGCAAGTGAACGCAAAGTTTCACAAGAGAATGCAAATATTTTGCAAGTGAACACAAAGTTTTGCTAGAAGGCTAGAGAGTGCAAACATTTCGCCAGTGAGCGTAAAGTTTGGCTAGAGAACACAAACATTTTGCCAGTGAGCCTAAAGTTTCTCTAGAGAACACAAACATTTTGCCAGTGAGCCTAAAGATTCTCTAGGGAACACAACCATTTTGCCAGTGTATGTACATTTTTGCCAGAGAATGCAAACATTTTGCCAGTGAGCATTAAGTTTCTCTAGAGATTGCAAACATTTTGGCAGTGAACACAAAGTTTCACTGGAGAACACAAACATTTTGCCAGTGAATGTAAATTTTTGCGAGAGAATGCAAAAATTTTTCCAGGTGAGCATAAAGTTTCCACTAGAAAATAGCAAACATTTTAGCCAGTGAAAAAAAAGTTCACTAGAAATTGTGAGGAAAAATAAACCCCCCCCCCCCCCAAAAAACACAAAAAAAAAAAAAAAAAAAAAAAAAAAACACAACCCCCCCCCCCCCCCCCCACACACAACGCAAATATTTTGACTATTGCCAACAGCAAGTAGTTTCACTACCGAGAACGCCAAATTTGTGCTAGAGAACGCAAAGTTCTCCATAGGAAGTATGAGATACGCAAAATATTTGCAAAGGTGACACAAAGTTTTGCTAGAGAGTGCAAACATTTTGCAAGTAAACGCAAAGTTTCACTACAGAATGAAAACATTTTGCAAGGGAACAGTTTCACTAGAGAACACAAATATTTTGCGAGTGAGCATAAAGTTTTGCTAGAGAACTCAAACATTTTGCCAAGGTGCGTTAAAGTTCTCAGAGATGCCAAACATCTTTCGCAGGGCACACAAAGTTTCAATAGAGACACAAACATTTTGCCAGTGAATGTAAATTTTTGTCAGAGAATGCAAACATTTTGCCAGTGAACACAAGTCTTCGACTATGCACGAACGAAAATATTTTGCTAGTGAACGCAAATATTTTGCTAGTGAACACAAAGGTTCACTAGAGAATGCAAATATTTTGCAAGTGAACCCACCCCCCAAGATGCCTGCTTAAGGTATTCAATTTATCGTGAACACAAAGTTTCACAATTTGTTGAGAACGCACAAATATTTGCTCACTGGGTGAACGCAAGTCGCTAGAGACTCATAACATTTTGGCCAGTGTGAGCGTAAAGTTTGCTACGAAAAGCAAAATAACATTTGCCCAGTGAGCAATAAAGTTTCACAGAGAGCTACATTTTGTGACGTGACAAAGCTTTCACTATGAGAACGCAACATTTCGAGCTAGCGGGAATGTAACGTTTTAATAAGGAAACTATTTGCAAGCAAAAATTTATTTGGGGAGAAGCATTTTGTGTGTGAATGCAAACATTTTGTGAAAGAACGCAACGTTTCTTGAGGGAACAAACAAGAGTCAGTGAAAAAGGTTATTGGGGGAACGTAAAGGTTCACTACAGAATGCAAATATTTTGCAAGTGAACGCAAAGTTTCACTAGAGAACGCAAACATTTTGCCAGTGAGCGTAAATATTCGCTAGAGAACGCAAACATTTTGCCAGTGAGCGTAAAGTTTTACTATGGAACAAACATTTTGTGAGTGAATATAAAGTTTCACTAGTGAACACAAACTTTTGCAAGTTTCTCAGGGGAACACAAACATTTTGCAAGTGAAGTTTGCAAGTTAAATTTTCACCAAAGGATGCAAACATTTTGCAAGTGAACGTAAAGTTTCACCAGAGAAGCAAAAATTTTGTGAGTGAACAAAGTTTCACTAGAGAACACAAACATTTTATGAATGAATATAAAGTTTAACAAGAGAACGCAAACATTTTGCCAGTGAATGCAACGTTTCTCGGGGGAATGCAAACATTTTGTGAGTGAACGTAAAGTTTCACAAGAGAACGCAAACATTCTCAGAGGAATGCAAACATTTTGCGAAAGAACGCAAAGTTTATCAGAGGAGCTCAAGACATTTGTGCAAGACAGTTGCTCTGAGAAACACTTGTTTTGCAAGCTAAGTTTATTGTTGGGGTACTAGCTTAGCACAAAACTAGCTGATTAGCCAGCTAGTTCAGCCTAAACACTGATCAAATGCCTAATTGTACTTTTTATTGCTTGGTTGAGTGTAACAGTAAAATTCATGTGAAAAACATCGCTCAAATAGTTTGATCTTAGTAATAATGAGAAAAAATCAGAGTTCATACTGACATCTATGATTTCTGATTTTGATATATTGACAAATTGGAAAACAGATACTACTGAGATCTCTTCTAAAACCCTACAGTACATACGTGACACTTGAAGCATTCAAGATAATTTGAGATCTCATTTGTGAAATTTCTCTCTTATTGGTCTCGCGTCAGAGAGTTTACAGGTCTCGGTGTCCACTCTCAACCCTCCCTCTTGCTTCATTTCCTTCACAATTTGTCGTTGTGTAAAAATAGCGCACGTCCTCCCTCACACAGACAACACAGTTTAGCAGGTAGACTTGAGAAGGTCACATATCCAGCACTGTGTCCTGCAGCAAGCTGGTCTCCAGAAGCCTGTCTGGCCCACATCGGGAGTTGTTGTCTGACAGAATATAGGCTGGACGAGTTTGACATGTGTCTGTTTGAAGACAATTACACAATTGCAACCAATATCTTTTGACTGACGGCTGGAATGTAGGACGGGGCTTCACATTATACAGCCATTTGCCTTTTTAAGAATAAAAAAATAATCAAATGATTTTTTCCTTGTACTGACTGACTGGTGACAGATCGAATTCAGAAATAGTAACATAAAAAGCCTTATTTCCTGTTGCTTCGTGGTTTTTAAGTTTTGTTCTGTGGTTGCTATGGCATTACTATGAGGTAACTAAGTGGAGTGGATTTTAAGCTTTGCTATGCAGTTGTTTTGGTGTTCTAGGCAGTTGCTAGGGTGTTGCTATGTGGTTACTAAACTGTTCTGCGTAACTGTTCTGTGCTATGCAATGCTCTGGTGTTCTGGGTGGTAACGAAGATAGTTATTGTTTAGGCTTTCTATGCAGTGCTGTGGTGTTACAAATGGTTGCTAGGGCATTGCTATATGTTGACTTAACTGAGTGGTTTTTAAGATTTGAGCTCTGGGTGGTTGCTAGGGTGTTGCTACGTCTTTACTATGCTGTTCTGAGTAGTTTTAACTTTGCTATGATGTTCTGGGTGATTGCTAGGGTGTTGTTGGGTGGTTACTAAACTGTTCTGAGTAGTTCTAACTTTGCTACGATGTTCTGGGTGGTTGCTAAGGTGTTGCTACGTCGTTATTAAATAGTTCTAACTTCGCTATGATGTTCTAGGTGGTTGCTAGGGTGTTGCCAGGTGGTTACTAAGCTGTTCTGAGTAGTTCTAACTTTGCTATGATGTTCTGTGTGGTTGCTAAGGTGTTGCTACGCCATTATTAAGTTGTTCTAAATAGTTCTAACGTCGCTGCAATGTTCTAGGTGGTTGCTAGGGTGTTACTATGTGGTTACTAAGATGTTCTGAGTAGTTCTATCTTTGCTATGAGGTTCTGGGTGGTTGCCAGGTTGTTGCTATGTGGTTAATAAGCTGTTCTAAGTAGTTCTATCTTCGCTATGATGTTCTAGGTGGTTCCTAGGGTGTTGCTATTTGGTTATTTGTGCATTCTGGGTGTTGTTTTCCCTTTGCTATGGAGTTACTAAGGTGTTGTGAGTGATTGTCCGGGCATTGCTATGTGGTTACTAAGCCATTCTGGATGTTTTTTTAGCTTTGACAAAATAGCAATGCAGTTGCTATAGTATTATACAGTATGCGAAGCACATACCTGGATAATATTATTTAGCCGAGATTGTGTATTCAGTGAATAAATGTAGATCTCTAGTAACTGAAGCAGTTCAGACAGAGGTGGAGGTACGGGGGATTGTTCCAGTCTGTCTCCGGTGGTAAACATAAACTTGCGAGCATCTTCACGCCAAGACCACACCACCACAAACGCTGAACATCCCACACACACACACACACACAAATACACAGTCAAAATATAATTCACCCTGGGATGAGATCTGAGATCAAGCATCCTCACGCACACAGAACCTGATTTTACAAACAAACTAAGAGCTGAGGAACAATTAGGCTGGTGTGAGCATGACAATTTTGATCAGAATAACAAACACACCCTGTTTTAAAGTCAACTCTGAGAGCATATTAATGTCCTGTCCTAATGCAGTTACATGTATAAAGCTCAATGGCGTTCTCTAGTGTACAATGAAGAAACAACACATTAGTGCATTAATTTGCAAGCATCACTACTACTGTTGCTCCTACTGAGGGCTGGAAGTTATTTTACCATATATATGGTTTAATATTTCACCTATTGTAACAACATCCCCTGTTATAAGTTCTACATGTGTTAAAGGAACTGTGTTTTTTTTTCTCTTCCTGGGCAATAATGGTGAAAATGTGAAATGTGTGATTCTGACCAATGGCCATTATGCTCAAAAGGAAGAAAATGTAACACATTTGCACATTTTCCATGTCACAAAAAGTGGTTGCTGGATAGCAGGAGGCAAGACGGCTACAGCCAGTCTCACCAATTATGAGGGTGGAATAAGTTTAATATGTCTCCGTGATCTCAGTCTTTTCAGAAACTTGAAATTGGAGGCATATGCAATCTCTGCTTTGACAAAAGAAGCACAGATGGGTGGACATTTGTACAGCATCCTTTCACTGGCTAACAAAAAGCAATGGTCTTGTCAGCATTGTTTATCATTGATATATAAGGGAAACTGTACAGTCAGTGATTACTGCAAAACAATAATCAGTGATACAAGACCTGTGCAGATAAATGAATGTTTAATTATGGTGGATATTAGAAATAAGTATTTTAAATGTCCCACATTTCTGGTTAATACAGGCATACGCCAGATGTCTTTTTTCAGATTTCTATCAAATCAAAACATTGGCTTAATCTGATTGGCAATCAGGTATTTAAATTACAATATTCAGTCACACTTTATTTTAAGGTCCAATTCTTGCTATTAGCAAACCTTTAACTATGACTTTTGCCTCAGTAAACTCCTAATTTGCTGCTTATTAATAATTAGTAAGGTAATTGGTACGTTTAGGTATGGGGTAGGATTAGGGATATAGAATATGGTCAAGCATAATATGTGCTTTATAATTACTAATAAACAGTCAATTTGTTAATAATAGGCATGCCAATAAGTAACTATAGTTAAGAGTGAGAACTGGTCCCTATACTAAGTGTTACCCAATTTTCTTACCATATTCTGATGTTCAGTCAGTTTCTACATTACATTCTACATTAAAACTGAGGTAACTTAGTGTTTGCCAATACTGTCATCTAAACCAGAACTGAAAACAACAAAAGGCTCCAAAAGCTTATGAAGCCGTTCACACAGAAAGCATTGGTGCATTGAAAAAAAAAAAAAAAAAAGCAAGAAACAGGGTAGTGGAATATATACAAAAAAGATTACAACAATAGATACACATTTTAACTCATTTTAATAAAGGACACAAGTGACAAACAGTCAAGGCACATTCGTGTAGGGCAGTTACAGCGGGAAAAAAGGAAAACCAATGCATTAGATTGTGCATAAAACTGCATTCTGAAAACACTGCACTCAAGTTAAAAGACGTTCAAGGTTTAAAAAAAAATGCATCTCTAGACCTTACAGAGCCTCAGAATATGGACCAAATGTATATTATAATATATATATCAATTATCATGGCCACAATTAAAAATTGTTACCTCATTTTTAGTAAAGTATGAAAGCTTGTTGGCATATGATAATTATGAAAAAATAATTTAAAAACAGTAAATTGCAATCTTTCCTCTCACCAATTCCGCCCTTTTTTATAGCAATTCTGAGTTTATATCTAACAAATAATAACTTTTTCTCGCAATCAGCCATTTCAGAGAGAGTAGTTCAAATTTGGATTTTTCCTCGAAATTCAAAAGTAGTAGCTACAAACTAGGAGTTTCATAGTTTGCCACTTTTTCTCTTATCAGAGAAAGACGTCGAATTTGTAAGCCACTAATTCAGAATTAATGGTCTATTTTCCTTCGCAAAATTCAAAGTAATATCTCACAATTATGACAATTTTCTCACAATTCTGAGTTTATATATGTCACGTTTTTGACTTTTTCTTGCCATCCAGAAAAAGGCGTCAGAATTGCGAGATATTCATTCACAATTCTGAAGATTTTTCTTGCAATTCTAAGTTTATATCTCACAATTCTGACTTTTTCTCGAATTCAGAGAAAGACATCAGAATTGTTTATATCTCACAATTCTGACTTTATTCTCACAATTGCGAGCTATATCTAACAATTAAAACACTACTTCTCAGAATTGCAAGTTTTGAGTTCTGACTCGCTATTGTGAAAAAATTCAGAACTGTGAGAAAAAAAGTCAGAACTGCAAGAAATAAACTCAGAATTGATAGAAAAAGTCACAATAACGTGATAAAAAGTCGCAATTACCCTTTTTAATTCCGTGGCAGAAACAAGATTCCATACAATCGTGAACTTAATGTACCAAAACAAGTACAACGTGTCTATGATTTAAAATGAAGTTTATATGAGTTAATATGTTGGCTGAACAAACTCCTAATTTGTGGATATGATTTAACTAAAATGAGGGAACTATTATTTAATATTTGAATTACTAATATCATTATGTATTATTTGTTGCATTTTTTTTTAATGCTCTGCACTCTCGCATGTCCTGTGATCTTATTACTGGCAGAAACTATAGCTACCATGGAAAATTTGAGTCAGGATACTTGAAGATGTCGCTAGGGCAAACGTTCTCTCATGTTCTCTCATGTCATGCATGGGTCATGTGTGTAACTGATAACATACGGTCACAGTAAGCCCCGTACAGTTCACATCCTGTCACACGTTCAGACAGACTCACGAAAACTCTTACTGCTTTATTACTGCTGAGACGAGGAAACGTGTGGAGAAGAGCCAGTATGACGGATTGTATGCATAAGCTGTGGGAAAATCCCACATGCATGCAGATTGTGTACATTGTCTCAGAGAGATGTTGAATCTGTCATTCGGTGTGTTGACAGGCCATACAACATAAATAATGGCACCGTTTAAAACACAGAAAAATAGAATAGAGCACGACCTTTGGAAAGAGAGAGCGAGAATTTCATCTCGCCAAAAAGGACATTTAGATGTAAATTAGATGTAAATTGTTTGTTGGTATGCTAATGCATGTTTGTATCAGTTCATCATTTCTCTGAGAGCTAGATAACTAACAAGAACTTTTTGCACTCTTGTGAACAATTCTTGAAGTCATAGAACAAGAAAAATATAATATCCAGAAAGTTTGCAACATGACAATATTTTTATGACAATAAAATACAATTTAATTTTAATTTTAAAATGCATCACAATTTAAATATTTTATCCTTAACATAATTATCACATTATTTTATATATATATATAATACTAATATTATATCTAGATATATTATATCTATAATATGTACAAAAATGTTGTCTATTGTTGTTCGCCTTTGTGGTGAAATATTGCAGCAGGTTTATTATTTGTATAATAATCTATATATTATTATTATTATGGCTAGATTTTTTTATTATTTTGTTTTGCAATTGCACTATTTTGCATAGTTTATTGCAAAACAGCAAAAAAATTTACAGAAATTGATATTAGATATATTATAATTTGGTGTGAACATATGTTATTGGATTGTTAATAAATAACATATGTGTTTTTATATTTTATGGAACCGAATGATATTTTTGTTTTACTTTTAATTATATTATTAAGTTATTTTAGCTTTTGAAATAATTTTTTGGATAACAGCAATGCTCATTTGTGGTGGTTAATGTGCTTAATAGATGTAGATAAAAAATAATATCATATTTATACCTATAGTCCTAAAATAAGCATTTTTATGTTATTATGTTTTGTTATTAGTAGTAGTAGTTTTTCACATAAATGGAGTATTCAATCATTTTGTGGATAATTGGGGGTTAAAAAATATTTAAATAAACTAATCTAGAATAATAATCATATTATTTATATGTATGGCCCTAAAATAAACTCTCTTTTTTTCCCTTCTTCCTCCTCTTTGTGTTCTCATTATTTTAATTTTGGCATGAAATGTGACCCATATTTTTGACATGCTTGGTGAAAATGTAGTAAATATATCATTATTAGGTTCTGCCATCCGTCCAGCGCTCCAGCATCCCAGACGAATGGTTAGTTGGCCCACATTTTCACTTCACAATGACTGTTTTTGAATTCCAGAAGAACTCAGCAGTTTCCAATAAATTCTGTTTGGCATTTCTTAGTAAACATCATGTTGAGTAGCATCCTCTATGAGCTACAATCTCCAGCTATTGCTCCCCCCTCACCATATGTCTGCGTTCGACGCACAGGTCAGCATGCTTCGCTAACAAGGCAGCAGATGGTGACAGTACAATGTGTTTGTACTTAGTTGCTAAGTAGAAATGGACATCAACAAGGTTCAGGTGGGTTCAGAGCCTCAGGATTGAAACAATCAATGCTATTCAGCTATTGCTACATCTCTGCATGGCGGAAATGACTCGTGCTTTTCAATCCAAAGTGTTCCTTCACCTTGACAGATTGCATGGCATTATACTAAAACATACTTTGCAGGTCATTTGTGTGATTTTTCCCCTATAACGGGCTTGAACTATTGAGCTTGACAGTGTAACTATAATAAAAGGCTGATAAAATGCCTTACGGAGTTCAATCTGTCACGTAATGCAAACAAGCTATGAGTCCTATAGTCAGAGAACGACCCTTAACATTTGACCACAAACCAATGATTTAAAGAATTATGACATTTGATTGATGTTTCAAAGAAAAAGAACAGCGAAAGAGCAAATATAATACAATGAAGTTGATAAAGCACCAGTTCTAGATCTTTTTTTATTATTAAGCGGCCGTATTTATTTCAGACAGTAGAGGGCCCTAGACCTTCATCATGTTAACTTTTATTCATCGGTCTAAAAAGTTATATTCAATTTGTACTTGTATGACAAATAGGTTTTGTCAATCAAATTGTGGCAGAGGTTATATCTGTATTTAAGTGGCTGATGCTGGTACCAAATACCAAAAGAGACGTAGATAGAAACTGTAGAAATAAAAGCGAAACTATATTTAGGTTTAAAAATAATAAGAAAAATTTCTTCTTTCTTACCAGGTTAACAGGTATGTTAAGCTGCCAGGCCAGCATGTTTATTAACAATAAATAAATAAATAAACACACACACACACACACACACACACATAATACATGCAAACATACACAAATAATTAAAAAAAACAATTTTTAAATAGTCATCAATATTTGGCATACCATTGAATTAATTTGCCTGACCACGATAGACTATATATATATCTACTATATAATACACTCAAAAATATTCAGACCTAAATTCAAGATGTATGCATTTGAATTTAATAAAATAAAATAAAAACTCCCTGTTTTAACATAAACAAACAAATACTCTTAGTAAATGCATATTTATCAGTCATACATAAATAAAATAGGCATGGTTTCTGCACTCAGAGAATCATGGTATATTTTATTATTATCTATTTGCATCTTTTTTTATTTTCCTTAATCATATTTTCAAAATGCATTTGAACAAATTCTTTAGAATCTGTTTATTGTGAAAACAATTACATTTATTCAGTTAAAATGTATGAACATGGTTAAAATATGGCTAGCTGTGGAACAAATATTCAGTTAAAATGAAGTAGAATTAAACTAATTTATTGTTGATGAAAATAGTGTGTAAATGAGTATTTAAAACACATTCAGTTAATTAGTACAATAACAGAAATCTTACCTGCAATGAAAAAAGGTGGTAAAACAATTCAAACTAGCTAGTAAAATTCACAAATAATTGCAATGAAATTGCAAATAACACATTTAATTAAAAATATAAATTTGAAGTAGAACGAGATAGTATTTACAGAAACAGATGTAGTATTTCCGAGTTTATGTATGGCTGACAATATGCATCACATATTTGTTTTTATGGTAAAACCGTGTAATGGACAAACTGGATGGAAATTTAATATGCGATTCAAATACAGAAATGTTAAATTTAGGTCATTTAGATTTTTGAATATATATACCTCAACACATGGTCTTTTACAACATATAGTGACCTATACAAGTATAGGCCAAGAGACACAAATGCATGGAGCATTTAAATAACGTGTGTATGGCTGTGAGTACATGCATAAGAGCGTGTGTGTGTGTGTGAAAGGTATTGTGTGAGCAGTGGTGTGTGTGATCGGTAATGAAGGCACAGAGATACTGCTGACCTCATATGCCTCTCCTCCCACGTTAACACCTGTGAGTCTTCTTCATCTTTAACAACTGTGTGTGTACGGGAGAGACGGTACAGCAGAGTGAAAGAAGATCAAGATGGAGGAGGGACATGGTGACATGACAATCATCCTCTCAGCTGTCAGAGTGTCTCTTTTTGCTCAGTTCTTTTGTCTCGGCACACTTCGGTAATTCAGTGTGCGTGTGCAGCTAAGATGAGGACTAACCTCTCATTTCCTGTATTCCTAGCGCTCTCTCCTATTTAAAATTTGAGTTTTAATTTCTCAAAGTGCTTTATTGGCATGAGTGTCTTATACAATGTAATGGGAAAGAAACTATGCAAATAGCAAAAACAGTGGGATCCACTTTAGGCTACTTTAAAGATTTTAAGGAATAAATTATACATTTCTAAACAACTTTAATTTGTAGCAGACAAAAAAGGAAAATTGTATCAAAGTCTAAGACACTTGAAAAAAAAGTATTTTCAAAAAATAAATAATGTAAAAACAGAAACCAAAAGCAAACCCAAAACAGCACATCACAAAAAAACAAACAAAGCCAAAACAGAACAAAACAAACAAATCAAAAAATTAAACAAAGCAAAAACACAATGCAACACAGCACAATACAAACAAAACATGAAACAGAGAAACATTGCAAAACACAACACAATAAGAACAAAAAGGAAGAAACAGGAAACAAACAAACAAAAAGAAACAAAAAAACAAACAAAGCAAAAATACAATATAAACAAGGAACTAAAAGAAAAAACAAAACAAAATACAATACAATACAATACAATCAAAACAAAGCCAAAACAACACAACACATTACAAAAACACACACACACACACACACACACACACACACAAACACAAACACAACAATACAAACAAAACAAAAAATGAAACAAAGCAAAAACACAACACAACACAATACAAAGGGGGGGGGGGGCACGAAAAAAATATGGCAAAACACAACACAACACAATATGAATAAACAAAAAGAAAGAAACAAGAAAGAAAGAAACAGAAAAACAAAGCAAAAATACAAAAACAAAAAAAATTAAACAGAGCAAAGACAAAACAAAACTAATATCTATGATAATATGGATCAGGTTCAAGATTTTTTTCGCTCATTTTATTGTCCACCAGGTTTCATAAATAGATAGATAGATGAAGTGCATCCGGAAAGTATTCACAGAGCTTCACTTTTTCCACATTTTGCTATGTTACAGCCTTATTCCAGAATGGATTAAATTCATTATATTTTCCCTATATTTTCATATATGCAGATGGAAGACGGACAAACATCACTGCAACACTCCACCGATCTGGGCTTTATGGCAGTGTGACTTAATCCTCTCCTCAGTGAAGACATATGAAAACACTAGGGCTGTCAGTTTAACGCGTTAACTTTATTAGTTATGAAAAATAACGCGATTAAAATATTTTAACGCAGTTAACGCACTGGCCCCGCCCCCTCCCCCAGACCTGTACATTTTACCTATACTATTACCTATAACGCCACAGCAGAACTATTGTGCGTCTTCTGAATGAATCTGCGTTAATCAATCGTGTGAATCAATGATTCAAAGATGCATTCATAGAGAGAGCCGTTTACTTCATTCCTGAATGAATGAACCGTTTAAACTAATCGAACGAAAGACTCATAAAGACATTTGCCGCCACTTGCTGGCAGTTTTAGTTTCTTATTTAGAGTATTATTTCGTTTAAAAAAAGGGGGGGGGGGACTTTAAAGGGATTTACTCAAAACTGCATGACTTAGGCTACATTCAAACTCAAATGTTACTCTAATGATCTACTTTTATGTTCCATAGTTTATATTAGGCCGTTGTAGCCTAAACGTTTGTGTAATACATTTTATTTTCAATCAAATAAAACGTGTCTTTCTAAAGCTACTATTTGTAATGTCTGCTTTCTCATTTAACACAAAAATAGCATTAAATAATCTTTTGGGGGTATTTTCACAGCCAAATGTAATTTGCAATTAATTAGATTAATTACTCGACACATCATGTAATTAATTAGATTAAAAATTGTAATCGACTGACAGCCCTAGAAAACACACTTGGAATTTGCAAAACAGCACCTAAAGGACCCTCAGACTCTGAGAAACAAGATTCTCTGGTCTGATGAATTTCAATTCTAAGCATCACGTTTGAAGGTAACCAGCTCTGCTCATCACCTGCAGATTAGCATCCCAAAGTAAAGTTTGCTGGTAGCAGCCTCATGCTGTGGGCCTGTTATTCAGTGGCAGGGACTGAGGAACTCGTCAGAATAGAAGAAAAGCTCAATGCACCAAAATATAGAGATAGCCTTAATGAAAACCCAGTTCAGAGCATTCAGAACCTGAGCAGAAGGTTCACCTTCCAACAGGACAATGACCCTAAGCACACAGCAAGAGTGGCTTAAAGACAACTCTGTCAATGTCTTTTGGTGCTTCTCATTTCTTATTTGTGCTCCTCGTTTCCTTCCCTCGCGTCTTAGCTCCACCCCCTTATACGAGGAAGGATGCAAGGAAAGGTAAATGCGGACGGAGAATCCAAGGAAGAACATTGGAATCTTCGTGACCACTTAGCTCACTTCAAAGCGTCTTCAGCTGCGCTAAAGGGATCTGCCCTTATCTTGTTAAAGATTGTTATTTAAAGGTCCCATGACATGCTGCTGCTTTTTAGATGCTTTTATATAGGCCTAAGTGGTCCCTAGTACTGTATCTGAAGTCTCTTTCCCGAAATTCAGCCTTGGTGCAGAATTTCAGCCACTATGAGCTAGTCCCACAATGAGCTTTCCTTAGGATGTGCCATTTCGGTGTCTGTAGCTTTAAATGCTAATGAGGAGGAGAGAGGCGGGGCAACTGCCATGCTTCGCTCGTTTGCAAGCCATGATGTCTCGAGGAAAAAAATATATTGCGCTCGCCTCGCACGGTAGTGGCTCATTTTCTCATGGGCGGGCCAAACTATCTGGGCGGGCAAAGAAGAGAAAGGGGAGGTAACCTTTCCCCGTATGACGACATAAAGGGAAGATTCCAGATTGGGCCATCTGAGCTTTAATTTTCTCAAAGGCGAAGCAGGATACCCAGGGCTCGGTTTACACCTATCGCCATTTCTAGCCACTGGGGGACCACAGGCAGGCTAGGGGAACTCATATTAATGTTAAAAAACCTCATAAAGTGAAATTTTCATGCCATGGGACTTGAAGGCATTCATATAAATTTAATAAAGCCGAATGCCCTGTTGAAATATCTGACATGTATGCTTTATTTAAACTGCAAAGGTAAAATATAAATGTAAATTATTACGACAGATGTGAAGGGGGAGGAGAATTTATATGTGCTTCACATTTAGTCGATAAAACACTTCCGCAAAGGATACACCTGTGTATCACTCCTCGCCTCTAAAGCGCTGTGTATACTTTCCGGATGCACGATAGACAGATAGATAGATAGATAGATAGATAGATAGATAGATAGATAGATAGATAGATAGATAGACAGAAAGTACAGTAATTGGTTTCTGTGGGTGTGTATTTCAAGGATACCTTTTTTTCCAATTTTTTTCCAGCTTATTATTCTCTCTCAGTCTGCCTCGCTCTCTAGTCATTGAGCTTAGTTTACTGGTACGAGAGCACCTGCTGAGGTCCCATCATCCTCAGATGCATGCTGGGAAAATTCCACAAGCTGGACGGAGGAGAATGAACTAATGGGTCGACGCTGTCCCAGCAACAGGGACGAAAGCATGATGCACATCGTGAGAAACACACACACACACTGGTGCGGACACATGCAGATGCACTGTCTGAACTTCCACACACTTCTAAACGCATAAGAGATCTGTCCTTTTAGTGTGTGTACATTCAAATAAAACCCATTATACGATTGTCCCATATGTCAGTGGACCTTTACATAGAAACCTGCTCAGCAACCCTCGACATCTTCAGTATGCGTGCTGTTACCATGTTCGAGACAGGAGAACATGTTTGTGCTGACATCGGTTGCATTAGGACCTAATTACCCTGAATGTTAAACACAGGCATGTTCAGCCTCGATAAATCACTCTGAACTTTCGCACAAACGAGAAAAACAAACCTTATTTTCTTTATGTAAAAGACAAAGGACGTTGATATAAAAGACAATATGGGATGAAGTATGCCCTAGACATGCTCAATGCTTTTTATTGTGCGTGTGTCTCATTTTTGTCCCGAAAACGTACCAAAAAGAAATCCGCATTCGTATGTTGCAACAGAAGGTGACATTTTAAAGTTTTAACTGGATTACGCCTAAAACGATCCAAAGATAGTGACCAAATCCACTTAAATGTCAAGGCCAATTTCATTTGTTTACCATTTTTTTCTGTGGTTGTTAGAGTTTTCTGGGTGGTTGCCAGGGTGTTACTGTGCAGTTGCTAGGGTGCTCTGAATGGTTTTTAGCATGCTGATATACAACTGTTAAGGTGTTCTGAGTGGTTGTCATGGTGTTGCCACACAGTTGCTATGGGGTTCTAAGTGTTTTTTGGTACTATACAATTGTTTGAGTGTTGTGGGTGGTTGCCAGGGCATTGCAATGTGATCTGGATATTTTTAGTATGTTTCTATACAATTGTTAGGCTAATGATACACAGGGCAACTTTGGTTAATGTTGCCATCAGCTGGTAACAAGGGGAGACACAGGACCCACGACCGAGCTAAAGTATCCAAATAGAAATTTGTTACCCATTCTCAGTGGAAAAGTTCCCAAACAACATTGCTCAAAAAAGTTGCCCCGTGTATCATCAGCCTACAGAGTCCGTGTTGTGTTGAGTGGTTGCCAGGGTGTTGCGATTCAGGGCATAAAGTGTTCGGAGTGCTTCTTAGCATGTTGCTATACAGTTGCTAGGGTGTTGTGGCTGGTTGCCAGGGTGTTTCTATGCAGCTGATAAAGTGTTCTGAGTGGTTGCCAGGGTAATGCTCTGCAGTTGCTAAGGTGTTGTTTTTAAGTTTTGCAGGGTGTCGTTATCTGTTTGCTAAAGTGTTCTGGGTGGTTTTTTATGTGTGTTGTTTTACCACGTCACAATACAATATTTCTGGTGTTGTGCATGGCCATTTTTAGGGGGAGCTAGGCCATTTTATACCCTCATTGGGGGCTGAGCCCCCCTAAAATGAAAATCCTGGAATCGCCCCTGGTGTTGTGACTGGTTGCCAGAGTGTTTCTATGCAGCTGCTAAAGTGTTCTGAGTGGTTGCCAGAGTGTTGCGATTCAGGAGATAAAGTCTTCTTAGTGCTTCTTAGCATGTTGCTATACAGCTGTTAGGGTCTTGAGGACTTCATGTTGCTACGCAGTTGATAGAGTGTTCTGAGTGGTTGCCAGGGTAATGCTCTGCAGTTACTAATGTGTTGTTTTTAAGCATTACCAGCATGTCATTATCTGGTTGCTAAGGTGTTCTGGGTGTTTTTTTTTTTTGACCATTTCACAATGTATTTTTTATGGTGTTGTGGGTGGTTACTAGGGTGTTTCTATGCAGCTGCTAAAGTGTTCTGAGTGGTTGCCAGGGTGTTGTGATTCAGGAGATAAAGTGTTTTGAGTGCTTCTTAGCATGTTGCTATACAGTTGCTAGGGTGTTGTGGCTGGTTGCCAGGGTAATGCTCTGCAGTTGCTTAGGTGTTGTTTTTAAGCTTTGCAGGGTGTCGTTATCTGTTTGCTAAGGTGTTCTGGGTGGTTTTTTATGTGTGTTGTTTTACCACGTCACAATACAATATTTCTGGTGTTGTGCATGGGCGTCGCTAGGCCATTTTTAGGGGGAGCTAGGCCATTTTATATCCTCACTGGGGGCTGAGTCCCCCTAAAATGAAAATCCTGGAATCGCCCCTGGTGTTGTGACTGGTTGCCAGAGTGTTCCTATGCAGCTGCTAAAGTGTTCTGAGTGGTTGCCAGGGTGTTGCGATTCAGGAGATAAAGTGTTCTGAGTGCTTCTTAGCATGTTGCTATACAGTTGTTAGGGTGCTCTGGGTGGTCGCTAGGGTGTTACTATGCAGTTGATAAAGTGTTCTGAGTGGTTGCCAGGGTGTTGCGATTCAGGAGATAAAGTGTTCTGAGTGCTTCTTAGCATGTTGCTATACAGTTGTTAGGGTGTTTTGACTGGTCGTTAGGGTGTTACTATGCAGTTGATAAAGTGTTCTGAGTGGTTGTCAGGGTGTTGAGATTCAGGAGATAACATTTTCTTAGTGCTTTGTAGCATGCTGCTAAACAATTGTAAGGGTGCTGCTATGCAGTTGCTAAGCTGTTCTGAGTGACATTCAGGGTGTTTCCAAGCAGTTTCTAATTAGTTTTGAGCATTGATATGTGGTTTCTAGGGTGATCATTGGTTAGGAGGGCATTGATATCTGGTTTCTAAGGTGCTTCATGATACTCAACAATAAAATGCGTTGTAATATGTTTCTACATGAATTTGATAGTGTGGGTTTTGTGCCAAAAACACACACAAATACAAATCCTTATTCGTATGTCGCAACAGAAGGTGAAAGTTTTAACAGGGTTATGCCTGAAAGATCACCAAATCCAAAGATGTCGATGCCATCTTTTCTTGAACTTGTGCATTTCAGTGAAACTTTGTTCTCTAAGGTCACTATCAGAAGCCTAGTTTGATGAAATGCTAAACCAGAGGGTTAAGCTTGGCTTTGTAAAGTGTGACTCTAAGATGAAGAAGGGTGAAGAGATGAAGAGGTTCAGCAAAATGCAATAAGATCTCTATTGTACTGACTCTGCATTCATTACACACGACTGTAGTGTCGGCTATCTCTCCTGAATCGTTGCTGCTGAATTGATTATGCCGGCTGCTGAAATACTGGGGCTCAGAAATTAATATGTCAACGGAGTGGATTTATTGATCTGCTTCACTTAGTGCTTATTGCATTCAAAAACAAAACTTCATCTGTCTTGCATCCAATATCATTCAGACGGAATAAACAAGATCCAAAACAAACAATTATCATGATACAAATTCACAGTAACTATCGAAATCCGCCATCCACCGCACTATTGAAATCTGCCAATGCAGTTGTCACTCGTGTAAATAACCATACTGTGTGGGAATGTAACTGTATTAAAGACTCAAATAAAGAACTGACAACCATATTCTACTGCTGTGTAAACGTGGCTGCATTGCAATGCTGAAATGTCTTTCAATTTCAAATTTCTTTATTTTTATAAATATTACTTTAGATTAATATTTTAGATTTCATCATTTTTATTTATTTCTAAATGTATACAATTTTATATATATATATATATATAATAGATTTAATATATATATCTACTGTATAAATATTTTTTTTTTGTAGACTTCCTGTTTTCCCAACCAATTTATTTTTGCAATTAGGTTTGGTGGTGCAGAAATTACACATTTCACCTTTAACATTTAGATTGAAGAATGATATCCAGTTGCATTAGTATTTTCTTGTGATATGAAGCCGTGGGAAGCAAAAGTGTCATTTCTGTGTGTGTTATCAAGCCCCTGGTGGCATAATCTAGAGAGCAAGGGTGGTCTGAAGCGCTCTCGCCTCTCTCGCAAGGCCGTGGCTATGGCACATTGATTTTTCTCCAGCATCTTGTTGTCTAATTGCCCTTATCAAAATCATGACCTGCTAAATGATGGTGTCTGTAATCTCACACTCTCTAGCCAGTGGGCATTGACATTTAGTCCGATTAATTATTGCAAACATCCAGAGTGAGAGCACGAGGGGCTTGTCTCAACGGAAGACTAGAACAGAGAGACTAAGGGAGTTTTGAGTGTCACCATCTGTCGCCGTGAATAACTGCTACCCAGAGACTAGAGGCCGTGTTTACAAAGCCGACTACGGGTGCTGGAACCAGATCAGCTTCACTCATCGCCAAACTGCTGAAAGTAGCTACAACTGATCCAGACTGACAGAAACACAATCCAAGATCAGCTCTCAAATTGGCAAATGAGATTTTCATACAGACTTGCAACCCATCTAGTTATCATTCTGCTTATATACACGCATTAATTTTCTCAGGTGTGTGCGTGGACCGCCTCGCAATATCAGTCTTAAATTTCATTAACGCAGGGAGTTAAAGAAACTCTAGACAGTCAGAAAAGAAACCTGGCTCAGTTTAAAAACATCAGTTCATAATTAGATTTCTACATATTCTCAAGGAAATGTTATGTAAGGGTGTTGTGGGTGGTTGACAAGGTGTTGCTATGCAGTTGCTAAGGTGTTGTGAGTCACCAAATACACTAAAATGTTGAGGCTGTTTGCTTAGAATGTTACTATGCGATTCAATGTTGTAAATGGTTAACAGTGTTGCAATGTAGTTGCTATAGTGTTCTGAGTGGGTTTAAGAAGTGCTATGTCAATGTGATTGACAGAGTGTTGCTATGCTATTGCTAAATGGTTGTGAGTACAGTAGTTTTAGGGGGTTGCTATGTGAATGTTAGAATAGACAGTTCTTAGGGTGTTGCTATGCAGTTGCTAAAGGGTTGTGAGTGATTTTAGGGGGTTGCTATGTGAATGCGATTGACAGGGTGTGTTATACATTTTGCTAAGGTGTTGCGAGTTATCAGTCCCTTAACTGTTAAGTAGGCAGTCTTGGGGTGTTGAAATGGTTGACAAGGTGTTGCTATGCAGTTGCTAAAGGGTTGTGAGTAATTTTAGGGGGTTGCTATGTGAATGTGATTGACAGGGTGTTGCTATACAGTTGCTAAAGGTGTTGTGAGTTACCAAGTCCACTTAAATGTTAGAGTAGGCAGTTCTTGGGGTGTTGAAATGGTTGACAAGGTGTTGCTATGCAGTTGCTAAGGTTGTGAGTTGTTTTAGGAGTTGCTATATGAATATGATTGACAGGGTGTTGCAATGTTGTTGCTAAAGTGTTGCGAGTCACCATGTTCACTTAAATGTTAGCATTGCAGCTTACTTCGTGTGTTGCTATGGAGTCACAACAGTTAAACTGTTAGCTAAGCTAAACTGTTGTGAGTAGTTTTAAGCATATTTCTATGCAGTTATGGATGACAGGGCATTGTTATGTGGTTGCCAAGGTGCTGTGTTTTTGGGTGTTGCTAGGCAGTTGCTAAAGTATTGTAAGTGATTGGTAGTGTTGAGTCACCAAATAAGATTAAAGGGGTCATATTATGCTCTTTTACAAAGTCTTGATTTTGTTTTGGGGGTGTACTAGAACAGGTTTTCATACTAGGTTGTTCGAAAAACACATCTAGCATAGCGTTAGTTCTAGCAGGTCACATTAGTCAAGATCGCATCAGCTGACTCTCAGCTGATCCCCATCAACCTATCTAAGCATTCATATATAAGGTCTCTCAGTATTATCAGCAGTTTTCGCATTGCTCAATACCTAATTAAATGGCGAATTCGGCAGGCAAAACACCATTATCACTAGGAATCGGGAATTTAGAGAAGTGAAGTTTCGCTTCCCCAGTGGTCTCACCTCCGATTCATTCAAGTTTGTTAACTTGAACACGTGAATTCACTGCATAAATTAGGCCTATAAGCTGCCTGATTCGGAAGTGGCTGAGTTAGCATTATTTCACTCATTGCTAAATTATTGTCATGGACTCCACAAGTTATGTGACTGACTCGAGAACAAGTTCAGATGGGAACTTCATCCCCAAGAAAGATATCAAGAGATCAAGCAGCCACTTCACAGCTCCTGTTTCACTCTCCCGAACGTCTTCACAAGCTAAGTTCCATTTAATGCTCTCAGGTATCTGCAACATGCTGTTGCTAAGGCTATCCGTGTTGCTTGGGCTCATTAAGTTGTTTAGAGTTAAATGCTTGTGCTAGTTCATGTGAATGTGCGGTACTTATCTGTTGTCAGTGGCAACACGCTTGTTGCTGCAATATGCTGCGCTTAATGGGGGTCTAATGTTTTAATGCTTTCTGAGTTATTTACACTGTTAAGAGTTGGATTCTTATGCACGTTCGCGCACTCGTCGACCCAAGCGAGAGCAAGAGCATGCCGCTTAACGCGTTTCTTTCATGGTTATGGAAGTCTTCGGCAGCGCCACAGTTACTTGCTCGAGAATACTAGGTTGTTCGAGAGGAACTACACTAGCCTGCCTCCGGGTGGAGAGAGTAGCCGCTTGCAGTCGGGGCGGAATTAAAGCGGAGACGTCAAGTCAGACACTTTCTGCTCCTGGTAATGACGCTCTCGCAGTGTTTGCATACAGTCACAGATTAAGTGAATTAAATGCAACATTTGTCAAATACACAGATGTTTCAGAAATGTTTTCATAAAGCAACTGAAACACTTGGGGGTAAGGAATAAGGAATAAAAGAATAAGGAATTTTATGTAGACAGTTCAGTGATATAATAATAAAAATTCTCAGACAGAACTGCTGGTACAACAAAACATCTACAGTACCAATCACATTCTGTGACAAAACAACACAAGTGTGCAAAAAGGTCTTAGAAAGGAGTGAGAAGTATCAGCAAGCGCCTAAAGTGTTATCACAGATGTTTTTGTTATGCTGTAGCTTTTGAGATTTACATTTTTAATTAGCTTTTTTTCTTTCTATTTTCCAGCCAGCATGAATTTTTTAAGACCTGTCTCATCTGCATTGTCATTGTGTTGACAGCTTAGTCTCTCCATCTGGAGTAAGGGGTGGTCACACTACACTTTTTATTCCATTGACTTTCATTCATATGCATGCAAAGGCAGGAGACTGGAAATGCAGGCTTATGTAAATGTGGTGTTCCAGTGTAAGTCTGGTATACTGGTAAAACTGGTGACCTGTGAATTCTTGGGAAGAGGTGACCAATGCCCACAGATTGTAAAACAAAACCAATAGAATTACTGTCTTTCTATCTATTTTTATCTATCTATTCATCCATTCATCTATCTATTTGCATTCCAACTTTAGAAAATCTTCATCCTGATTGACTCATCAGGAACAGGCCTTTCCTCACTGGATGGTATTTTAGGAAAGAAGAGATAATGTGTGGAAGATATAGAGAGGAATGGAAAGAAAGAGCGAACAGGGTCAGCGTAGCAGACCTACCATGCTGTATTTTTCCCTGAGAGCCTCAATCAACCCAGAGTTGGGCAGGACAAAAAAAAAAAGAGAACGAGAAAATTGAGAGCGAGGAGAGCGAAGGTCAGCGGTTCAGCTTTGTTTCTCGAGACGAAATGGAGTTCTGATGCATTTCCCAAAATCCATTCATACTGCTGGGCACAACAGCAAGCGCCGTGTAAAATCCTGTAGCGCTTGTTGATGTTGTTTATGTCATTAATCACAGCTATTCGCACGGCTGCTTTTGAGCTCATGTGTTCAGACTCCTGTGGGTTTGTTTAGACATGTCACCCTGTTATTTTTGTAAATGCCTAATTGTACAATTTACTCACCCAGCCACAGGCTTTTAAAACCAGTATTTTGACAAAGACACAAGCTGCAATTTAAAGCTGTTTATCAGGGATCAGCGGTAACACTGTAAATTAACCAGGCACATTCCGACGGGATTCCAGGGTCTGTTCAAGCTGAACGCGACACAGCAGTATCAGTCATGCAACACAGCCTATTACAATGGTTCCCTTTCTAAAAAAAATCTGCCCATATTTGTAACACCTCCAGGCAGCAGGCAGCTATTTTGGGCATCCAAGTCCTATTTATTTGAATGGAGAAATTTGAAAAAAAAATAATAATCGCTTGCGACACAAATGACGTATTTTCAAAGCAGCAACAAAACCTTCCATAAATTGCCTCATAAATGTTGTTTCTTATGCTTAAATACCATTAAAAAGCTTATTTTTCAGGATAGACCAACCCGTTGGCATGGGAAGTCCTAATGGTGTGTGCATATCAAAAGCTAAGTGAATATTCGCATCATCTTAGCACTCTAGATTACTCGTGCGATGTTTGTTGTCACCCACGCAAATAAAAACATCACGTAATGCTCTCCTCCATTTTCTAACACAACCGGACGTGTCAATAAGCTCTTCGTCGATTGGCTTGCATGACGAGTCATGAGAATTTTCCGCTCGAGTTAAAATTTTTCGGCAGAAGGTGCTATTGAGGCGTATATTGCGCTCTCTCTGTTTGCGTGCTCTCGTGTTCTCAGGATGCTCTGCAACTGTGTGTAAAATTAAGAACACGTACCTTGCATTTTCATTATTTCCATTATACTTCACAATGCACAATGTTTTTTAATGGTTTTCCTTGTGGAACTTGAGTGATTTGTCCCCATTCACATGAATGTCTATGTCATTTTGTAAAGAAACAACACACCTAGATGATATTATCGCTTTCACAAATTTGCATTATTGTGGTTTACATAGAAATATTAATGGCATCTTTTTAAAAAAATGTGCACTTTGAAACCACCTCTGAGGAAACAACTTTGCATTTCCAGGCCCCCAAAATGCCATTATGTAAATTCATGATCTTCATCCATGTTTGACATTTAGGGTGTATTCACACCAGGAAAGTCCACTAGTTCACTTGCTTTGGTCCGGACCAAAAACAATGTTGATTTTTTTGTTTTGTGTGGTTTGCTTTCACACTGCCCTTTTTGCAAGTGAACCAGAAACTGTAAACAAAACCACACGTGTGCTTAAGGCCATCCATTCATCGGTTCATCCATTCAACCGTACCAGAGTTCATTTGGAAGTAGACCGAGACCACCTCTTCAGCTGGGTCTCGGTACGGTTGTTTGGTGTGCACCCGAGTGCGATTGCTGTATTCACACCTGCCCAAAAGATCCGCACCAAAGGGGGAAACGAACTTGAGTTCGATTCAATTGAACCAAACAAGACAGGTGTGAATACACCCTCTGTATTCATCAGGAGTGGTACTTCCATCCAACATATGCATGGGGCTATTTGACGCGACACCGCAGAAATAGAAACCAAATGACCAACACAATGTTGTTAATTAGCATGTTTTAGTAATATGTATATGTGAGGTGTTAAATTTAAACAAATACATATAAATTAAAATAAATGTTATCATTTTGCATCTGCTGGATTATTGTTGAGCCCTATTTTATGTTGGTGAGCAACACTGAAACAAGTCAAGTCTCCTTTATTTCTAGAGCGCTTTAAACAATACAGATTGTGTCAAAGCAGCTCCACAGTGGTAAACAAGTGGCAATTATTGAAACTCAACTATGGAGACAATTCAAATTCTGATTTAAAGCAGTTCTAAAAAGGAAATAGTGTAATTATTTAGCTTAAATCAGTTCAGAAAATAAGTGTGAAGCAAGATTATTTTCATTAACAAAAACTAAAAAAACGATTGAGCACAACTTTCATATCGAAATAAATCATCAAAATAACTGAAAAACTAAAACGAAACTAAACTAACAACAGTTATTGAAAAACGAACTAAGATAAAATAGTAATTATCAAAAATAAATAATCGTTTACATTCATTACGTTTAAAATCATTAAGTTCTCACCCCTTGGCGGAAAAATATATGAGCTGTGTGACAGTTTAGGGAAATACCTGTAAATGGCACATCAAGCACATGGGTTATCTGACGGAGAGACGCAAAGCAGTTTAAAACAGAGTCCTGCACAGGTCCTGTTTGGTAAACGTGCACAAGCAGTACTTAACAGAACACCCGACCCGTTATCCAAAAGCAGCACTAATTTAATTTTGTACCAGACCAGAACCGTTTTATATAAAACCGCGAGTCGTGACCCGAACAGCACCCGCATTAAATTTATTACATCAGGTAGGCAAAATTTATTTTCTCATGTAACACAAGCAATCAACCAACACTGGGCATTCTAAGTTTGTGCTTTGAAGAACAACAGACACGCAGCGCAAAATTAACTGAAGAAGAAAGAAAAAAAAGATAGAGAACGCGCATCCTTTCTGTAAACAACACAAAACTTTTGCCTAGCATCTTGTGATCACTCTGGCTTTTGAACAAATGTGCATAGGCTAAATCACATTATACACATGCTTATAATTCTTCATAAATAAAGAAAAGAACATATTTAAATATGTGTCAAGGGTGCACTGAGGAGCAAGGAACGGAGAGAGACGAGGAGTATATCAATCCAAATGGGTTTAATGAACACAAAAGGAACACTCACGCAATAACTGTAGACAGACAATACCGGACGCTGGAGCACACACAGGGAACACTATTTATACACACAGGAGGAGGGGACGAGACACACCTGGGCAATGAAACTCAGGAAACACCTGGGACTATGCACTAAGATAATGAGGACAGGACATGAACTAACAAAAGAAGGGCATAGGAATGCACATGATAGTAAGACACAACAAACATGAACCGGTCCCCTGACCTCACGCCCCCCCCCCTCCTCCCGAAGGCGTGTCCTCAGGCCATTTACCATCAATGGGAGGGGGGTGGGCACTCTGGAGGTTCCCTCAGACAGACACGGGCCAGGTGCCTCCGAGCGGTACCCGTTTCCGGTGCCCTGGCAGATCCGAGCCGGGAGGTCAAGTCGGATGCAGGGGCCTCGGAGGCCATGGTGGAGACATAGTACCGCCCCCCAAAAAACTATGGAAAATTGTAGGGGGTTGTATTCGGGGCCGATTCCCTCTGGGTGTAACCGGGAATCATGCCGTCTGGGGAGCTGTCCCGCAAGCCATCGAGGAGAAATGGGACGGAGTGAGCTCTGGGGCTGGAGCCGACACTGGAGCGAGCTCTGGGGCTGGCACATTAGTGTCTGTGGGGCTTGCCACACTAACGTCCTTGGGGGCTTGCCACACTAACGTCCTTGGGGGCTTGCCACACTACCTATTTTTTTGGGTGTTTTGTTTGGCTGAGTTTGCGCCGCGCCGGCGATCTGGCTTCGGGCCCGTACACTCCCCAGACACCGGAACAACCTTCCCTCCAGCTCATTCCAGTGGTGTCTGGGATGTCCACGGGGCGATGGTAGTTGGCCCTGAGCCAGAACAGCTGATTAAGGACGGCGTCCTCTAAAGCCGTCACCGCAGTGAGCTTGCAGAACTCCCTGGCGTACTCGTAGAAGGGGAGATCGAGGCGAGTTAGGGCTGCGACGCGAGTGGCAATATCCATCGCCGCGGGGAGGAAAAACCAGGAAACAAAAAAACATTTGAAAAAAGAAAAACGAGGAGAAGGGGCGCTGCTTACTTTTGGTATTGGTCCGGTATCCTGTCAAGGGTGCACTGCTGAGCGGACTGAGGAGCAAGGAACGGAGAGAGACGAGGAGTACATCAATCCAAATGGGTTTAATGAACACAAAGGAACACGGAACACTCATGCAATAACTGTAGACATAGACAATACTGGACGCTGGAGCACACACAGGGAACACTATTTATACACACAGGAGGAGGGGATGACGAGACACACCTGGGAGCAATGAAACATCAAGGGAAACACCTGGGACATATGAACTAATCAGGACAGGAACAGGAAACTAACCAAATAAGGGCATAGGAAGGCACATGGGGAGCAAGACACACACAAAACATGGAACAGAGTCTGAAAATATGAGCCTTTACTGTTAAATGCGATAATCGGCATTATTGAATTTCATTATGTGGGAGTTTTATATGCTGCCCGTCTTATTGTATTGTAGCTTGTGATCTAATTAGAGATAATGAAGTCGAACAGGAAGGACTGGACAAGGCATTGGTTTCATACGGATTACTTTATCAGAGAATATTTGTTTTTGGTTAGGCTTACTTAATTTAAAAGTAGACATGTCAATCTTTTTATAGATATATCTCTCATGTCTCTGTGTCGAGTATTCGCTGAGTTTCAGTTTATTTCAGTGATATGTTTCAAAGAGATATGCACGAAGACTGAGACGACTGAAAGCGCACCCTGTATATTTTCTTTATTTTACAAAAGCACAATGTTTTGTTGATATTGTGAGTGTACACAAATAAAAGTAGACCCTTTACATAATTAAATTTTGTATTACTCTTACATGTACGATCAAAAATGATGGAGCATTTTAAGTCCTTTTCACTGTTATCATTAAAATTGCAAGTGGCGTCGCCACCGTCGACTCCAGGAGGTTAAATCAGTTCTAGTTTTGTTCTCATCTGATGGTGTCAATGTGGCCATATCGATAAATTACTTTAAGTTAAGTGTCTTTCAGATCCCCAACTAAATCTGGCCAACTAAAAACATGTTTGATATTTACGACTCTTGATCAGGCTGCCTCTGACGTGATACCCGCGATAGCCAATGAGAGCGAGCAAGCGTCACCTACCGGATGTTGCGTGCTTCTATAGCTGAAACTTGGCAGCCACAAACATGCCACGAAAGCAGAACACATCACCCATATTCTTTGTTATACTTAGTTTTTCACTGTGAAACTGAACACGCGCCAGAAGAGCCAGCTGGTAGCGTCGATTGTTCTCAATTTGTTTTCCTTCTCTTGTCACGTTTGATCTGGCGAGTCTCCGTGAGATCTTGTCACTGTGAAATCAGTTTCTACAATCATCAAGTGTGTGGTCTCTTGGTCTGGTCAAATCATTTAGTGTGCGCGTTCAGAGGATTATGAGGCTAAAAATCAGTTGAATTGTCTTCATGTCTGTGGTCTCCCATGGTTTTAAAATCATTTAAGATTTGAAAATCGTCTAGTGTGCAGCCAGCTTAAGCAGGCCAAAAGGTGACAGTGAAGAAACCCAAACTCCATCTGGTGACAGAAATAGAGAAAAAACCTTGGCCTGAACAAACATAGTGTAAAATTGATCAATGTATGGCATGCTGCATTAGGCTGTAGAGTTGTAAATAGTTGTAGTCTGTCTAGCAGGTTAAAATTTGAAGGCCGAGCTGCCGTTCAGCCAGTAGTTTCCTGTGCAAAAGGCGTGAATCTTAAATTCAGGATGGACAGATTCAGGGTGTGTATAAGCAGACTGTGTCCTTATTCTGTCCTAACTGTAGCAACTGGGTCAGTGTGTGTGTTTTTTTTTTTTTTTTTTTTTTTTTTCGTCTGAGAAATTATGTCGTATTAATGGTAGCATAAAAAAAAAAAACAAAAAAAAAAAAAAAAAAAAAAAAAAAAATCTTGTGAAACTGCTGCGGATGAACAATGAGCAACACACCTTTCTCTTTTATGGAATACATAAGTAGTCAAACTTAGAGTACCTCTGTGGTGACATTGAAAAATATGTCTGTCTTATTAATTCCATTGTGTTGTGGCTTATTTTCATTGTGTTGTGCATCCCTGAGCCACATATTGGTCACAAAATACATTTCAAATGCCTTTGCAGATCAATATAACTGCTTTGAAATTACACAAACATGATTCCTCCCGGATAAAATGACTGAAAATGTTTGAAGATCATCAATTCAGATTATCCTACTGAAAAATAACTACAGTTCCTCTTTGCATAGTGAAAAATAAACAACATTTTTAACTCATCAAGATTAGCAGTCGCACATTAAGTGTTTGCCAGCTGAAAATCGACAGTTCATTAAGGTGAACATATTTCCATAAGTCAGAGGAAGATCAAGATTTATGGTTTCCCTTGGAGTATCCATTACCATTAAGCATGAAAGAGATAAAAAAGACAGAGAATATTCATGTAGAATTTGCATATCGCTTTTGCTGTTAAAGTTCCACGGCAAGAGTTTGACCTCTTGCATGTCAACATTTCATTAATTCCACCAGTTCATCAATCTGTCACTCTCTGGCTCTCTCTGTTCCTCTTTCTGCCTGTATTACCTCTCTTTGGCTTTTAAAGAAGGTATTTAACACCAAATTTATATATTCAGCAGTGAGCATTATTGTGTAACCCTCCACAAAGGTGCCACTCAGAATGTTTTAAAATGAGAAGATGAATTTGTGCACTTATTCTAGATTCAGCTTAATTCATCTTGCTTTGCGCCGTTAAAATCATCCATTTTGGTTTCAGTAAGTTACTCTAAGGTTGTTCCTTTGCATGTCATTGATGTATTTTCACTTTAAGCTGAAGAATAAAAACACTCTTTAACAACTTTGTAGTTCTTTATAAAAATCTAAGACCAAATCTAAGCCAAGTTTTTGTTTAGCTTGTAAGCAGATAGATTTGAATCCTGCCATTTTTATTTAAAAAAAACGTATTTCTAACTTATTAACTTGTATTTTAATTAGGCTATTAAGCTAATAATGAACCACAGACTACAATCTTTTTTTAATTTAAATGTTTTTTTTGTTTATTTTTGGAATTTTTATGTTTAATATAATTCATTGTAGTATTGCTGATGTCGTGTGTTTTTTTTTTTTCATTAAGAGTAATATTGAATCAACCTTAAGCAATAATTTTGTTTCAAGAATAGGAAAGATCTAACGTTAATGATTAAAATAAGCACTCCAGATGCAAGTGCGAGATTGGTTGCTGCTGAGTTAAATGCTCTCGCTCTTTCTCTGCTGTCTCTTTGCTATGGCTGTAGAAATGGTCCTTAATTCTTAATTTGGGCACTGCTCAGCCATGTACATGTATAATATATTCCCCAAAAGTCATTGCAACAAATTTAAGTCAGTTTAATAAGTTGAAACAACTTTCACAGTCAATTTTATTCACTGTTTACTGTTCCTTATGTCCTTTAGCTTAGCTACTTAAAAAAAAAAAATTTGAAATGAATATACAAATTAACAAATATTTTATGTCTTTTTTTGTTACTTTTTTTGCGCCACTTATATACAACTTTTTAACCAACCAATATGATAATAATAAATACAAATCCTCATGGCAGCTAGTTAAAGTGGTCAGATGAGCTTTGCTAAAAAATGACCTTATTTTGTGTATTGTGTGTAATGAATCTGTTTATGAATATATTGGCTGCGGTTTAAGGTTCAAAAACATTATTTTCCACTACTGTACATTATTGTTTCTCCTCTATGCCCCGCCTTTCTGAAACGCATCGATTTTTAAAAAGCTCATCGGTCTGAAAAGCGAGGTGTGCTCTGATTGGCCAGCTATCCAGTGCGTTATGATTGGCCGAATACCTCAATCGTGTGACTGAAATGTTACACCCCTTACCATATTGTGATGCCCTGTCCCGGCGTGACGAGACAAAACCAATAAAAACCCATTATAAACGAGGCATTTGTTGCATCTAGTGGGGACATAATTACGGATTATAATGGACTTATACTGTCTTTTTACGCGTTTACATAAAAAAAAACATTGTGCCGCGTAAACATAAACCATGTCTGCATTTGTGGTCGGAGAAATGACAAACAAGAGCTACTCTACACTGCTCAAAACTTGCGTTTGAATCATCAGTGGCAAATTCTTTAAATATAAAAACGTACTTACAGTCTGTGAGTCAGAACAGCCGGCCCTGTAGTCTACTCTCCCAGGACAAGGAAACAGTCCTCCATAAAATGCGCTGGACACATCTGAATATTTGGGTTGAAGTGTTTTGGAACAGTGTTGTAAATACAACTTAACCACTGATTTCTAGTCGTGACCTCTTTTGGAAGGCCAAACAAAGTTGTTTTGATTTCGCAACGAAACACACAGCATCTCCACGACATGGCGGCAGCAACAATACTACAGCGAGAATAAAAGTTACGCCTTCTTTCATTGCGTGAACATTTGGGCGGCGTTATGCAAATCCTCTCACATCGTGACGTAGACGTGGGGGCGTGTTTAAACGAGGTGTTTTAGGAGGGCGTGGACAAGTCTTAACTTTTATAAAGAATATCTCTTTGGGTTTGAGACTTTAGTCTTTGCAACTTTAGGGATCTTATCTATTCACGAACAGCTTGTAACACTCCAAAGAGAAAGGAAAACTTGAAATCACATCATATGACCCCTTTAAGGGTTTCATCACATTAGTTATCGTTTTTCTGCTCTAGAAGCTACAGTTCTTGTGTTATGTATTACTCCAAAAGCGCAGCATTAATCTGAGATGCAGCTGAGCAAATCAAATAAATGATGGCAAACAGTTTGGTTTTGAAGTGCAGACCCCGCCCACCCCCACCTCACACACACAATTATCTCCTCTTTCTCCATATACAATAGACTGGAGGGAATCGTTTCCATGACAATGCTCTTTTCTGACTGTTAAATGAAAGCAGAAGATATTCCAGATGCATCCGATGCACCTATATATGAAAAAACGCTCTGCATTCTGATCAGAGGACGGCTTTCAGATAGCCCTCAGAGGAGAGGCGTCCTGTAATCAAAGAGCTGTGAAAGAGTGAATAAGTAAAAGTATTTTCCATCTGAAGCCAGGTGACGCTCTCCTTACACGGCGGTCTGTTCAGAGGAGGTTAATGTGTTTTAATGACAAAAATGGGGGAGTTCTGCCCTCTTGCCACTCTGTCTAATGCCGAGGACCCCTGCTGTTCTCCTAATGGTCACAGAGAGAGAGAGAGCAAGGCCGGTTGTATCGCCCAGAGGCTAATAGCAGACACAACCACATTAGCCGTGTCCTGTGCCATCTCTTCTCAGCAGAGCTCTGTGGCGAGAGAGGATATTAAACTGTCCCAACAGGTGCTGCTGTCACCTCAGCAAACGTACAAACCCACCAGCTCTGTAACACCTGTAGAACGCTGTCTGTCAGCATTCCCATTAAGTACAAATGAAGCTTTTTTATTGTTTTTCTATGTATTTCATTAGATGAACGTGTATGACCATTGCGCACGCATCTCATGTCTTTCGCAGCGTCTTGCCACTATTTTAAGATGCCATGTCAAGTTAAAAGAACTTCAACTTTTACACACAGTGCCGCTCATCATGTCAGTTCCAAAACAGTGGACCAATCAGAAGACACCATAGGCGTTGCAAGCTTTTGTGTACAGTAGCAAGTTGGCATGGCAATGGTTCTCTGTGTGTATGTACTGTACATGTGGAAGAATTGACAATAAAGCAGACTTGACTTGACTTGACTTTATTTGACAGCAACATGGCATAGAAGACATTCTGCGACAAGCTCGTTTTAAAACCATGTCTGAGCTCTGGATCTCACGTTTTAGACAAAGAGCGTTCTGTGTAAACGGCCCCTAACCCTGATTGAAAGCCTGTAGTGAGCTGTCTACATAAACAGCCTACATAGGCTGCCTTTAAAGGCTCACTACTATCTTAAATGGTTCCTATACTAGATTCTCATATACTTCAGTCTTTTTCTATACAGTGGTGTGAAAAAGTGTTGGCCCCCTTCCTGTTTTTTTTAATTGTCACATTTAAAAGATTCAGATCATCAAACAAATTTTAATATTACACAAAGATAATGCAAGTAAATACAAAATGCAGTTTTTAAATGATTATTTATTTTATTAAGGGAAAAAAGCTTTCCAAACCTGCCTGGCCCTACGTGAAAGTAATTGCCCCCTAAATCTAATAGCTGTTTGTGCCACGCTTTGCAGCAACAACTTCAGTCAAGTGTTTGCGATTACTGGCAATGAGTCTTTCACATCGCTTTGGAGGAATTTTGGCCCACTCTTCTTGCAGAATTGTTTTAATTCAGCCACATTGGGTTTTCGAGCATGAATGGACTGTTTAAGCATCTCAATCGGATTTAAGTCCGGACTTTGATTTGGCCACTCCAAAACCTTAATTTAGTTTTTCTTGAGCCATTCAGAGGTGGACTTGCTGGTGTGTTTGGGATCATTGTCCTGCTACATAACCCAAGTGCGCTTGAGCTTGAGGTCACAAACTGATGGCCGGACATTCTCCTTCAGGATTTTCTGATAGAGAGCAGAATTCATGGTTCCGTCAATTATGGCAAGTCGTCCAGGTCCTGAAGCTGCAAAGCAGCCCCAGACCATCACACTTTTGAACACACGTTTGACTGTTGGTATGATGTTCTTTTTTATGAAATGCTGTGTTGGTTTTACACCAGATGTAACGTGACACACACCTTCCAAAAATGACTTTTGTCTCATCAGTCCACAGAATATTTGCCCAAAAGTCTTGGGGATAATCAAGATATTTTTTGGCAAATGAGAGACGAGCCTTTGTGTTCTTTCTGGTCAGCAGTGGCTTTTGCCTTGGAACTCTCCCATGGATGCCGTTTTTGCCCAGTCTCTTTCTTATTGTTGAATCATGAACACTGACCTTAATTGAGGCAAGTGAGGCCTGCAGTTCTTTAGATGTTGTTCTGGTTTCTTTTATGACCTCTTGGATTAGTCGTCGTTGTCGTCTTGGGGTAATTTTAGTTGGCCGGCAACTCCTGGGAAGGTTCACCATTGTTCCAAGCTTTCTCAATTTGTGGATAATGGCTCTGACCGTGGTTCGCTGGAGTCCCAAAGCCTTAGAAATGGCTTTATAACCCTTTCCAGACTGATACATGTCAACTGTTTTGATTCTTATCTGTTCTTGAATTTCTTTAGATCGCGGCATGAAGTGTTGCTATTTAAGCATGCTTCACTTTGTCAGACAGGTTCTATTTAAGTGATTTCTTGATTCAACATGTCTGGCAGTAATCAGGCCTGGGTGTGGCTAGTGAAATTTAACTCAGCTTTCTAAAATAATGTGGTTAATTGCAGTTCTTTCATGATTTAACAGGAGGGGGCAATTAATTTTTCACGTAGGGCCACGTAGGTTTGGACAGCTTTTTTTTTTTAATAAATGAAAACTGCATTTTGTATTTACTTGCATTATCTTTGTGTAATATTTAAATTTGTTTGATGATCCGAAACATTAAAGTGTGAAAAACATGCAAAAAAACAAGAAATCAGGAAGGGGGCCAACACTTTTTCACACCACTGTATCTATATAAATTTTACATACGCAGTGGCTTGTTTGCAGGTGTGGGGTTGCTGTGGGCCCCTGACTCCTAAAGGCCCTGAGGGACTGACCCTAGAATTGACCCGGTCCATAATCCATCCTCGGATGAACGACTACACTTGTTGGATTTTTGTGTCAGTAAGACAGATGCTCTTAACATCCGTTTGGAGAATACGAGTTAAGAGCATCATCCACTGTGTATTACCATAAGGCCTATTCAGATGTTAATTGTTTTTCATTGGGATGTGAGGTAATTTTTTATCATTTACTGCCGTCCAAATTGGAACCCTGCTGGAAATACCGTCCTAGGCGATATACATATTGTATTTTGGATGGAAAATTTGATCCAATTACCAACTCTTGACAAACAACAGGGTTCTGAGGTAATTACATTTTCATCTAAATCAACATTTCTGAGTTTACAAAGAGGATCAGGCTCCAAAATGGTTTGGAAATATTTGTTTTTTACAATGCAAAACCATTTAAAGCAACCGTTTGACACATTACGAGTCCAAGCATAGCATAGGTCATTAGAAAAAAAATATTTTCAAACTTATTTTCATATATTTAAAGGGGTCATATGATGCGTTTCAAGTTTTCCTTTCTCTTTGGAGTGTTTTTTAAGCTCTTGGTGCATAAAGAAGATCTTTTTAAGTTGCAAAGACTAAAGTCTCAAAAACAAAGAGTTATTCTTTATCAAAGTTAAGACTCTGCCACGCCCCCCTAAAATGGCTCGTTCTAACACGCCCCCACATATCTACCTCACTATGTGGAAATATTTGCATAATGCCGCCCAAATGTGCACGCAAAGAATAAGGCGTGGTTTCAGTAACCGCAGTTGTTGAAGCAGCCATGTCAGGGAGATTCTGTGTGTTTCTAGGCGAAAGCAAAATCATTTTATTTGGCCTTCCGAAAGTAGATGCATTTTGGAATCTTTAAGATTACTTGCAACACAACAGCAATGCATTTTATGGACGACCGTTTCGTGAACCTAGGAGATGAGGTAATTCTGACTTTGCTATGACAATCTGGCGCTTCTGAATCAGCTACTGTTTTGTTATTAGTTTAAGTATTTGCTATTGACTGTTCAAATGCGGAGTTTTGCGCATCGTGTGTGTGTGTGCGTGCAGCGTTGTGTGACAGAGAGACAGCGCACATCACAGTGGAGCAGCTGTCCTTAAACCGTGATTGCGTACTGCACAAACACATACCAGCTTCATCACTGTTTCTGTCACGCAACTCTGTTCCCCTTTCCGGCTGTGCCTTTACATTTATTTTGAAAGATGAAGCTTGCGTTTATGGTAAGGGGTGTTACATTTCCGACACATGCTTGTGGTGTCAATCACAATGCACTGGGTCAGCTTGCCAATCAGAGCAGACTGCGCTTGTCCGAAGGAGGGACTTTGTAGAAAACTAAGCGTTTGAGAGAGGCGGGGCATATAATGTACAGTATTTGAAAAATAATGGTTTTTTTGAACATTAAAGCATGTCACATATTCTGTTACACCAATACACAACATAATGTCTTTAAAAAAGCAACTAAAAAAACTGTTGTAATGTAATTATAGTTATCACATTATGTGAAATGATTCTAATTACTTATTCTAACTTCTCATGGACCTTCTGCTGTCATCTTTATGACCATGGTTGAAACTGTTTTAAATAATAGTTTAATAGGTGATAAAAAAAATAAGCTCTGTGACATCTATGATTTACTGTGGTATCAACACAGATAGAGGACATAGAACTCTTAACCTGAAACGTTCCTCAATCCCCGTGAGTTTATCACGTAAGAGCAATGTTCCTTCACGGACGGCCGCTGAGAAACCATTACCGCCCGAACAGGCTGGAAACTACCGATTTTAGATTAGTACTGTTACCTTGTGCATCGTTTTCTTTAATTGTGTAACACATATGTGGTTCTAAGTGATTTAATGTGGCGTGTTCCATGAATGACTAAAGCCGTCATCATCCACTCCACATTGTTCTCAATTTTCCCTTATTAGCCTCGTTTGGTGGCCACGAGTAACAGCAATTGTGTAAGTGTTTTTATTCGTGCTGGGCTTTGATTAGATTGCCGCTCCGAGAGCTTCTGGTTGTGGCTTTGAGTCGACAACACTAGATCGGGAGTCTGGGAACACCGTGTTGTTCATGATTCTTCTAATACAACTCTTGCACTAGTGTGCGGCTCAACTGTACTTTTTTTTTTTTTTCTCTCCTTGTTTATTTACTCCACCCTCCCTCGCACTCCTCATGATAGGTTTCTGGTAATGTGTGCATGTCTTTGTGTTTTTATGTACAGAACATCCTAACCTCAATACTGAGTGATGTGTCTGCCGATGTGTTTACTCAACTCTGTGTAATCAGGATGTGACCGCCCACGACCCGATGCAGCGCAAAGATGCACACCAACTCCAATTGCCAAATGAGCCATACTCAGGCAAATATATTTGAGTTGCAGCCCTGAAACACACTTTACGATCTGTTGGACTGGTCCATACTGGAGAAATGAAGAGCACGGGTGTTTTGAGCTCTGGGAAAACACCTGAAAACCGAGAATGGAGGCTAATAGAGCCTTGAAACATAATGAGCGTGATCCGTTTGTCCAGGATGCGAGATCGTGATATGATCTACACACAAAACCCAATATGTGTGTCGTGCCTGAAATGTTATTACCGTGGACTAATACTATCAGTCTACTTTGTTGACATGGTGTTCTCCCTTTAGTCGCATTCAAACAAAACAGACTAGATTAAACAAGGAAGTTTGATGAATTTCTTTCAACGCTAACCCATGAGAAGACTCCATTAAACATAATTGGCTGTAAATATGGCGGGTTTTCCGTGGGAGCATGTCGCGCAAGTTCAACCTCAATACAAGCGGAAGTCAGAGAAGCTTTAGAAGAGTATGTTCTCGCCTTGTGGCTATTTTAGGTGCTTTTAGTGGGATGTGACAGGGTTTGTAAATCCTTTGTTTGTAGTTGCATCCATAAACGATGGGGACTGGTTGAGCATGCATGTGAAAAAAAAAAAAAGTGGCCGCTTCCCTACTTGAATGATAATTACGTTGCCGTGGGTTGCCTGGATACAAACCATGTGAAATCATTGGGGGTATCAGAGGTTGCAGCAGAAACGCGGATCCCCTTTGTAACAGTGAGTTGCGATATGCGTACAATACTCAGAACAAAATTACCACCCCACTGATATCAATTTACGACAACAATTTGTGGACAAAACACAGAATTGGTTTAAAGCCACACTGGAGTCTGGAGCGCTCGGTCCTGACCGTGTAATTGAGTTTTTGCCGTTAGCAATGGGACGAGATGTTATAAAAATTCTCAAAATAACATCCAATACACAATAACACTCTGATATTGAAATTCTTTTCAGATGTGATTACTGCGCCTTCTTAAAAGAAACTTCAGGAGCATCTGATCTGCAATTTTCATAATAAGCAAATGCATGTGCCACGAGTGGAACTACAATCCTAAATCACTTTTATAAATTTAAATGGAAGATTTTAGGGGGGAAAATTTGCTAGTTTTCTAAAACTCGATGTACCAGATTGTTCCTTCCCCCCTGACAGATGTGAGCTTCTCCAGAGTAGAAGGTAAATCCCATGTGGATGTTAAAAGCACTTTGACAACCCAAGGCCTTCATGTTCCTAATAACCAGCATGCATTTGCAATGAGGTTTAGCTACAAATTTGCACCCTTGGCAAAGCAATTAAATTTACTGCAGACATGGTAATGAGTGAAGTTTGCTTCTGTTTCAGCTTCTATTTTTGTCAAAACAGCCTTTTCTGCCACACAAAGGTTCATTAATAAAGTGCATCAAGCCAATTTCACACTGTTCCTTCAATTAACATCAAGTTTGTCTATTGCACCTGGGTCATCCTACCTTTTATTTCTGCATCTTTGTTTTTTATTTTTATTTATTTATTTTAAATAAGAAATGTTGGCATGTAAGTTGATATCTTCATTTTGATTTTTGGGAAAAAAAGGACAAAATTGGCACAGGTCATTGTAAAATTGTAAAAATTGATTGATAGATGAATAAATAAACACTGAAAACATAGGTATAATCCTCTTCAAGTGCCAAATTCAAGTGAAATAAATTTGACTTTGTAATAAAACTGACTTTTTAGGGACTGCTACATAATTCATAATTTAAATCCCAAGAAGTGTGATCCTCACAGTTTTACCTGACGTAAGCAATGTGAGCAAATTAAATGAAAGATATTCAAGCGCTCTACTAAAACGTCTGTCTAATAATATTGGAAGTGTTTTCCATCTTCTCCGATCTTATCTGACATGGATATTCTGTCTGCTTGGAAAGTGGTTAAGTGACAGACAAGACACAGGCAAATCTATAAATTTATTATCAATTAAAACAGTATTCCCAAGACAACAGGTTTTGAAGAAAATATTATAACTACTGTTACAATTATTACATTTAGTGGGTGTCTAAAGTGTCTTTTTTACCATTTTAAAGCTGCATTAAAATCCAAAGTTCTGTCATGAGACTCTAGATGGTGCAGGCCGATAGGTCAAACTCAATCTGATATAATCAGTTATTCACATGATGCAGCTGATTGGTTTCTTTTCGCATCTGCAGCCAAATTTGCTGCTTAACATTTAAATACTCTGCTAGTGCTTGCCGTAGCAGTTGCAGCGTGCTTCAGAAACGCTCCACCTGTATAGGTCTGCAACGGGATGATTCATGTATGTTATATACGGGGTTTATTTCATATATGTTATATGTGCAGCAACAGTATTTCCTACATGCTCACAGCAGCATGTCTGTGGATGCATTAGCAGTAGTGAATCTATGTACTTGCTCTGCCACAGCAGCAGATCTATTCCACCAAGACCAAACACATTAACACTGCCATGTATACTACCATGCTAAACTCTCAGAGAGTTGTCATAACATATCTTTCATTGTTTTGATGCCTGAAACCCCCATTTTGTCTCTGACCAATATATCATAGTTTTAACTTTTCTGTTGTAAGTAACTCCACTTTCAAACTAGCTGAGCACAATTCTAAAAACTTCTCCCGAGTTGAAAGTACAGTATATTTGGATGGGAGATTGGACAAGCAGACTGGAGGGGATCCAGGGGGTATTAACGCAGAATACTGGCATATTCAGAAAGAACCTGTTGTGGGTAACGGGGGTTCGGGGAGACTTTTCAATAAATAGCACACCATCTGTAGCAGGATGTAGATCCAGGTGATGGCTCATCTCTTAACGCCCAATGCTTTCACCAGGCTTTGTCTGGGACTACTTCATGGATTTGTGATTCAATTGTACGATTGTGTATATCTGATATGATGTTGACAAGGTTGTTTAAAACGGTGTGTGTGTTGGGACATCAATATGTCATTTTTCGATAAAGACAGCGTTTACCATTGTTTACAGACTTTTTGAAGTGGAGGTGATGATGGCAATGACAGATAATGGCCAAAATGTTTAACTTCCAGTTTCTTCCATTTACTTTCTGAGAATTTGCTTAATAAATAAACTCAATATGTGTTATTGAATAAAGCATAGCTCTTCATGACGTTAGCAAAGTCAAGGTCATGTTTGAATGTTTGTTGCTGCAATCAATAGAGATGTGAAATGTGAGATATGAAAGTACATCATACTGCATTTATTGCACTTACTGAATGCTTAAAAAGAAATTGAATGTTTCATTAAACATCAAACCAGTGCCATGGATATTTTGAATAAGAATGTACCTGAATAAGAATGAATAATCATAAGTAACTTATATATATACACACATTTATTTTAAATTGTTTTCCGTGTCAATTTTCAATTATTAATTAAAAAAATATATATATCATTTGCTCTAAGGGTTGCCTTGAGCCAGTTGTTCCCACTTGATACAAGCTTTTATATCTTATGTGAAGATAATTGTTTTGATCATTGTGTACTTCTACTTTCCACAAAGCTTTGTTAAATTATTAATAATAAAACACACAGATCAAAGTAGATATGGATTCATTGCTCTTCTAATTCCTCAATTGTTCAGTCCAGTGTTTAGTGACACATGAGCCTGGAGCTAATATGTGTTTAACCACTATTAAACTTACACAAGAGATGTTTTAATGTACTTTGGTGAAGCATTTTCAATGCAGAGAGCACGACTGACATGTTGTCAATTCAGCCGGCCTAAAAATCATTTTGTCTAAATAAATTAATAATTCATTATAAAACGTGGCTGTGTCTGTCCAGCATGCTGTATTAGAGAGATAAACCCATGTTGTGGGAAAATAGCAGGCAGTGTAATGGCCAGGAGGCATGAAAAGTACAAAGAAAACTAAGGACTGTAATAGAGGTCGTGTGACTGTGTGGCCTTCACAGATCACGGCACAACAATGTCCCCTCATGGAGTCATTTGGAGCCAGAAAAGCACAGGTACAACAAACAAGGAAATTTAATCGAACCAAACAACAGATTTTTCCTGGAATATGGGTGCAAAGATACTAAAAAAAAGCAACCATAAGTTTATATACTATACATCTATATATATATCTATATATAAGATATAATATAATATGGAGCTATACAACTATTTTTATATAAAAAACTATTAAATATTTTACAATATTTGAACGTTTAATATATATAACCTTTTTTACTTTTTGAAATTTTAGAAGTTATTTATAAATGAATTTATATAAAGGGATGGGTGATAAAAGGATAACGACAATTATCGCAATATAATTTTCCCTCAATAAAATGATATAAAGAGTTTGATAAATCTTCGATATAGCATTTATGCTCTAAAAGCGGAAGGAAACAGCGCTGCTCATTTGAATCACGCCACACGGTCTGTTTATCAGCTTGACTCAAAGTTCAAGAGGCAGTGCAGCATGAGTATAAGAGCAGATGTGTTACTTGCTGACAAGTCTTGGTCACACAAGCACTAAACAGCGATGTGAGATCCAGTGTGAAGCATTTGATTCAGCACAGAATACAAATGACTCTGTGATTTAAACTAGTTTAAAGCCGGATGAAACAGCACTTACTAACAGAAGAAACATTGTGCACAACAATAGTCAGAAGGCTTGTCAATCTACAAATCACCATCATTTACCATGGATTTACTGTAGTAACACTAACTGCACCAGTATCACATACTTTTTGAGAATATAGCCCCGTTTCCACCGCAGGAACTTTACCCAGGAACTAGGGACTTTGGGCCAGTACTCTTGTGCTTTTTCCACTGCAGGAACCAGGATCTAAATAAAGTTCCGGGTAAAAAAATGCCCCTCAGAAAGTCCCTACTTGCGAGGTGGTACTTTTCCAAAGGTCCGGAACTTTCGGGGGCGGGACTTGGACGCTGAGCATGCTGATTGGTTGAGTTCACGCAGCATTGTATTTCAACCAGCATTTGCATTTTTTTTTTATATTACTGTTATTGTGTCATGAAATTTTGTTTTAAAAGTATTTCAGGCGAGAATTTAGTTGTTTAAAACTGAAATCTGCGGTTTATTTATGAAGGCATCGCCTATTTGAAAATGTGTTTCGCCGATTTCGGAGACGTGAGCTCCACGCGATCAGCGGGCTCTCAGTGCTCATGTTTCCCGATTTGATATAATAATTCGTTTGATATAATAATTTGCTTCATTGTAATGTAGGCTATATACATTCCCTGAACTACATTTCAGCGGCTATTAATATGTTTAAATGAAAACGAAAGGAGGCAATGGTGTTTGATATCATATTTCATCTTATTGTAAATACATTAAGGAAAATTGCTGTGGCCAAGATGAGCTGACTGATGTTATCAAGTAAGCTGCTCTTTGCAGAATTACTGGACTTGCATCGTCCCGTCCGTGGGAGTTCACACTCCCGAGTCGAACTTGCGAAGTCCGAACTACCGAAGATGCAAGTCCGAAATTTGCGTACTTGGTATTGAGAAACGCGAGCAGACCTACGTCACCAGACTATTTGCCTAACCTTCACGGTACTTTAGGCCGCGATGGAAACGCAGACAGCAACAGGTCTAGGGGAAAAAAGTTCCTGGGACAAATTGTTCCAGATAATTTCGTTGGTAAAAAGCGGCTTATTACATATTTCAATAATGTATGCAACGTATGTAACCTTGCTATAGTTGTTTACCGATGGTGAGACTCTCCAACTGGCGTTATATGGTACAAATTGTTGAATAAATTCTTTGTTTTTGTTTTCTTTGTGCACAAAAGTATTCTTGTAGCCTTATAAAATTAGACTGCACATGGATGAGTATTTTAAGATGGTCCTTCCTACGTTTCTGAGCCTTGATCGTGGTAGGATCCTTGCTGTCTATGGGAGGGTCAATGAGCTCTCAGATTCCATCAAAAATATATTTTTTTGTGTTCCGAAGATGAACGAAGTTTTTACGGGTTTGGAACGACATGAGGTGAGTAAAAAAATAATCGATGACAGATTTTCATTTTTGGTTTGAGCTCAAACCCCCCCCTCCCATTTCTGTTCAAAACTTTTGACTGGTAGGTTTGTGTGTGTATATAATATTAATAGATACACACACCGTGGGGGCAAAAAAATTATTTAGTCAAGCCCCCAATTGTGCCAAGTTCCGCCCACTAAAAAAGTGGGAGAGGCCTGTAATTTTCATCATAGGTATACCTCAACTATGAGAGACAAATGAGAAAAAAAATCCAGAAAATCCAGGATTTTTAAAGAATTAATTGGTAAATTCCTCGTAAAATAAGTATTTGGTCACCTACAAACAACAAGATTTCTGGCTCTCACAGACCTGTAACTTCTTCTTTATGAGGCTCCTCTGTCCTCCACTGGTTATCTGTATTAATGTCATCTGTTTGAACTCGTTATCAGTATAAAGACACCTGTCCACAACCTCAAACAGTTACATTCCAAACTCCACCATGGCCAAGACCAAGAGCTGTCAAAGGACACCAGAAACAAAATTGTAGACGTGCACCAGGTTGGGAAGACTGAATCTGCAATAGGTAATCAGCTTGGTGTGAAGAAATCAACTGTGGGAGCAATTTTTAGAAAATGGAAGACATACAAGACCAATGATAATCTCCCTCGATCTGGGGCTCCAACGCAAGATCTCACCCCGTGGGGTCAAAATGATCACAAGATCTGTGAGCAAAAATCCCAGAACCACACGGGGGACGTAGTGAATGACCTGCAGAGAGCTGGGACTAAAGTAACAAAGGCTACCATCAGTAAGACACTGCGCCGCCAGGGACTGAAATCTTGCAGTGCCAGACGTGTCCCCTGCTTAAGCCTGTACATGTCCAGGCCTGTCTGAAGTTTGCTTGAGAGCATTTGGATGATCCAGAAGAGTATTGGGAGAATGTTATATGGTCAGATTAAACCAAAATAGAACTTTTTGGTAAAAACTCAACTTGTCGTGTTTGGAGGAGAAGGAATGCTGAGTTGTATCCAAAGAACATCATACCTACTGTGAATCATGGGGGTGGAAACATCATGCTTTGGGGCTGTTTTTTCTGCAAAGGGACCAGGACGACTGATTCGTGTAAACGAAAGAATGAATGGGGCCCATGTATCGTGAGATTGAGTGAAAACCTCCTTCCATCAGCAAGGGCATTGAAGATTAAACGTGGCTGGGTCTTTCAGCATGATAATGATCCCAAACACACCGCCCGGGCTACGAAGGAGTGGCTTCGTAAGAAGCAGTTCAAGGTCCTGGAGTGGCCTAGCCAGTCTCCAGATCTCAACCCATAGAAAATCTTTGGAGGGAGTTATCCGTGTTGCCCAGCGACAGCCCCACAACATTACTGCTCTAGAGGAGATCTGCATGTAGGAATGGGCCAAAATACCAGCAACAGTGTGTGAGAATCTTGTGAAGACTTACAGAAAACGTTTTGACCTCTGTCATTGCCAACAAAGTGTTTATAACAAAGTATTGAGATGAAATTTTTTTTTTTGACCAAATACTTATTTTCCACCATATTTGCAAATAAATTCTTTAAAATCCTACAATGTGATTTTCTGGAATTTTTTTCTCTCATTTTGTCTCTCATAGTTGAGATATACCTATGATGAAAATTACAAGCCTCTCTCATCTTTTTACGGGAGAACTTGCACAATTGGTGCTGACTAAATACTTTTTTTCCCCACAGTATATATAAATGTGTTTGTGTGTGTAATCCCATTTTTTATATATATATATATATAAATATATAGATAGATAGATAGATAGATAGCACACTCTGTGTAACACGCAGTAGCTGTAACTACTGTGCTCTGGGCGAAGAAGGACTGATTAACTAATACTGTTTCGGGAAGCTGTGCATAGCAGTTAGATATTAGCTCATGTGATTACACGCACAATGTATGAGCACTGTCAGAAGATAAAGACAAAAGGAAATGATTCTGGAGGGCGGAGGGCTGCTGAGCTCCATATACTCCACAAATGCGTCAGCGCTAATAAGCTGAAGAGCCAACAGCTGAAAAATATCGGCCAATAGGATATCCGGAAAGCGTCTGCGTCACAGTCACAACCTAATGACACTATGTAGATGACTAAACCTTGAATCGAGTGTGAATAAAGTGGTTTATAGAGCAACACGGCTGTCAGCAACACATGTTGTTGGTTAGGGTAACAGATGAAGCAGCAATTAAAATAAAAATAGTTTCATACTGCATATTCCTGATCTTGTTGTGCACTATTTTGCAATTTAGCAAATGTTTTAACAACATAGCATTGGTTTAGATCCATTTTGAAAGATATAACACCATCCAATCAAAAATTCTCAAGTAAATAACTTGTTTTAGGGCTATTAAGACGTTTTCAAGGGAAAACAAAAAGAAAGATTTGTGCATATTGCATTGGCATACAAAATGTGACTCTCTTACCATGTGCACGACACACGAGAGCACAGCGCTCTTCTTAATTAGCTGTGAAGTGTGGATTTAGCTAAAGTGACTCTGGAAGAACGTAATTGACAAAATGGCTCTTGTTTGGCAGGAACGGGTGGTTGGGGGTTTGGAAAGCATAGAGGTACTAATGCATCCAACAGTGCATCAAAAATCAGAGTGGGCTACAGAGGCGGCAAAAAATGCTCTTCACAATTTAAAACATCTAATGTAGAATCACACATTCATTGCGATAGCCCTCCTCAGCTACACAGCAAATAAAGAGACACTCAACTTTACAATCAAGAGGGCCACATTCAATCCATAATGGATGGCCATTGTGTGTGTGTGTGTATATATAGATATATATATATATATATATTATAATATATATATATATATATATATATATATATATAGATATAGTATATATATATATATATATAATATATATATCGAAAATATATTTTTTTTTCCGTATTGCCCTGTTTAATTCAATTATTTTCTGAGCAAAAAATAATCAAAACATTAATTACAATATAATACAATTCTGCATGATTACTTTTCTTTTCATATATTTTAATACATACAAGTCAGAATAAGTATGCTGTTTCGTTGTTGTTGTTTTTTTTTTTGTTGAAGCCAATCAAACATTACTTCACCCATAGGTTTACTTTTTTTCCCCATAATTTTATTTGAAATAAACACTTTTTTTGCATTTAATATCTTTTTGGTACTAATAATTCACTTTTGTGATTTAAATTTAATTGATACCAAATGGTAATGGGTCTCGCTTGACTCAAGATATATTTGTATAGTATAGCATTGTAATGTATTACAAAATGTATGCGTATTCTGTAAAATATAAACTAAATAAATAAAAATAACACACAAAATAAACATTAACTAAAGTGAAATAAAATATTTGTAAAAAGTTATTTGTTTTTACTTAATAAAAAAGAAACCATTCTCGTTAAGTGCCAATTCTATTCATTCTTATTTCATTTAGTTTAACTTGATGTACTAAAATAACTCAAACCAAAATAGTAATAAAAAAATAATAAAAACTATATAGACAAAAAAACACAAAGTTCAAATGAAAACGGAAATGATAAAACTTAAAATATTACTAAAAATGATAATAGTATCTCAATGATCCTAAATTAACACTGATAATACTTTGCACTTTCATACTTTTGCCTATTTATTTTCTTTTTCATCATCATCAAAATTGCTTGTTTGACTCATAAGCTCTTTTGATAAAGAGTTAGCTTTATTTTTGTCGGTTAGAATGACACTGAATTAGACACTAAATTGAAAGCAGACTGCCGTTTTTCATATTATAATTCGCCACTGAAGTCTCATTTTTAATGCAACTTTTAGGAACGAGTTAATTATAATAAGCACATTCATAACTAGGCATGACACGAGTCACAAAACATAGCCTGATGGGCCGGATGCGACAGTTGGAGCGCTATGGCATAATTAAACCTTTATTTAACTTTAAATCAACTGCAGTCCTTTAAAACTCTGTGAGTAACTGATTGGTGCTATTAAATGCATAATTTCAGTGCTGAAATCCCCAAAAGTTTGTTTTTTTTTTTTTTCATGCTTTCAGAAAAAAAAAAAATCTGAAAAGAAAAACTAATTGCTTATGGAAAATTAATTTCCAAAAGGGAGCAATTTTGACCTCAGGGTTATGGCACATTTATGGGCCCATCTCTGCTGATGACTGCCCTCTGTCTTTACGCCCTCTAGTCAATTATTCTGTGTGTGTGTGTGTGTGCGCGTGTGTGCGTGTGTGTGTGTTTTGGTGATTGCGGAGGAAGGTTGAGGTCTGGGATTCAGACAGTGAGAACATCTCATATAAATTAGAGTCTTGCGTTGACTGATATGGGAAACAGAAAGAGGAAGTGTATGTCAGCACTAAGTAAACTGATGTGATTGAATGGTGCAATAGTACTGGACACTTTGTACTTTGCTAATGAAACGCACATTGTACCTCCCAGTGTAGCTATCTATGAATGAATCACAACATAATAACATATGGATACAGTTGTGTTTTGAAAGGAATAGCTCACCCAAAATAAGCCATCAGGCCATCCAAGATGTAGATGAATCAGTTTCTTCATGGGAACAGATTTGGAGAAATATATTAATACATCACTTGCTCACCAATGGATCCTCTGCAGTGAATGGGTGCCGCCAGAATGAGAGTCCAAACAGCTGATAAAGTAATCCACACCACTCCAGTCCAGTCCATCAATTAACATCTTGTGGAGTGAACAGCATTGTGTTTGTAAGAAATAAACCCATTATTAAGGCATTTTAACTTTAAAATGTTGCTTCTGGCCAAAATATGAGTCCATAATCCATAATAACACTTCCTCCAGTGGAAAAAAAGTCCATCTCTTGATATTCTCTCACATCAAAATCCACCATATTGGTTTAGAACTGTTTTTGCTCAATAAACTGGAGTTGATTCTTGATATTTCTCTCCTGATTCAGACGAGATGACTTTTCCACTGGAGGAAGCATTATTATGGATAGAGGACTTGTATTTTAGATGGAAGCAATGGTTTGCAGACTGTTAAAAGTGTCATTGATGGATTTGTTTCTTACAAATGCGCAGCTTTTCACTTCTCAAGACGTTAACTGATTGACTGGTTACTGTACTATTAGTAATACTAATGATTACTTGTGGATTATTGTGATGTTTTTATCAGCTGTTCAGACTCTCATTCCGACGGCACCCATTCACTGCAGAGGATCCATTGGTGAGTAAGTGATGTAGCTTAATGCTAATTTCTCACAATTTGTTCGGGTGAGAACAAACTCATCCATCTTGATTTGGCCTGAGGTTGAGTACTGTCACAATTTTCATTTTTTTTTTTTGTGACAATTATTTTTAGTGAGTTATCAGTACAATATAGGGAATATTCAACTATTAATGTATCCCCAACCGCCAACCCACCCCACCAGGTAGAACTTATGTCAAATTTCATTTTAGGGGGAACTAAAAGAAATATTCAAAAAAAAGGATCATATTTCATAGACAACACTATTTTTCCTTTCTAATATTAGTCAAGCTTTCATGTACCGATACCAATGGGAATGTATTTAATGTAATCTTCTTCTACTGGTGTACAATATCTTATTATATGTAACAATCATTATATTAAATTACACTATTCTATAATATATATATCTATCTATATATATTCTATCTATTATATAGTTCTAATCACATTCCTAAATTTCCCTGTTTTTTCAAGTGATGCTCTTCTGAGCAACCTTTTCCGCTTTTAGATTAGAATCAGCAGTTCATGTCCCTCACTATATCTGTCCCCAAAGGACCCTGTGAATTACCTGCCCATCAATTAAGATTAAGTGCCCTAGAGAGTGGGCATGAAAGAATGAAGGGACATTGAAGCCACCACTGCCCCAACCCATTATTTTTCTATTTTTATTTTTAAATTAAAATCCTTTTGAATGAATCATGTTCTGAATTTATATAATGCTATATATTGTTACTTAAGACCTTGTTCACCTGGATTAATTCAACGCATTCTTCAGTAATGTCCTACATGATTCATCTGTTGGATTGGGAACATTGCAATAAATTAACTGACATCACAAAGGGACCGAGATATATTAAGGCATTAACAAAAGCATGAAATGGAAAATATTCAATAAAAATGGTTTTAAAATGGATTGGGACATGATTTGCATAGCAAGTACACAGTGGAGACTTGCTTACCGTGGTCTATCCACCTTGTTCTTTATAACTTTTTGTGAGGGCGAACTAGGGCTGGACGATATGGCCAAAATTTATATCACAATATTTTTCTTAATTTCGGTCGATACGATATAATTCCGATATTGATATGAACACATTTATCTGAAATAGAAATCTTTTGAAACATCATAAATGTCTTTACTGTCACTTTTGATCAGTTTATTGTGTCCTTGCTAAATAAAAGTATAAATTTCAATAATTTATTTCCCAAAAAAATTATAAAAATGATACTGAATGGAATAGTTTATAATGTTACAAAAGCTTTTTATTTAAGATAAATGCTGATCTTTGGATCTTTCTATTCATCAAAGTATCCTGAAAAAAAAAATTCACTCAACTGTACTCAAATATTGATAATCACCATATTAGAATGATTTCTGAAGGATCATGTGACACTGAAGTAATGATGCTGAAAATTTACCTATGTATGATCACAGGAATAAATTACATTTTAAAATATATTCAAATAGAAAGCCATTTTAAATAGTAAAATATTTCAACATTTTACTGTTTTTACAATACTTTGGATCAAATAAATGCAGCCTAGGTGAGCAGAAGAGACTTCTTTCAAAAAATAAAAGAAACATTAAAATCTTGCAGTTCAAAAACCTTTGACTGGTAGTGGAGGCTGATTATTCTTATAGATTGAAACAAATGTGCTTCAGCCAGAAAAAAGGGTATGAAAAGTGCTCCGAGTCGCTGCAGAAAACAAAAAAATTTAACAACAACAAAAACTGGAAATGTTGCTGGAGACGGGCTTATTGAAAATGCAAACTCATTCTCTGACAGCAGGAGGCGCTTTTAGAGTGATAAACTAGCGGTTTCCCCAGTAATGGCTGTAATCAAAGCAGCTCCGCTCATGAACGCTTTTTATCAGATCAAATGAAAATGCCATCGAAACTTTTCTGAAGACAGTGAATTCCCTTCAGAGATACATTCATATAAAACACCCGCGCCGTGTTATGATTTTGAAAGGTGCAGTGCTCATGTTTATTCAACAAAGTCAAACGGCACAAATAAATCAATGCATGGGAAACTGGTAATGTATATCAAAATATCGGAAATGTGTTTAAAAATCATATCACCGTTATTGAAAAAAATTATATCGCAATACATATTGATATTGAATTATTGTCCAGCCCTAGGGCAAACAGGGAAATATGTAATTTTAGTCAGAACTTTCCAGACACATTCATATTCCAAGGTTTTTAGCACTAAAACAACACAAAGAGCAATGGATGCACATTTTGTGTGTACTTGATGATTTATCAGTGTATTATTTAATTTTTCGTGCTGCCAGGGGGAATCATGGGAAATGTAGTTTGGTTGCAAAAGTCAAGCTTGTAAACCAGCTATTTATCACTATTTTTCATCAAGTGGAAACAAAATAGACTAAACAATAAATGGATCTTGAATATGAATTTACATTGGACTACAAACTGATTTTGCCACCTCAACTCTTTAGTCCACCACATCTTCTCTCTAGAACCATTTTTTCATTCGGTTTTGTTGAGCGTTAAGACATAAAGACAGAAGAGACGAACACCATGGCCCTCGGGTAGAATGGTTAAATTTATTTGTTCATCTTAGCTGTGGCATTACTAAACCGAATGAGACATATGCAGGTCTGGCTACTGTCTGGTGTGGATTTACGGTCGGCCTACTCACAGAAGCTTTTCTTAGTGATTAGATTACCATTACTTTATGTTAGCCAGAGTAGACCTATATGTGTGCAGTGCCATGTCTTTTCTCGCTCTTATGACAAAATGAAGCTAATAAAATATTTTAATAAAACCAGGGGTGATCTACAGCCAGAATGTTTCTACCTACAGTCAGGTAAAACAAAAAAAAATTAATGTTCTGGGTTCAATTAAAGTTAAGCTGTATCTACAGTACCTGTGAAATACTGTCAGTTACCACAAGAAATAATTTAATCTCATCCCTCATTTCATAAAAAATGAACAAAAAAACAGCAAAAGACTACCCACAGACTTCCATTGTAAGTGTGAATCTGTTGCAAATGTTTTTTCCAAACTACATCTAAATCTAAATTATTTCCTGTGACAGGCAACATTGTTATATATGTACTGTCATACACTATTAAATGCTGTTGACAGAGCTTACCTTGTCAAACGTCCAGCGTCAAGTCATTTGTCTGTCCACAGTGTGAATAAGACTGCTCCCTGAGGTAAAACAGTAACAGCCAATCAGATTTGATGATTAATATACACATTCACATGAGGCGGGACTTTGGACCAATGAGGTTTCGCTATGGGCGGGGCTTCCTAGCGTGACGCCGCGAAAACAGATTCGGTCCTTCTCATTTCGGCAAATCATTTTTTTATGATTAGTTTTTAAGTTAGTTTCAAACTCATTATGAAATGGCGTTATCTTACTCGTCTTACTATCAGATGACTGTCAGATTATTCCGAAAGAGATGGTTTGAGCATAAACTGCTTGGACCGATTCAGTCCAATTTGCGACTGAATCATTTAGTTCGGTTCGTAAATGAATCGTTTAGAGACCAGTTTGTGAACCTGATTTAGTTAAAGGGGTCATATGATGCGATTTCAAGTTTTCCTTTCTCTTTGGAGTGTTACAAGCTCTTGGTGCATAAAGAAGATCTGTAAAGTTGCAAAGACTAAAGTCTCAAATCCAAAGAGATATTCTTTATAAAAGTTAAGAGTCAGCCACACCTACCTAAAACGGCTCATTTTAACACGCCCCCACATGTCTACCTCACTATGTGGAATATTAGCATAATGTGCCCAAATGTGCACGCAAAGAAGGCGTGGTTTCAGGAACAGCAGTAGTAGGGCTGTCGCGATAACCGCAATATCGCAATACCGCGCTATTGACGAACAAACCGCAGCAACCGTGATTTTTGCGTGTTTTATTTTTTCGTAAAGGTTATGCCCTTCTCATTTTACACCTCATGCATGTGGACTAAATATTAAACAAGTTAGTAATGATAACATAATGTGTACCATGCTGATTTGTACAGAGGCTCCATAGATTTGCACTTAACAAGCCTAAACAGACAGTGAATGAGACTGAGCGCGTGCGATTACTTGCGTCTGTCCTCCAGGCCGAGTCATATATATTTGTGAAAATATGCTGTCATGTCCAAGGAAAGCGAAATCTCTGTCTTAGCATCGACGCATAGCTGGTCAGCTGAGCCTTCTAAAGTGGCACTCAAAGTTAAAATGATATCAACAGCATGTTTCATTACGTCTCTTTGAATTAATGAATCAGCGTTTTTGACGTGTAGTTGAATGACATTCACGTTCCACCACCTTGTGGCGCAACACTGTAACTGCGCGTGCAGGTGGAAATATCAATAGAAAGTCTCTTGTCTAGTCAGATTAGAAAATCAGATTACAACTAGGCTAACTGTTATACATATAGGCTAATGATAGCCTAACAATCTTTTTGTCAGGTTTATGTTCTGTTATGTGGACCGTTATTTTATCATTCTCTTCTGTTTACTTCACTTCCTGTTTCAACGCTATTCGGTTTCAGTTTCATTGTCTTCTGAATATGACCCGTCATATTATATATATATATGGCGGTAATACCGCATACCGCGCTATTGAACCACTCAAATTTACCGCAAGGGAAATTCCCTCACCGCGACAGCCCTAAGCAGTAGTGTTGATGCAGCCATGTCAGGGAGACGCTGTGTTTCAGTGCGAAAGCAAAAGCACTTTATTTGGCCTTCCGGAAGTAGATGCAATGAGGAATCATTGGTTAAGATTTATTTACAACAGAACAGCACAACCCAGATGTTCGAATTTGTGCAACGCATTTGTGAACCTAGACGAATTACAAGGCTTGCTGTGCATAAGGTATTTCTTAAAAAACAAAAAAAAAAAAAAAAGGGTACATTTCCGATTTCTGACTTTGCTATGACAATCTGGTGCGTCTGATCAGCGACTGTAAGTATGTTTTGTTTATTAGTTTAAGTATTTGCTATTGACTGTTCAAATGTGGAGTTTTGCGCAGAGTAACACGTCGTGTGTGTGAGGGGAACAGGGTCACATCACAGGAGAGTGAATTGCCTGTCAGAAATCACAGCACATCAGCTGTCTTAACCGCGGCTTGTGTACTGCATCATCACTGTGTCTGTCGCGCAACTCTGTTGCCCTTTCGGGCTTGAACTGATGGTAAAACTAACGACATTATGTCTTGATATTTACTTTGAAAGCTGAAGCTGCGATTATGGTAAGGGGAGTTACATTTCCGACACGTGCTTGTGGTTTTCGGCCAATCACAATGCACTGGGTCAGCTGGCCAATCAGAGCAGACTGCGCTTGTCGAAGGAGGGGGCTTTGTTGAAAATGACGTGTTTGAGAGAGGCGGGGCATAGAGGACCTACAATAATGTACAGTATTTGAAAAATAATGTTTTTTGAACATTAAAGCATGTCAACGTATTCTGTTACACCAAATTCACAAAATAATGATCTTTAAAATAGCATCATATGACCCCTTTAAAAGATCCTATTCAAACGAATCTGTCGCTTGTTGCAGTCGTGGCAATTTTGAACAACAACAAGGGGGAAAAAAGGAAAATATTATGAATTATGCATCTGCCATTAAAATAAATGGGAATGCTAACGGATAGTTTTCTCCAGGTAATAAAGACCTTCTTGGATGGAGTGCATCTCCAGACGTTCTTCATTTTTCTTATTGGAAAGCACATAAGGGGCTCTTTCCAAATCACTGGAAGAAAGTTCAGAATAATTTTATTCAGTAGCTTCAAATGGCCTCATTAAAACTACAACACTTATTTTCCACTGCTTGTCTTCCCTCAGTGAGCCAATGTTTACCTCAATTTCCAATTTGTTCTGTTTTAATATTGACAAGTACACACGCACACAAATGCACGTACGTTCTAAGAGAAACATGAATTCTCTGTCTGGCAGGTCTTCAAATTTCTGCAGCAAATTTCCACTAACCAAAACAGCCACAAGGGAAAAGGGCAACAGATGCAAAGAGGAAACCGTCTGAAACACTGGCTACCGATTCCCAGCGGAGCCTGTGTGAACGGACTACCGGAGGAGCCTGCTTTTACTCCATGCTGATTTGCTCACCGCAGAAGCTACTTACTGTTTAAGTGTCTCATGACATGTGTGGCCTTCCTCGTCCTCACCGACCCCAAACATCTTCATAACTATATGAAGCTATCTGACCTTTAGGCCATTTGCAGTTCATGTGACAATTTATAGACATTCTCCAAGGACTAAAAAATCATGCTGATTTAGTGGAACATCAAGGTCAAATTTTGTTTTTACATCTCAAATCGCAAGGTTTCCTCGGTTCAAAATGACATCTAGCATCTTTACAATCACCTGGTTGTTGAATAAAGTAAAACATCACCAGAGGAAACTTTTACTGCTCAGATGTTGCTCTTTTATTGCTCAGGTGGCCTAATGGAGCTCTTGGTATGTTTCATTTAAGTATCACATCACATATAACAATTAATAAAAAATCGTAAAAAACAAAAAAAAAAACGAAGAAGAAACACAAAACACAGGAAGATCATAAATAAATACAGAATATTAAACACTGGTATCACACATAATACACGGTTGCCCAAAAATGTAAGACCAAAATCAAAACCTAAACATCAAGCCTAGCCCTAAAATCCATCCATGATTGTTATAAGAAAAAAAACATATTCAAATTGTAAGATATATGATATCGCAATCTTACAAAATTAAAAATTATATTTGTATTAACTACAAATTATGAGATTTTGTTAGTTGTCATGGAATGCAACCACGTATCTAGATTTTGCGCTGGTAACTGATTTGCATTATTCCTTAAGTGAATCATTCATTAAAACACCGCAGACCGCAAGTAAATGGCAATCAAGTTGTTAGTGATTTCCTCCCTTGATTTCTGATTGTCCAGCCTGGTCTCGTGAGGTCATAATAATTAGCATGAGATGGCAAAATCGGAAGTAAGCTTACAATTCGGGTCTCGAAAAATACTAAGACCCAAACATAAATATCAAGCTCAACCCGTAAAGGCATGATTGTTATAGAAAAAAAATGTACAAAAGTCATATGAATTATACGATTATGCGAACTTGCAGAAATTATGTGATATTACGATTTGTGATGGAATTGTGTTGAATGTGTCAAGCGATCACAAATCTCGAACTTTGCACTGTTAACTGATTTGCATAATTGTTTCTATATCTGTGTTGTTTTAGCGCACGATTCTCTAAAGCACAGACAGAAAGGCTATAAAGTCGTTGTTAGCAAATTCCGTCACTTGATTTCTGATTGTCCAATGTCATGAGACGGCAAAATTGGAAGAAACTGTACGACTTGGGTTGCAAAAAATAACCCAAACTTAAATGTAATGCCCAACCCAATACAATCTATTATACGATTCTGCAAAGTTGTAGAAATTATAGAAATTGTAGAATTGCATGGAATGTGTCCTGCATCTCAAATTTGCACTGTTAACTGATTAGCATAATTCCTTAAAGGGGTCATATTATGCTGCTAAAAAGAACATTTTGTGTATTTGGTGTAATGAAATGTGTTTATGCGGTTTAAGGTTCAAAAACACATTATTTTCCACTTAATGTACATTATTGTTGCTCCTCTATGATTCGCCTTTCTGAAACGTGTCGATTTTACAAAGCTCATCGGTCTGAACAGCGAGGTGTGCTCTGATTGGCCAGCTATCCAGTGGGTTGTGATTGGCTGAATACCTTAAGCGTGTGACGGAAATGTTACGTCCCTTACCATATTGTGATGCCTGCGGCAACCACATGTGACGACCCCGCGGGCTGGACTCCACTTCGTCCACAGTGAAAGCCGATCCGGTGATCCACAGCGGGAAGTTGAAGTATTTCCTCAGTGACCAGCACGGATCAGCTCCAGGCATGACAAAGCAGATATCGTCCTCTTTTGGAAGGCCAACCAAAGTAGTTTCGCTTTCACAACGAAACACACAGCGTCTTCACGACATGGCGGCAGCAGCAACAATACTACAGCGAGAATAAAAGTTACGCCTTCTTTCTTTGCGTGAACATTTGGGCGGCGTTATGCAAATCTTCCCACATCGTGATGTAGATATGTGGGGGGCGTCTTAGAACGAGCTGTTTTAGGTAGGCGTGGTTGACTTAACTTTTATAAAGAATATCTCTTCGGTTTTGAGACTTTAGTCTTTGCAACTTTACAGATCTTCTTTATGCACCAAGAGCTTGTAACACTCCAAAGAGAAAGGAAAAATTGAAATCGCATCATATGACCCCTTTAAGTGGATTGCACACAACGCAGACCAAGTAAATGGCGTGCAAGTGAATTCCTGCCTTTGACTTCCAATTGCTGCTGTTTTATCTTGGCAAATTTATATATTGTTAACATCGCTAGAGGACAGTCGAGATTATGGGCATCTCACAAGACAAATTTGAGAAGCCACAGACTCTCCATTGCACACCATATATAACCTAATTTGAGTCTAAAAGAAACATTTGAAATGTTCTAGAGATTTTTTTCAGATTTTCTTTGGCGTCACTCTCAGACTTTGTACACTAAATTGAAATAATGGAGCCCATCAGCATTCATCTCATGTCGTTTGTGTCCCCGCAGACTAATTTTATAAACTGCATTCTGCAATTAAACACTCGTAGCGCTGCATTTCTGCCGTTTGTTTTTTCTCAAATGTGCTTTGAGACTGCATCACTGTGCTTAACACACATATGCACCAACTCTCTGGTACACAGCTGCATTTCAGTGGCTTTAAGTGTATTGCTCATTTGACAAACACAAATTGATTTCCCACAGGGTGGATTGTGAGGAAAAAGTAGGGTCCAGGCAACACGCTGGATGGTGCAAGCAAATTCCCCTATTCCGCTCCCTCCCACTTCCCATCGCTCTCTTTAATAAGATGTCTGCCTCTTTGTTTGTCTGCTGTAAAAAAAAAAAAACTGAGAGAGAAACTGCTATTGATTAACAGCGCTGCATGAAAAAACACGCAGTGGGGTCTCTTCTGAAAGCACTCAGCCTGTCTCTAAGCTTGACCTTTGAGGCTTCTCAACTTTTTGAATTCATTGGCATTGTTTAAAAGCGGCACAAACACGGATCTGTTGCACCTACGCACGCTGATAGCCGCGAGCCAAATCTAAAAGTTTCAAATGAGACGGCATATGGAGACCAAGCATTTCGGCTGTTGGTTCTGTCATTCAGTGCAGTCATCTGCTGCGATGAGGTAGCGTTCATGACGAATAAAGTTTATCATGCATTGCAACATATGCCAGCTCTCAAAACCCTCATTTTCTCACTCGTTTTGTCTAGCCTGCATCCTGTTTAAGCTTGGATTATGGTCCTGGGAGCCCCGGGGCTCCAGCTTCTTTGAAGGCCCCCAGTTACTGTTATAATTCCACAGACTTCCATTTCTAAGTGCATTACTCTAGATGAAATTTGTGTTTGTTGTCACACACAATGGTAATCAAATGCTGTCGATAGAGATTACTCAGAACATTCCTTTAATTATGTAAGCCCATTTCAAACCCATAATAGAGAATTCAAACTTAATAAATAAATATATAAAGAAAATATATTAATATCACACGAATACCTGTTAGATCATTAACAATACTACTTATACTATTACTTTTATTGTCTTAAGTTTAATCATTTCATAAATGCAATTATGATTCATTTAAATAATGATAATAATAATGTGTTATTAGTATATATGAAAATTGATATTTAATTTCTATTGATATATATTTTTTAACAAACCAAGGAAATTAGCCTAGAAAATTTGGACTTTTTATTTTATCATCTTCACGTTATTATTTTTATTGTATTGTAATCATTATTCTTAAATAATTATTACTATTTCTTTTTGCTTATTATACATTATAATTATATTTAAAATTGATATAAAAAAGCAATTTCAATCATTTCAGTTTTTATTAGGTAACTTTTTTCATAAACCATCCCTGATGGTGAGGATGGGAATCATGTATTATATTATTATCATCATCACTGTTGTTGTATAAATGTAACAATGTTATTTATTATTATTATTGTTGTGGTAAATAGTATTTTATTTAATATTAATATTCTTCGTCATCTCATTATTATTTCCTGTTGCTATATTAATTATTGATGCAATTTATTATTATATGATTTTTTTTTTGGTAAACAACAATGTAAATTAATCACACTAATTTAATTTATTTATTTTTTATAAACACCATGGAAATTATCATAAAACGTGTAGACTTTTATCAGACATTTTGTTACAAAAGTAATAGACATAAGCACTGTGTTGTCCAGATTTATTTACTAGGATGGCCTGTTCATTAAAGAGTGGCATAAAGCATAACCTTCCCTGATGATGATAAAATCATAAAAAATAAAAATTTGTTTTTTAAAAATTATTATTTATATTTATTGATTTATGAACTGATTCGCAGTCCTGTCCTTGACAAACTATTGGAAAAACCTGGCTGGCAGCAGTTGTGCTCACAGCCCTCACCTGCGCTGATGTAATTACCTAACAAGATTTTTATTTTTTTCTCACGAAGTTGACCAAAACACCCTCTTCCCTCTCATTCACACTTTTGAAGTGAAGCTCATCAATACAACCCCCTGCTGCACTCTCCCACTGAATGTCCATCTCTGCGGTCTCCCACTCACACACACTTCAGGACGGCCAGCAGGACCCACACACCCCTCCCGCCAGCTCTTATCATGTCATATATCTCCAGCGCAGCTCTGCCGCTGTGGGAGCTAATGCGCTGCCGTGTCTTTAAAGTTGCCATTTAATGCTTTTATGCCAGTTCATAAAAGGGTATGGAATCCGGCGCTACAGGTCCGTGCAATAAAAACCTTATTTTAAACTTCGTAATTATCACCCCGCTGTCTTGACGATTTAATGGTGATTATATATGAGATGAAATGATCATGATCCATCATAATTATGAAGGTCTCGGTACATTCTCTCCAGCATATAAATGTATTGCTGCCACTGGGGAACTTCACCGCAGGCAGTGTGTTAGGCTATTTGTAAAATGCTATTCCTGAATTTGAACTCGGGGTGGAAAAATGAAATGCGTAAATCACATGCAGAGCAAACAGGCACATAATCGAGCGGATTTCTGAGGTGAATGGTTAACTGAGACATTAAAGTCAAACTGAACTGGGAGACGGGCAAATTAATTGAAATTGACGAGATAATCGCTGACCGATAACAGCAACTTTTGCCGTTTGTTTATTAGCCTACCTATGCGAAAGTTGAGGGATTTGAGCAATTACATGTGTTTATCAGAAAAGTTCTAACGTGTAAAATAAGAAAGTTAAAGGAATATTATCAGATAAACGCATATAGACAAACAAAATGAGTTGTGGCTGGTCAATTTGCAAGTCAATCGCTGTTCTTGTCTAAGAGGGCGGGCCTTTTGTGTCAGTTGGCGATCTGTCAACATGAAACTACTTCGTTTTGTTTTTATACTTTTGAAACTGTGTGTATTCTGATGTTTATCACAGTCAATATTTTCTTTCCATTTTTAAAAGCATTGCTGTAAACACAATTTTTGCTTCTGTGAAGACGTCTCTTTCAGAGTCTGATCCTATAAGTGAAGCTTTGCTTTTCATACGCAAATTATTCAGTTGCCTTTCCAGAATGATAACAGACAAAAAAAGGCTCTGCACTCTTTATTTTTTGAGTGTTTTCTCTCTTTGTGTGTGCAAACACAATTCTTTTCAGACCTCAGTGGTTAAACGCGTTGCGAGCACAACCAGAAAACAGCCAATACATCGAAATGAGTCATACATCACGATTAGGTTTTTCAGATATGGCAATAACGCACAGTGACAGGTAGTTTGTAGATGTCATTCAAGACCTTTGTTTTAAACCATTTTAGCAATTGGACTGGACATTCACTCCATCTCTCTACAACTGGATATCTCAGGTCACTCCACACATCCCGAGGGGGGGGAAAAAAAACAGCACAGCGAGAGGCCTGACCTCACCTTGACCTGGAGAAACTCTGTTGATATCTTGCTGAATATTCAGCTCTCTTTTGTTGTGCATTTCTACAAATTCTCCAGCTAAACAAGCAGCCTGTTTGACACACAGTTTATTAGTCGCGGACTGTAACTATCCCTTGTGTTGTGGTACTAAAGATCCATCCATATCTATGGTGACAGATATGGGCGACATTTGACTCTTGAGTCGGGGGGCAAGGGAAAAAAAATATATGAATATATATGAAATAAATAAAAGCTTTTTTTTTTCTGATACCATATTGTAATGCATCAAAGCAGTCAATCCAACACAGTCAAGAATAACTTAAAGAGGTTGCCACTGTTTAGTAAACTGTGGACTAGCTTTGGCTCTTCCTGCTGACTTGAATGGAGATGCTTCCTGTTTGTCAGTTGATGGCCTATCATTTTTAACCAGAAATGTGCACGCTGCTTTTCTGATGTTTACTGAAGTTTTCCGTGTCTTTTTCCCGTGTCACTTGAAAGGTTTCCATTTTGAATCGTTACCAGAGGCGAGACACGTGAGGAAAAAATTAACGATCAGTTGTGGGACTATATTCTGTCATAAATCGCATACCATTCATTGCTGAACTTTCTACCGTCCGTTACTGGAAATGAAATGAAATTACTGGTTGATATGTCACGACACACAGTTTTGGTCTGTGAATTAGGCTAGATCTCGCTCGGGACGCGCGGTCTGTGGAGGTTTGGCAAAGGACGGTTCCACAGAATTAAATCAACACATTTTATGTTCCGTCCATTGCCAATCACTGCTATTTCGAGAGGGAATCCCACATAAATATTCCCGAAACTTTGCAGGGTGTAGCTATGGAACGAAAATGAAAAACGAAGTTTGCATTTAATTCTGATTGAATTTTTCAATACCTAGAAATGTTCCCTTTATCACTAAAAGAGGTCATCTCTTCCGTTCATAAACGTTCCGTTATAATACATGAAGCTCTCTAAACTGCACAATGAATCTCTTATTTACATCGCGTCTGCACTTAGTCATGAGATGATTCACGAGCCTGCAAAACTGCACTTAAACACTGTGGCGCTTTCAGCAGTGAGTGAATTCTGACAAAACGTTTCTGATTGGCCATTGAGTTCAAGAAATCAACAGATATTATGTCTGTGATTGGTTACACTGCTCAACGCTGCAAAAACACGTTGAGGGTAGCCTATTTAGCGCTCCAATTGCAGCGGGCCGACATCAAGGATCCATGACTAACAATTTTGCCCCCCACCCCCCCCCCCCCTAATGTCGCCCATGGTGACAGATATAAACTACATCAGAAGCCGGAGAAATTTGTTGTGACACCCGCCTGTCAGGTTCCAGTCAGACGAGTTCAACATCTTTTTGCCTTATGGTCCACAGCAAGATTTTAAACGAACCGTTACTGGCAGGGATAAAAAAGACAATCAGTCCACCAAACACTATCGACACCTTCACAATTAATTAACAATATGTCAGTGAAATAAATAAGCCCTGTGAGAACACATCGACATGCATGTTGCGGCGTAGTTTGACAGTTTTGCAGCACATTATGAAGTTTGAAGGCCAAGTTTGTAGTCCTTTTTGAATTGTTTTTCACATTTTGAACAACATCCAGCACGGTTTGAGAATGATGCATTGTCTTCGAATACGTCCCTCCAGATGGTAAAATACCAGAGTTATAAAACTACACCACTCACTGTATATCAAGAACAATACAACAATACACTGCAGAAATGGGTGAATATGCATTGTGCTGTATTTGCATAACCATGCATTGTTGCATTTGTACAAAGCATGTAAGTGTCTTTTTTTCCCTCTTCGGACTTGTTGTATAATGACACACAACATGTTGGCTTACTGTACACAGGGACTTCCCATAAACGCCAGGTGATATATTACATTTCTATAAAGGAAAGGGGAAAAAAACAGCAACCCAATTCACACCACTCTCCTGTTATCTCTCCGGCAGAGGATCTTCTTGAAGGATCTTCGGAAGTCATTATTGAAGATGGTGTATATAATGGGATTGAGGGAGCTGTTGCAGTAGCCAAACCAGAAGAAAAACTTGAAAAGCGTTTCTGGCACGCATCTTTCGCAAAATGCCGTCAACGTGTAGGTGAAGAAAAACGGGAACCAGCAGATGACGAACACACCTATGACCACCGCTAAGACGAACGTGAAGCGCTTTTCCCGGTTTTGGCGGCCCTTCCACCTGCTGGTCTTGGTGGTCTGAAGGACCTCGCGCTTGTCGCCGTCCCCCGGTTTGATTTGGCTCCGCTTAGTCTTTCCTTTTGAGCTCTTCTTCTTGAGGGAGCAAGGGTTGGAGACATTGTGGTCCGAGGAGGACGATTCCTCCAAGTCCATGCCATTTATCTCACCTTTGTCGTCCAGTTTAGAGTTTGGATTCCCATTGAGCTTCTCATGGGGATCCCTCTCCAGATCGTTCTCCTTCTTGCCCGCTTCCTTTATCATCCGGTCCCCAGGTGGCGCTCTGGTTCTCTTCTTGGCGATCTGGTAAATTCGGACGTACACGAGGACCATGATGATGCAAGGCAGGAAAAACGAGCCAATGGAAGAGGAAACGATGTACCATTTTTCTTCGTTGATTTTGCAGGTGTTCCCCTCTTCCTTCTTCATGGTAATCAGAGGCGGGAAGGAGATCACGGCGGCGATGATCCAAACTATAAAAATAATGCGCTTGATTCGTTGCGGTGTGCGCTTGAGGTTGTACTCGATGGCTTGCGTGATCGACCAGTATCTGTCCAGACTGATGGCACACAGATGAGTGATCGAGGCCGTGCAGAAGAGTACGTCCAAGGCCAGGTAGATTTCACACCAAACCTGCCCAAAGGCCCAGCAGCCCATCAGCTCATTCGCCAACGAGAACGGCATCACCAGAGTGGCCACCAATATATCAGCGGAGGCCAGAGACACCAGGAACAGGTTCTGGGGAGCCCGGAGAGCTCGGCTCGTAAACACTGCGATTATCACCAGCACATTGCCAAAGACAATGAGGAGGATGAGAAACCCCACCAGGACGGTCATAGGAAGGGCCAACAGCAGGGTGTATGGCGTACCTGTCCCATTGGTCGAATTGTCACACCCCATTGTTGAGAATCACAATCTCTTCCTCTAACAACGGAAATTATGTTTTCGGTTGATGGCAGTTCATTTGTTCCATATTACTGAAGACAAAAGTGAAATTTTTGGTCATTTTGGCATCTAAAAAAATGAGGAAAATTATTATTTAAAGAAATACGTCAAAATGCATTTAAAATAAATACATCATTTTTGGATGCAAAGGTAAAGTCATAATATCAAAAAAATATGTGACCCTGGACCACAAAACCAGTCTTAAGTTGCACGGGTATATCTGTAGCAATAGCTAACAATACATTGCATGGGTAAAAATGATCGATTTTTTCTTTTATGCCAAAAATCATTAGGATGTTAAGTAAAGATCATGTTCCATGAAGATATTTTGTAAATTTCCTACTGTAATTATATCAAAAACGTAATTTTTGATTAGTAATATTCATTGCTAAGAACTTCATTTGGACAACTTTAAAGGCGATTTTCAATATTTAGATTTTTGTTTTTTTGCACCCTCAGATTCCAGATTTTCAAATAGTTGTATCTCAGCCAAATATTTTCCTAACAAACCTCAATTTGAAAAAAAATGACCCTTATGACTGGTTTTGTGGTCCAGGGTCACATATAGTCAATTTCTTTCTCATACTTTGTTCAAAAATACCACAATACTATACTAACAGCAAAAAAATAAGACAGAAATGGAGCTTACCTTAGTGAAAAAAGCCTAACACGACCCACAAACTTATTAAACCATCCAAGAAACGTTCCTCAGAGTGTGACTTCTGTTTTTAAAGTGGCTCGGCGCGAGAAAAAGCGCACCAGTAATTCCTCGCATCTCCTCAGCGGCGCGTGTGAAGACCGCTCGGCTGCGCGCGCAGAGCTAATAGCGCGTAATCATGTTACGCGTGTGCGCGCTGCGCGTCCGTGCGAGAGAGACGCGCACTGAGGAGAGAGTGAGTGCGCGCGCGCTCGCGGTCTAAATTACGCAAACCACGCCCACTTTCTCGAAACGTCAGCCTCCCCCGATTGACGTTGCTTAGCAGCCGCCAAGAGAGGCGCAGTGGAAACGCCAAAATCACTTAAAACACTTTTATGGTTTAAACCAATGAAACGACTTGTTTTAGTGTTTACCTGAACAAGAGAGAATAAACATCTGATAAACAATCATCGACTTGAGACACAGCATACTAACACTAGACTTATTTCTATAACTGAATACACCAGTAGTTCATTGCAACGTTATAAGTGAAGGCCATTTTATGTACTCTGAGGCGAATTTCAAACACATGTAAGGAATATGTAGTCGATTAAATGTTTTCGAGCTGACTAAACCGACTAAAAAGATTTGCACTCACAAGCTCTTATTTCCGTGAAGTCTCCAGGGCTCAAATCAACCGTTTTACAATCCCCTCACATTCCCCGGCTGTCCGTGACCGTGGGAACCCTAGTAATGTCTGAAAACATTACTGCAAAATAGTTTTCCAAGTAGCAGGCTAAGAATGAGAAAGCTAGACACGGCAGAGGACTCCGCAGCGAGGAGCGAGGAAACAGCGACATCTACCGGGAATGTAAGGTACACGAGAGTATTTATACTCTCGAAATCCACTTTCCTGCAGATAGATCTGAAATATAATCTTAAAGACACTGAGTAGCTTGTTCAGTTGTCCCTTACGAAAATTAACCATGGTTCTACTACAAAAAAAAAAAAAAAAAAAAAAGAATATTATCAATAATTATGAATTACAAAATTATATTATATACACATTAACCATGGTAACTATAAATGAACATAGTTAACTATGTATTTGTGTAAAACTGGGTTAAAACAAATTGTAATCAATATGCCACAAAAAAAAAATACCTTGGTTACTACACTACTACAATAAATCCATGGTTAATTTTCATAAGAGGTGTTTGACCAGGAATGGAGTGAAACTCTGCATGAAATTGGGTCTCGAGGGCCAGAGCTGCCAAGATGATAGATGGGGATTATGTAGTAAACAAAAACGTGAAACTCTTAAATTCATGCTTCTTCAAAGTAGCCACACTTTGTCTATTCTCAACTTCATGATGTGCATAATAAATATCGAAGTTGTTCACATGTGCATGCTGGACACGTTTGGGCTTCTTTTCCTCCGGTTAAAACTCAATTAAAAATGTCTACAATTTAAATTAATTTACATATTCAACATTTCTACAAAACTCTTTAAGCTTTTAGACAATTCTTTTTTATGATCATGATTTCAGATGTGTTCACACATTTTTTACTGATAAGATAAAGAGGCAAATAAAGAGTTATATATATACACTGTATTATTGATTTGATTGATTATTACTCTAAACTGATCATTTGAAAACGTATGAGGGGTGAGAGAGGAGCACGTTTGACATTCGTAAGGCAGTCAAATGAACATTTATTTGAAGAATGCTTATCAAAGCAAAGACTTGATCTGATGGAAGAGGGTCCTGTTACTTGATCGGGCGGAGTCAGAAAGAAAGAGAAATCAAGAGTCACCACACCAGGGGTATGTTAGACATGTCCGCACAACACTTGATACCCTATGAAGTGTCAAAACAAACAAAAAAACATTTTGCAGTTACAAAAGAGCAACATTTTTATCTTGTGTACTTTTTTACATCCCTGTCCACCCAACCAGACAATTATGACTCTTAAAAAAAAAGGAAGAAATAAAGAAAAAAAGAGAAAATGAACATGCTTGTTTCCTATACATAGCAAGGCAAGAAAAAAAAAAAACAGGAAACATAACATTCCTGTGTTAAAAACAAAACAAAAAAAACATGGAAAATGAACTTCATTTATACAATTTTTATGACCTAATGCAGACAATATAAAAAATAAACCATACCCTTATGCTCCAATCATAAGGATTCACCAGAACAATACGAGATCAAAATTAAAATGGCCACCCCGGGCTGATTATAACCGCGCTGTCAGTATTCACCATTGAAAGTACAATTATGTTTTATTGTCTTTTTTGACTACATTCCTGATTTGTGATGCATTCTCATTCAAAACCGATCATACTGTTAACCTAAATAAAAACCAGACCCCCTCCCCTGCATAAACGGCACATAAATGCTGAAAATAGTAAAAAAAATTAACTTAAATGGGACGCGTCACAAAGCCACATCCCTAATGCACATCTCACTTGAACTACTCAAAGGCATTTATTGTCACATAATAATTCCATTTTGTTAACATCTAACTATTCCCTCACACGCACGCACACACAAAAGAAAACTCAAATGTACAGTTCTAAGCTTTTATACAAAACCAGGAATGCAATGCCTCTGGTGTATAGTTAAGCATGAACAGAGAAAGCCCTTTTTACAGTTTGTATTTTTTTGTTGTTTTTATTCAGCTTCTGCGTCAGGCGCAACATATGCATCGAGCAGGTCCAGAGGGATTTCATCTGTAGCAGAACGTCTGTGCTGGTAGAACCGGCCCGAGAAGCCAGTCCGTAACGTCTCACGCGGGCCGGTTCTTTTACAACATTACGTTTCTAGGAGGTCCATAAGCAGCAACGGGTTCTGCTGGTTGATAAAAAAAAAGCAGCGATTTGTGTCCTTTTCATGGCCCCACGAATGCTAAGTGCCTCTCCGAAGCCTTTACACTGCTGCCGATGTACACAATGTCCTAACGAATCAAAGCGAGAGGAAACGTGAAAAAGAAAAGAAACAGTGTGGACACAACACGAACAAAATACATTTGGCTTGATAAACTAAAGTGGAGGTGGGAATTTACAGTCACTCGATATAACACTAAACCAAAAGAAATTCCATCTCGCGCGAAACGGCTTCATTCTTTAAAAAGGTGAAATAAAAAAATGTTCGCAATTCGTATAATGGAAACATTTGGGTTTTTAATTGCAATACTTGATCTGCACCATTTGAATTTTTAAACATATAGAAACACAAACTAAGTCAAAAGTTTAAATCAAAACATTTAATAAAGAGAAATAGCGTCAAAGCCTTGAAAAAAAGATTCTTAATAGCATGTTATCGTTCGAATTTGCTGAGGCAAATTTTTCATTCACTGTTATAAAATATACATGATAGAGAATTAAAATAAAAGATAAAATACTTCAGAAATAATAATAATAATAAATGCCCCCTTCCATAAGTTTAATCGGTAACATGAAATATCGTGACCCTTTTACTTGAGGAGGATGCCAAATATCAATACAAAGTGCATTAAAAGCAGCAGCATAAGTATGTGGGTCAAACGGTGCAAAAAACTGTAACCATTGTTTAATATTCTGTGAATTTAAGACCAAAAATCATGGGGTTTAAAACCGGTCCAATGACACCGACCAGGAAATCCTTGAAATGCACAGTTAAAAAAAGGACGGAAGTGATGTTGAATGGGTGTTTGGCATTCCTCACAGTAAACGTGGGCCTTTAACTGCTAGCACCTGATATGTAGATGCGACTCTCACCGATGGGACACAAGCAGAGCGCAACACTGTGGATATGGCAAACAAGTAAACAATCACAAACCCCACGTCCAGAAGAGAGACCCACGAAACCAGACCCGCACCTAGCTCACTAAACCCATGACCTGATTGCTATTAAAAACTATTTTTGATTCATTTGTTGCTTCACTATTTCGCAGAAAAAAAGATTGCTGATTCATTTTAAAATGTCAAGCGCAGCAACACGTCCCGATAGCGAAGAGGAGTGACTATTTAAAAACGGGAGCGATAAAATGATCAACAACAATGAAAAGGAATTACGGAATAAATTATACTTTTGTAAATTCAGCCTTTTTGTATTAAAAACTTCTTGGATAATAATGTTCAGACACAAACCACCCAACTGCACTGGATTGGCACAATCTTAGAACAACATATAATAATAATAATAATAATAATATAAGAAGAAGAAGAAGAAGAAGAAAAGACTACAAATTTGTCATGCGTCCAAACAGGTCCGTGTACAATAAAATTATTTTGGTTGTGTGATGATAAGAAAAAAAAATCTCTGGCTTAAAAAAAAAAAAACTCGCATACAGTATGGCGGCGGCAGCAGCAGCAAAAATTAACTTGTAAAAATGTTTTGTTTTTGCATACAACTGTTTCCTGGCGTCAAAACCTTTATAATGACTTTCAATAAATTGGCAAAATGACTGAAACCTTTTAAGAGCGCCTCTTCAGAATCACTAATGTACATTAATTTTGGCAACTGAAGTCTAGACATTGTTTACTACGGGGGTAAAGGGGACCTAACTGGCTATGATTCCTCCATCGATTGGAACCCAGTTAAGCCGCTTCTTGTCCGAGATATAATGACGACGAAATTAACGTCGTGTGTGAGCCATCTCAGACCATGGCACGGTAGGGACCCTGCATCTTGAGGAACTGGATGATGAAGGAAGGGCCTCCGGCGACGATCTGCGGCGGGAGGTGACTGAGGGGACAGTTCTCTATGCTCATGATGGATAGCTTACTGCAGAGCGCCAGCTCGAACGGCAGACTGTGCAGGTTGGGGTTGTCATTCAGGTACAGGTCCTCCAGGTTCTCCAGTGTACCTGTGGGTTGGGAGAGAGAAAGGCTGTAAGCGAGTTGCGCATGGATTGGTGTGGCCGTGTGCGTTTGAGGGCAGTGGTGAGCTCATACCGATCTCCTCAGGTAGGTGCTGCAGCAGGTTCTCTCCCAAGCCCAGGTACGTCAGGTTGGTCAGGTGACCGATTCCTCTTGGCAAAGTGGTCAGCTGATTATTGGTCAACACAAGTTTCTGCAAATAAATTTGAGAAATGAGTTTCACACTAAACACTATAAAAGCATCTATTCAGTTTCCCCACAGATAGGGCAATCCCAGAAATCACTGCAACAAGCAAAATAATCCTGTATTATAAACATTTGTATTGAAATAGGGGAAATTATATTTCAATGCTTTCGCATTCTCTAGCAATACTTTTGGTAGAGAATGAATACGCATAGAAGCATTTCCCCAAGAAACTTTGTGTTCGATCTTAAAACGTTTCTGTTCTCACATAAAACTTCTGCGTTCCCCCAAGAAACTTTGTGTTCAATCTTAAACTTTTCTGTTCTCACATAAAACTTCTGCGTTCCCCCAAGAAACTTTGTGCTCGATCTTAAAACTTTTCTGTTCTCACATAAAACTTCTGCCTTCCCCCAAGAAACTTTGTGCTCGATCTTAAAACTTTTCTGTTCTCACATAAAACTTCTGCCTTCCCCCAAGAAACTTTGTGCTCGATCTTAAAACTTTTCTGTTCTCACATAAAACTTCTGCCTTCCCCCAAGAAACTTTGCGTTCACTCTTAAACTTTTCCATTCTCACATAAAATTTCTGCGTTCCCCAAGAAACTTTGTGTTCGATCTTAAAACTTTTCCATTCTCACTTAAAACTTCTGCATTCTCCAAAGAAACATTGCGTTCACTCTTACAATTTTAGCATTCACAAATAAAACTTTTGCATTCCCCTAAGAAAGTTTGCATTCGTCAGCGCCGACGGGCAGTGCGCCAACATATAACGGGCATCCCAGGTTTGAATCCCAGCTTGAGGACCTTTCCTGATCCCACCCCCCTCTCTCTCCCCCACTTCGCTTTGTCTATCTTAATCAAGGCAAAATTACAAAAATAAATCTTTAAAAAAAGAAGTTTGCATTTGCTCAAAACTTTAGCATTCTCACATGAAACATTTGTGTTGCCCTAAGAAACTGTTTGCTCTGTGCGTTCTCTTGCAAAACGTATAAGTTCCCCCAAGAAACTCTGCATCTGAGTTTTCTCACAAAACGTTTGCATTCCCCCAAGAAAGTTTGTATTTGCTCACAAAATTTCTGTGATGGAAATAGTACGAGGTGGGAGGAAGAACTATATTTCAATGCTTTTTTGAGCAGATACAACATTTCTCAGGGGAATGCAATACTTTTGCAAGAATTATTATTATTATTATTTTTTCTTCTTCTACCTAATTTTCCCCCATCCCCATATCCCATTTAGGGGCTCTGCACAATACTGCAAAGTATCAATACATTTTTGTGTGCAGAACACTTTTTTGTTTGTGTCTATCACTTTTTGTTAGCTTAGCAACATAAGCTAACAAAAGACTCCAATGGAAACAACTGCACTACCTTAAAAAAAAAGCTGACCATGTAGACAATTGTCCTACCTGCAGATCCTTAAGGTAGGCAATCTCATTCGGGAGGGACTCCAGTTTGTTCTCCTCCAGGTCAAGCTCTCGCAGTTTCCGTAAGTTTCCTATTCCATGAGGCAACTTCTTCAAAAGATTGTTGGACAATATGAGGACCTGAAGGAACCAAAGGAAAAATGATGAGCCAAAATATAGACCCAACCACATGACAAAAATGGGGTTGCTATCATGAAACTGAGTGATGGTAAAATACAGAAGAGCATGTCACCTCTAAAGACACAAGTCCACAGATATCCTCTGGAACCTTGGTAAGCTGGTTTGTTGCCAGGTTCAGCTCTACCATACTGGTCCACGTCCCAAAATCCAGCGGAAGAGACGTTAACTGGTTGTCCTATAATCATGGTTTCAAAAAAGGATGGTATGGTTTACAATTCTTTTGCTTGGTCATGTAAAATAACCACAATGATGCTAGGGTGCAGCTTATTGGTCCAGATCAACCCTCTACCATATTCTGGTCTCTAGTTATGTGTCTCCTTCAGGGCAAGTTTGTTACCTACATATCTTCAACAGTGATCGAGTAGATGCGCTCACCTTCATATTGAGCTTGCTGAGCACTTTGGCTCGGGAGAAGATGCCGAAAGGGATCTTGTTGATACGGTTGTGCTCCATGTTGAGTGAGTAGATGGTGGAGAACTGGGACGGGCCACCCGCTGGGTAAGACTGGAAACAGTTTCGCGCCAGCGTCAGACTCGTCAGGTTCACCAGACTGGAGAGAAGACCCTGAGGAAAAACAGATAGGGATCAATATAATACTTTATAAAAGGGGACAAGGATATATTATATAAAACTGCTAATTATTAAAAGCGGTAATGAGCTGAACCAAGGCTCACTTCTGGTAACACTGAGATGTTGTTATTTTCAAGGTTGAGTTCCTCCAGCTCTCGGCACTTTGATAAAGATCGAGGGATCGCTGATAGACGGTTGTACCTCAGACCCAGACGGTTTATACTTGACAAGTTACCTGAAACAGTAAATGAACAGTTTATGATTCAAATGTGTAAACTGTTTATTTAATCTAATTCACATGGACATCTAAGCATACTTTCTCCACTGATGAGATCTGATACATAATTATAAAGTACAACTGAACTCTCACCAAATGGCCAAAAGCAGAGCTGTATAGTAAAATGTTTTGCTTCCAACAATAAAGATTCCACCTTGAGTAGATCCTCACCTATAGTCTCAGGTAGGTCAAGAAGTTCGTTGTGCTGCAGGTCAAGGTTGGTGATCTGAGTGCAATTGCCGATCTCTTTAGGAAGGTGCTCCAGTTGGTTGTGGGCTACATCCAGCGTAATCAAATTACAGAGCTCGCCTGTTACACAAGCCGGCAGAATCATCGCAACTGAACACTGAACTTTCATATGCAAAATGATGCAAGAGATTTTACGCAATGATACTCATGTATAAATGAGATATGGTCAGATTTGTTAACCAATCAGAAGACTCTGAGGCTTGTTTTGCCTGCTAATCATTTTGAGGGATCCCAGAGCAGCCCATATATGTGACCCCGGAGCACAAAACCAGTCTTAAATCGCTGGGGTATATTTGTAGCAATAGCCAAAAATACATTGGGTCAAAATAATAGATTTTTTTTTTTTTATGCCAAAAATCATTAGGATAGTAAGTAAATATCATGTTCCATGAAGATATTTTGTAAATTTCCTACTGTAAATATATTAATACTTAATTTTTGATTGGTAATATGCATTGCTAAGAGCTTCATTTGGAATTACTTTAAAGAGGATTTTCTCAATATTTAGATTTTTTTGCACCCTCAGATTCCAGATTTTCAAATAGTTGTATCTCGGCCAAATATTGTCCTATCCTAACAAACCATACATCAATGAAAAGCTTATTTATTCAGCTTTCATATAATACATTTGACAAAATGACTGGTTTTGTGGTCCAGGGTCACATATGGGAAGCTGGATGCTGATAAGATATTGATAAGTCAATAATTATTTTTATGTTACGGCCTACAACCCATAATACAATGAAACTATAATTGCATACAATTTTGTCTAAATTATTCAAAGATAAAACAATTAAACGCAATCAATTATTTTAAATGCTACAAGTGAATTTAGGCCAGTGCTGTAATTAATAACTAAAACTAAACCCATTAAAATTGCTTTTGAAGAAATATTAAATTAATAAAACCAAAATAAAAATTAAATTATGAAACAAATGACTAAAAAAAACTTTTAAAATGTTAAAAGTTAATAAATACAACATTATAGAAAAAAAAATACTACAATAACACTGATTTAGGCATCACGATATTACAATGTACAGTATTCAAATGAATATTCATTTTGAGATTTGCTAATAATTGCATTAAAAACTGTATATAAATTTAAAAAAGTGTCTTATGGTTAACTTTAAGTGACCGTTAGATGATGCCAAAGGTAAAAATAGTGAAAATGAGTACGCACAGGTGTACAGCGTGCAATACAATATCAAATATTGACTGGTACTAAAAATATTTTTTAAATATGTACTGTACAGTGTTTTTGAAACTTTTTTTCCACAGACATAATGTACTTTCTTTAAAGGAATAGTCTTAAGCAGCAGCTCACTTACTCACCGATCTCTGCGGGCAGCTGTTTAATCTTGTTCTCTCGGATGCTGAGCATGGTGAGTTTGGACAGATTCTTGATGTCCTTCTCCACGGTGGTGATCCGATTAAAGCGCAGGTAGAGCGTGGTGAGGGAGGTGACGCGGTAGACCACAGCCGGGATCTCCCGCAGCTTGTTGTGCCGCAGGTCGAGCATACGCAGCTTCTTCAGGTTGTCCAGCGAGTCGGGCAGGCTGGTGAGAGAGTTCTCGCTGAGCGCCAGCGTCACCAGCCCCGACAGGCATCCCACCTCGGCCGGCAGGCTTTGCAGCTTGTTGCTGTACAGGTAGAGCTCGGTCAGCTGGGTCAGCTCCTTGATGGAAGAGGGCAGCAGATGGATGGATCTCTTGGACAGGTCCAGGCGCATCGAGTTCTCCTCACGGCACTTGTTCAGCTCCTTGATGACCTCCGCGTTGCTGGATTTTTTGCGCGTGCTAGGCGGCGGGTTGGGCCGCTTTATCGTGCTGTCCAAGGTGAAGGCCACTGCGGGCGAAGCGCCGCTTGTGTCTTTCTTCCCGTCTTTGGCATCTTTCCCTTTGGTTTTGGATTTCCCTTCGGCTTTGGGTTCCCTCTCCTTAGAGTCTTTATCTTTGCCCAGAGTACTGCTCATGGCGAAAGCCCTGCTGCCCAATGGCACATGGGACCCTCAGTCTCTCACTCGCTTTCTCTCGCTCTAGTATTCTGTTCGCTATTCGAGGGCGTCGAACCAAAGGAAGGGGCGGTTATATCTGCGTGTGCTCATACATACCTGTGTTTCTTCACCAGCCTCGGTGGACCAAGCAGTCTGCACTCCTGCAGGGGTTAAAACTCCACCGGAACGACGCGTGTTTGTTGTAGTCGGTGTGGCGAGGAGGCCAGCAACCTCATGCTTGTTCGAACTGCCCTCTTTCCCCTCGGCTCGGCTAGAGCTGTTGTGCACAGACGGGTCGCCGGGATTCACATCCTTTGGCTGTTAAACAAAGCAAACGGTTTCAGTTAGGACGCATAATGCCGGGAATGACTTGCAGACAAAAGTTGCGTTCAGATTTCAGATATGAGAAAGGTAAGAGCTTCCCTCAGTGACGCAAATGCGTGAGCCGCTAACTAATAGACACACAGTTCCTTCCTGTATGCTCATACCACAAGCGCTTTCAGGAAGCATCAGGCCGTAAATGGTCAGCCACTTCAGGCAATTAAGTGCAATTAAATATCGCATCTCTTACGGCGATGCATCAGATGATCCTTTACTGGAGGATTTGCAGGAACATATTAACCACCCTGGAAGAAAATTTACACAGGGTGCTTTTACACTAGGACAAGCTTGGGAGCGTTTCACAGATAAGAATGCGTTTGATGCATTTTGAGGATGTGAAAAAAAAGCCAAGCTGTTTTTTTATCAAAAGCATAACTGGACCTGTCTGATTCCAAAATAATACAGTTGGCTTTTATATTGTCATTGTACTAGGGCAAACTGTGATAGTTCACCCAAAAATGAAAAGTCATTATTTGTTGTTCTAATGGCATATTCTGTTTCAGGACACTAAATTAGAAATTTTCTGCAAGTGCTTGTCTATATAATACCACTGTACACTGACTGGCTTCAAGATTAAAAAATAAATAAATCACAGAATGATCCCTTACGACTTCTCCCAAGTGTTCTGAAGGTATATGATTAAAACCAAAAACAATTTTGTTTAAAAATAAACCAAAATTGAAATGCAATGTAATATGAAAATCCAAAATCCTGACTTTGGTCATTGGTCTTTCTGCTCATGAGCATAAGTCCACTCCAGCTCACCCAAGAAAAACACACACAAGCGCATCACTTCAAGTATATCTGTACCCAACAAACTATAGGCCTATGGGTACTTTTTTTCTATAGATTGTATACTATCATTCTGTTATATGTTTGCATCTTTTTATTCAAAATTAGAAGCTGGATGCTCTTTACTGCCATTATATGGACGAGGACAAGCAGAACTTTTTCTTTTGTGGTCTAAAAAAAAAAAGAAAGAAGGTCATTAGAACAACACCTTCTGAATGGGTGAGTAAAAAATTGCTTATTTTTAAATTATATTTTACATTTAAACATTCTCTGGAAAATATTTAATTTTTTTATTAGTTTGACAGCATGGCCAGAGCAGCACGTCAATGTTGGCTGCATAAATTTGACAATTTGTGTTGAATTATCATATTTACATTTATCCCCAATAAGTGCAGCTAAAACTCCCAGGCTTGCTGAAATGAGCATCGTCAACATAGAGTTAACCAAAGGATTAATCGACTAATCAGAAAACAATCAATAGATCCATCAGAAAAGTAATCTTTAGATAAATTTAAAAAATAATAAAAAAGATAAATCAGTTGACACAATCGTTACTTGCAGTCTTATTTAACAGTGTATCTGAGACACTTTTTTTTTCTTTTTACAACACTATATGCAGATTTTTTTACTATCAAAGTTATCAATTATCTAACAATTAATCTAAATGAGTTAGCAGAGTTAAACAGAAATATCACATTTGTTGAATATCAATGTAAAAAAAATATATACATTTAGCGCTTCATTTATATCTTAAGTGGATGTTTACTATGACAGCCCCAAAATACATTTTCTAAAATACTTTTTCCGGTACAGTTTTTTACAGAATGGTACAGTAGCTTTATACCTTTACCTGCGAGATGCTTCATTAAATCACAAATGACATTCAACACCCAGTAATCCAACAAAAACCACAACCAGCCCGAATCAGAAATGCCTCAGCACTCTGCGAGATGCTATCTTTGCATAAGTATGTGTTCCTCTGTCCTGTATTGTGAAATTCAAAAGTGTGTGTGCAGTTGAAGAGCTCTGCGTGCGTGTGCCTAGTCCAAGCCCAGATCAGAGCTGCAGAAAGGTTAATGCCGCAGGGAATAATCTTTGGGAGTGCTCTTCAAAGCTCAGGCCTCCCACAGGTCAGAAGACCTTTATGGACAAAGAGTCCAGCTCATCTCTAATAATAATAATAATAAAGCTATCTTGAACGTGTACATGAAGACTCTCATGTTAAGACACTGACAGACCGCAAGTGCATCAAAAGTCCTCACATTAAAGGAACAGTTCACCAAAAATAAGAAATTTTCGCACCCTCAGACCATTCAAGATGTAGAGGAGTTTGTTTCTTCTTCAGAACAGATTTGGAGAAATGTAGAATTACATCACTTGCTCACCAATGATCCTCTGCAGTGAATGGGTGCTGCCAGAATCAGAGTCCAAACAGCTGATAAAAACATCACAATAATCCACACCTCTCCAGTCCATCAATTAACAGATTGTGAAGTGAAAAGATGCATGTTTTTAAGAAACAAGTTTATTAAGACATTTTTAACTTCAAACCACTGTTTCCAGCTAAAATACAAGTCCATAATCCAAAATATCGCTTTCTCCAGTGAAAAAGTTGTGGATCAGGAAAGAAATCTGCACCGAGTAGCCCCCCCCCCCCACAAAATTTTTTTTTTTTAACAGCCAAAACAGCCGGAAACATTTATTAACAAATATGATGGTGGATTTTGATATAAGAGGACAACAGGGGATGGACATTTATGGATTATGGGTATTTTGGCCAGAAGTGACAGTTTTATGTTAAACTGCTTTAACAATTCATTTGTTTCTTAGAAATGCGCGGGGCAGCTATTTCACTTCACCAGACATTAATTGATGGACTGGAGAAGTGTGGATTACTTGGATTATTTTTATGTTTTATCAGCTGTTTGGCTCTCATTCTGACTGCACCCATTAGGGCCTTTCGCACCATGGGAACCTTTTCATAGTACCAGAACTGATTTTGGAACTACCCACTTTTTGGCGTTTTTGCACCGCCAGAACTGGGTGCGATTTTAGTAGCGGACTGCCTTTTTCGATAACCAAATTAGCTCCTACTCCGGAGCAAGGTCTAACCAGCACAACTGGTACTAAACGTGACGTAAGTAGACATTGATTGGCCAAACGCGTATGAAAACGCCCTCACCCGCCATGATTTAAAACGCTGTGTAAACATACTGTAAACATTGGTTCAACTTATTTCGCAAGTATGGAGAACAGAGATAGATGGACGGACGCTGAAGTGCAGGCACTTGTAGCAAATGTAGCACTGCTAGTTGTCGTTGAAGATTCTTAGTCCTCCTTTCCGTTTTTTTCAATCGCTTTACGTATACGTCAATTCGACATTCCATGTCCATTATTGTGAAACCCGAGAGACACAACAAACACACAGCTCCGATCAAAGCGTCCTCCATCCTCCTGTTGTTAACGTTGTTCTTCTTTGTTTCCGTTGTTGAACACCGCGAACAAATGACGTCGCTGTCGACCGGTTTACGTCACTTCCTAGTACACACTGTCGGTGCGAATGCAACCCTTTAAATGGTACTGGGAAATAGTTTGCGCAAAATCGTCCCAGTACTTTAGTACTGTACATTTAGTTCTGGAACTAAAGCGGTGCGAAAGGCCCCATTCACTGCAGAGGATCCACTGGTGAGCAAGTGATGTAATGATAATTTCTCCAAATCTGCTTTGATGAAGAAAAACTCATCTATATCTTGGATGGTCTGGGTGTAAGTACACTTCCAGCAAATTTTCATTTTTGGGTAAACTATTCTTTTAAGACCAAGCAATCTGTCAAACATTAACTGACCTCCACTACCACTGAATGTGTAACTGAGTTTACCTGAAGCTTAGACAAAATAACTTTCAGTTTCATGACCTTCTAGCAACTAATCTTGGTTACATCTTGAGGTGAGCAGAGTGCAAAAGTGAGCTGCTGCAGTTTCTGCTGACCTGTCTTCGTATGCGGTCAAAAAATGCTTTGTTTGCATTGTAAACAGGTCACTTTGTCAGCTACTTTGATGCCTTTGATTCATTGTAGGATCTGTATGTTTCCACTGTCAACTTTAGATGTTGGCACTCTTAAACCAGGACAAATCCTTTAAATTAGATGCAGGTAAGCCCGCATGACTTCAGATAAGCTCCCTATAAATCCCAAAGCTGTGATATTTCGCAGAAAAGCCACTTGATACCACATCTGAGTGAGCCACTGGTTTCGCAGAACAAGTCTGCCATGAGGGAAGAGTAAAACAAAACAAACATTTATAGATCAATATTTAAATGTACACAGAACTAAACACAGAAGAAAAAAAATCACTTTACTGGCTTTTAAAACATGGGCTATGGTAAATGGTCGCTTTCTAACAAGGATGGGCACAAGCACTCAGAAGCGACAGCAATGATTGATCATGAAAGTACATTAAGTGAGGGACTATTTCAGCTTTGCAAAAGTTCGTATCAATTGAAAATCAGTCACAAGCATACACAAATGAGTCAAAAACGCTAATTTTGTTCCACATGTGGAACTTTTTTTTTTTAAATATATATACAGATGCAAACAAAAATTGTGTAAAACCCTTACTACATCCCCATGAATACTTTCTACTCTTTACTTTGTTACAGTTTCCTTTTTTCTCAATATGCCTGTTTTAGCTCATATCTAAAGCTGATATTTGTGCTTTATTTTCAGTTAAATTAAATTGAACATGATCAAAATATAAACAAATATATATTTTTTGGTAATTACTGAAGAGTTCTTTCTACATCAGCTATGAGTTTGCGGTATAGATTTTAAAACTGCAAGTATGGATTATTTTGATTTTGACTGATTAATCTGTTGATTGTCTTCAAATTATTGATTAGTCAAATGTTTAAACATTTTATTTTCAGTATTTTCTTAAAAAATAAGAAAATGTGCACATCACGTCCAAAGCTGTTCTCCAAACAACGTGCAAACTGAAGACTATGAAAGCTAGGGATGGGTGGATCGATCCATAAGTATCGATACTTTCTAGGGGTGCTCCAATCAGGATTTTTGAGGCCGATCACGATCACCGATCACAGAAAGCAGTATCTGCCGATACCGATCACCGATACCGATCTTTTTAAAAAAGCCGTCTTTTTAAATTTAAACTATTTATAGTGATACTTCATCATGATTTTTAGATATTTATCAGCCTGAAGTTATTTTTGAAAATGGGGGGAAATTACTCCTCCTTAGGTGTCTCTGTGAGCGGAGAAGCAGCACAGACTGCTTTCAACACAGGAGTCCACTACGGATCTTGGCTGTTTACCACACACCCATTTATCCATATTTTGATTTCAATCCAAAACATGTCACTGAAAATGCTTTTTCAGGATTGCAATTCTTTTTTTTTTTACACAGAACAGTAATACAGTTTTTCACAGACGTTTAAACAATAAATATAAGCAACATATTATTCAATGATTTTTACTTTTGCATTTACTTCTACGTAGATTGATATATTAAGTTGCTCAAGCAAACTTGTGGCAAAACATTTAAACTACTGTCTTAGCGTTATCACACCTTCCATTGACAGAAGTCAGCTTTTTTTTTAAATTTTTATTACAAGCAATCGGCAGTTCATAGAACTTTGTTTCCTTCCGCCACAGTGCCATCTTTATCTGCCTTGTTATCTAAAGTGCTCTTTCCCTTAAACCTAGCCAAAAGCATTATGTGTTGGACTGTGAAACAGTAGTCACGGGATAACTTTAATCAGATGCATTTATGTAGTAATTAACTAAATTGTCCGTGTCCCTCCATGCTCATATTTACTGCAATATGCACTGTTACTTTAAACTCAGTGTCTTGCAGCGCAGAAAATAGACCTCGTGCGTAAACGACTCTGCAACTGCGGCACAACGTGCAGCTCCTGAAACGCAACTGCCAGCCCGCAACCGTGTGGAGTGAAACGCTTTAATCTGTTTAACATCTGTAAACAATCAGCTCATGAGGAAATATGAATAATTAATCATAACTAGTTATAATTAATTATGAATAGTAGAGCTGCTGTAGATATTTAGCTGACCTCTCAGGGTCACTGTCTTGTCAATTCTAAGAACGTTAAATTCCCGGTTAAGGGAAATAACTTTCTTACTATACAATTCTACAAAAGCTTGTAGCATAAATCGGCATGATTAAGTGACTCCAGTTATGAGCAAATAATGAACAACGTCAAGTGTGATACAAATGAGACTTTATTAACTACACTAAACACTTAAACTAGTCTAACATACTACATAAACACAAACTGGTCTAACATACACATACACACACATACAGTTGGTATAGGGAAGGGTTAAAGCTCAACTCAGTACAGAGAAGAGATAAGGAATGAAATTTATGGAACCATTTGCATATTCAGCAGATCTAAACCTGAGGGAAGCGTCAGATTCTTAGTTTAAACACACCTTTGTAAAAAGGTGCAATTGATACCTAATATATCAATTAATAAGACTAAGTTTGATACTTGCAATTCTCGTCTGTCTGAAAATAGATTCCTGTTGCAATCTTAAGGCCCAAGCTCTTGCTGAAGTTGGTTGATGAGAAAGAACCAGTTTGAGTCAGAGAATCTTGTTGAAATGGAAAGGTCGAGGCCGAAGCCTGGCACGAGCTTAGGGTTTCCGGGTGCGTTTCTCTCACATCCTCTCAGAATTAAAACAAACCACCGACTCCACAGGGGTCCCTGGTGTGGGCCTTTACGTCGTAGAAGAGTCCCGCCTCCTCAAGGTGTCGTCCAATGAGAGATACAGATTCCAAGCGGGAGGTGGCAGTTGCTGGAGGGCTTTATGACCCTTTGTCTCTAAGCATGGTAATTTGCAAATGGACTTGAGTCGAAATTACTAAAGATTCTCAGGACACTAATATATATTGCCTATGTACCAACATATAATATCACGCTTGTTAAATCATCAAAGACTAATTCATACATACAAACATGGTAGGGTTTATATATTATATTATTATGTAAGATACAGGAGAATGTTTTCGATCAATACGCTGCATACACAGAATAATCTCAAAGACAACATACACGTGTACATAATATACACAATGGCATGAAGAAAATGGGTGTTCATTCAAAGTAGGTTTTCCTATGAATTAATTAGTAGTAAAGTCCATTCCTACTGTGCCTTGGGGATTTTCCTTATGAAAAGACAGTGCTTTTCTCTGCTCACATTCCATAAGGTCGTAAAAGTATCTGGTGTCAGTGTTGCTATGGAACCAGGGGCCTGTTCGGCTTCCTGGGGTGTTACAGAGTATTTGTTAAATCTAGCTAACAAAATATATATTGTGTGTTTGATTGGTCCAGACACTACAATGCGCTAACAAATACTCACCACATACGCACTGCAAACGGAGTTATGTGAACCTGGCATTATGTGTGTGCTGCGAGTGTGCATGAGCGTACTGTCTCCAGGAGAGCGCGTGAGCGCTGAATGGTTTAAACACTGGCAATTATTAAAAAGAAATGCAATTTATAAACTTTAGTGACACTGCCTCGCAAGTGACAATTCCTGTGTGAACTGTGCAGCGTGCAGCTCGCTTATAGACAGACGCGATGTGGTGATTTGAAGCTATTTCCGTATTTTGAGAGAGAAAGAGTGAGAGCGCGCGCGGTGATTCACTCACGCTGTTTGTGAAATTACATCTCACACAAAACTTTCAAATTACTTTGCAAGTTATTTAATGAAAAAATATGAAGATGAGTACCTCACCTTCAGCATTATAATTATTTCACCCGCGCCAGACTGAGACGGTGCCGCTGCATGTCGAGCCAAACCTCTCATAGCAGCGTGTGTCATCAGCTTGAGATCGTTTTTTTGCGATCGGCCTTTTTAGAGACCACCACCTCTCCCAGCATCCTACAAACCCAACTGATTATCAGCCGATAGTGATCGGTAGCCGATCAATCGGAGCACCTCTAATACTTTCGATACTGATGTTGTATCGAAAGGATCGATCCTCACATACATTTTTTTAACCATTAATTTTATTTATCAAGAAATTCAGTCCATAAAATAAGCTTGTAAGTGGAAAAATAGACTATATTAACGAATAATTGTGTTGGATAGAACTATTTCTCCTGCTCATCGGAACACACGTAAATGCTGAAAGACAGAACCAATCAATCACAGACAGCATTCGCTGCTGACGCATGGCTCACAGTGCACAGTGCTTGTTCAAATAGGGCTGCGTTTCCCAAAAGCATCAGAAGCATAAGTAGATCTATAGAAACCGTTGCCACACTATCACATATATTACATAACATTGTTACTATATATAAAATTAATTCTGAAAAATGAAGGACGGTTTCCACACAAATATGAAGCAGCAATAATAATATGTTTCTTGAACAGCAAATGATAGTAGAATGATTTCTGAAGGATCATGTGACATTGAAGACTGTAGTAATGATGCTGAAAACTCAGCTTTAAAATCACTGATGCATTTAAATTACATTTTAAATAGAAAATAGTGTTTTAAAATGTTATTCATTTTACTTTTGTTTCAAATAGTTGCATCTTGGTTGAGCATGATCCTTACAACAATTACACATCAGCCCTCTACGGACACCTTGGCAATTGAATCACCATTGGCTAGTAAATTTTTTTGTTTACTCACCAGACTGATAGATATATATATATTGCTGTTAAATATAAAAATAAAAAAGAACAGGGGGAAAAAGTCGGGCCTAATGGTTAGAGAGTCGGACTCATACCCCAAAGGTTGCAGTCGAGTCTCGTACCGGCAGGGATTGTAGGTGGGGGGAGTGAATGTACAGTGTGCTCTCTCCCACCTTCAATACCATTACTGAGGTGCCCTTGAGCAAGGCACCCCCAACTGCTCCCCGGGCGCCGCAGCAAAAATTGCTGCCCACTGCTCAGGCTGTGTGTTCACGGTGTGTGTGTGCACTTGGATAGGTAAATGAAGAGCACAAATTCTGAGTATGGGACACAATACTTGGCCACATGTCATGTCACTTTCATATATATATATATATATATATATGTTTGTAAAATGGCACAGCTTTTTAAATATCTGAAAGTACACTTTTAACATCAGTCAGTCAAGCATTATAATTTGATATGATAATCAATCATTATTTAATGATTGAACTTTAGTAATTAGAATTAAAACTGGCTAACCATGTTTGAGTGCATATTAGTCATTTTAACTGAACTAGTAGACTGGTGGTGGTGCTTTTTTGGTCAGTCAGTGTTTCTGTACAATGGGGAACACTAAAAAATACTGAGTAGATAATTGATACGAATTCTACTAATACGAACATAGAAAGCACTAAGGATTAATGAGCTACTGGATTCATGAATGTTAATCAGGTTGTGTGCGTTCGCTCGTACTGGTTTGCTGAAATCAAAACAGGGATGATAATAGGTGGGCGCCAGCCAATGAGATTGTTGTTTGTGCATTAGTTCCGCCCACTACTGTAGAAAGCGGTAGTTCTTAAAAGCTGAAGAATTCCAAAGGAACTCCGTTAATTTGACAGCAAAATACAACAAAGAATATCGTTTACATGTAGCGCATAGGTAGCGTGTCAATTCTCTATCTCCCTCTCTCGCTGCGTGTGTGTGAAACAAAGCGACGGCGAGTCGTGCACCTTCACACTAGAGTTTACGGTACGTTAAATACAGTTGCACATCCATTCAGATGAACTGAAACAGCACAGATCGCTTGGCGGAGACAGTAGTGAAACTCTGAAGCGCTCAGTCAGGGTGTTCTGTGAGTGAAAATATATATGTGCTAAGCTTATACTTAGCCTCCAACTCACAGATTGGCGAGTAAAATCTGAGAATTTATTAGCAATTGGCTAATATTAGACATCATTTAGTCGCCCAGAGTGAAGATTTAGTCGCATATACGAGTGATTTACTCGCAATGTAGAAGGTTGCAAAATCTTACTGACCCCAAACTTTTTTGTTACATGTCTCTTTATTTTAAATTGGCTTTTGTTGGCAAGTAAACTTATTTAAACTGGTTGTTAAAAGTTCAAATGGATTGTGTTCTGTTCTCTAATTAATGTTAATAAATCTGTCAGAAAGAAATATGCTAAAGTTTCACCTTTAGGAGTACAACAGCCTGACAGCCTTTTACAAAATTTCACCATGGTTTTATTACAGTAACCACAGTTTACCACAGTATTTGTAGTAAAACTGCAGTAACCACTGGTGTTAGAACGAGCCGTTTTAGGTAGGCGTGGCTGACTCTTAACTTTTATAAAGAATATCTCTTTGGATTTGAGACTTTAGTCTTTACAACTTTACAGATCTTCTTTATTCACCAAGAGCTTTTAACACTCCAAAGAGAAAGGAAAAATTGAATCGCGTCATATGACCCCTTTAAAAAAATGTGGCTTTAAAATCTAATATTAAGTGAGTATAATTACTGATTATATTCTTTTAATAATTTAAAAGATCAATTTAGTTTAGAGGTATAGGTATCGACGATACTGGGCTTGAAAATATTGGTATTGGATCGAAAATAAAATAAGAGGTATCGCCCATCCCTAATGAAAGCAAACATGTACGCTATGATATACATTATGGGTGAAAAAGGGTTAAAATCAACCCGATCTCATGAGGGGAAAAAAACACTTAAACCAAACCCTGAATGGGGCGTAAGCAGATCTCACGAAAACGTACAAATTCATACGAATGTCAAAAATGTAAAATATTTACATTTTACAATAGATCTTGTATCAAACTATCAAAATGAAAAAAAAAAAAAAAAAAGTAGGATGGGGACTTTGTTCAATGCATCAGTTGTTGATTGGATGCTGAGATGTGGGCGTGGGACTCAAAAAGTGGAGGCATGTGAACAGGCCCGGCGCCAGGACACACGACCTGGGGGGGCTTTTATATTTCTTAGGGGGACCGAATCTGCTAATATTAATATTAATACTTAGGGGGGTTATTTAGGTAGCACTTTACAATAATTAACTAAGACATTAATACATTTAATACATTAACTAATCGAACCTTAGTGTAGAGTGTTACAATTAATGTTAAAGTATATACTATATAATATAATAATATATATATATAGATATATATTCACAAAAACACTGTTAAATTAAACAGAAAAGCAAGCAGGTGTGCATGATTTGGCGTGGCAGCCAATACAAATAATAACCGTTTCCTTACCTAAATCCTGCGTTTGGACCAGGCTCGATTGCAGAATCACATCTGTGCTTCTGAAATTATTATCTTTTTCGATATAGTGTAGTAGTTAGCTTTGTCTGTGTCGTACGTGGCCGCTTGTCAAGCATGAAAAACAAGTTTTATTTAAATTCTGAATATATTATCATATACAGCATGCAAAGAGTGCTCCCTTTAAATTTATTAAAAACTGTCACTCTTTCATCACGATCTCACAAAGTTAAAAAAAACAAACACACAAACAAAAAAAAACAATGAACGTGACTACGCGATTAAACTTTTTTAAATGTCTTTGTTAGAAAGAAGTTACGAGCATGATAAAACGCAGCACTGGACATAAAACGGTCACTGGAGCGGTGTGCACGTGGATTCCAACCTAAACACACCTCTGATTGGCCATTGCGTTTTAGAAATCAACAAACATGTCTGTGATTGGCTACATTGCTCACCTCTGCGAAAATGCATTGTAAAATCATTTGACGCTTTCCAAAGCATAAGGGCAGATACACTGGATTGTTTGCCAAATCTATTTCGTTATGCTATTATTACGAAGAAAAGAGATACTAGACCAGGGGTTATGGGCAGCTTTTCCATCTAAAAGTCATCACAAGCAACAGCAGGCAGTTGTACGAGTAAGACTATAATACACGCTAAACTCAAGTCCGACCATCACCCTCCGTCCAAAGGGGGAGCACAGGGATGTCCGTGGGACCCCCCCTCTGGCACTGGGCCTGCATGTGAACATGTGCTTGCAGAAGGCGGAGTTTAAATGGACTAGGCTAAATGATTAGACAAATCCTGCATACATAACCAGAAAGAAGTCTAACATTTTCACCGGAAAGCTTTAAAAAAAATGCATGCATGACTCACAATTAGATCTATAATATACACTTAAAATAGATGGCGAATTTTCACTCCATGCCAACTTAAGGACATCGTACTTAAAGAAATATTCTGGTTACAGTTAGGGGTGGAACGGTTCAACTTACGGTTCGGTTTGTATCCCGGTTTTAGAGTCACGGTTTCGGTACGGTATGTGCTATGTTTAGGCAAAAACTATACTGTCAAATAAAAATAAAGAAAATACGAATAATCTATCTAACTACAAGCAACAGCACAAATAAATACAATAGAGTGAAGATACAAATAAAATAAACAGTGATTTTCAGGTCAACATTATTCAATTTCTGCACCTAAAAACTAAAGTAATGAAATGTAAAACAGCTTTACATATTTCACTGTATGAGTGAATTCTTTGTTGTTGCTGTTTGATTAATAGTGCTGTCCTTTTAAGAGAATGCACTGATACAGTACGTTCAGCCGGCTATATCTGCTAGGATACTCACCAAGACGGGTATTTTGACACAATTTTTGTGTGAATTTGTTCATTTAAACAATACTTCAGAGAGAGCTTAATATTTGCGTGTTCTGAGGCGCGGGTTTGCACGCTTCGGATGAGCGCACACACAAATCTTCTCACTGCGCTCACATCCTCTGGCTCTTAAATGTTTAAACTGGCAAAGCTTAAATGAGTTTAGCTTAAACACAGATATCATCGTGTGCGCGCGCTATCAGCACCCGGGTGATGACGGAATAAACGCTCATATTCCAGCATAAGGCATTCGCATTGAACAAGAGTGAATGCTTTGTCCACGTTTTTTTTTTTTTTTCATCGCTGTTGTTGTAATGTACTGGAAAGCCAGAATGCGCATCCATCAACAGAAACATACAATAGCCGAACCCTGTTTGTTTTTAAACGTGTTATTATAGCAACCATTTTCAGATGCGTTGTCAGGTGCCTGATCGAGACGGTGCGCCGCACAACGCCCGCGACGACGATCATCGTGTCAGGACCGCTTCCCACGTATCGACGAGGACATGAAAAGTTCAGTAGGCTTTTTGCTTTAAATGAATGGTTATTGTCATGGTGTAAAGAACTGAAACTGCTCTTTGTTAATAACTGGAATCTTTTCTGGGAGCGTCCTAGGCTTTCGCGCTGATGGTTTGCACCCCAGCAGAGTCGGAGCGGAACTCATGTCGGACCACATCTCCAGGATGCTGCGCTCCATGTGACTAGTAAGTCAAATCTCAAATGACTGCCCTGATGACTTTTGTTATACCCGCTTAAATGATAGAAGTACTTGCGCTGTCCAATCTATAAAGACTGTCTGTTTACCGAATAGTGAGGTTAAAATATTAATTTAATGCAGGATCTAGAAAAAAATATGATTGTGATTAAACCAGAAAAATTTTAAATATATGAACAAAAACTATTTTTAAAGTTTTGGCTCCTAAACATTAGATCACTTTCACCCAAAGTAGTTATTGTAAATGAAATGATCACAGGTAATAGTTTTGATGTACTCTTCTTGACTGAAACCTGGCTAAAACCTATGATTATATTGGTCTAAATGAGTCTAATCCACCAAGCTACTATTATAAGCATGAACCCCGTCAGACTGGTCGTGGTGGCGGTGTTGCAACAATATATAGTGATATTCTCAATGTTACTCAGAAGACAGGATACAGGTTTAACTCATTCGAAATACTAATGCTTAATGTTACACTGTCAGATATGCAAAAGAAATCTATCGTATCTCTTGCTCTGGCTACTGTGTATAGACCACCAGGGCCGTATACAGATTTCCTAAAAGAATTTGCAGATTTCCTCTCAGACCCATTGGTTACTGTTGATAAAGCGCTAATTGTCATAGATTTTAACATTCACGTTGATAATACAGATGATGTCGCGTTATACAGGGGGGGGGGGGGGGGGGGGGGTGGGGGGGCGTTGACTGACCTAATAAACTCTTTGAGTCAAGCAAAACATCACCCTTCCCACTCATCGTTTTTAATCATACGCTAGATTTAATTATATCGCATGGCATTGATCTTACTGATATAGATATCGTACCTCAAAGCTATGATGTTACTGACCATTTCCTTGTATCGTGCATGTTGCATATTACTGATATTAACTATATGACTTATCGTCTGGTCAGAACTATTATTCCAGCCACTAAAGATAGATTCACAAATAACATGCCTGATTTATCTTAACTGCTCTGTGTACCCATAAATACACTTGAACTAGACGAAATGACTAGCAACATTGGCACTATCTTCTCTAATACATTAGAAGCTGTTGCCCCATCAAATTGAAAAAGGTTAGAGCAAAACGTACTGCGCCATGGTACAACACTAATACCCATTCTCTCAAGAAAAAAAATTGTAGTCTTGAGCGCAAATGGAGAAAACTAACTTTGAAGTTTTTAGAATTGTGTGGAAAAAAAGTATGTCCAGCTATAGAAAGGCTCTAAAAGCTGCCATGGCCGAGCATATCCATAAACTCATAGTAAATAACCAAAACAATCCTAGGTTTTATTTAGCACAGTGGCTAGATTAACAAATAACCAGACGCCACCCGATCTAAATATTCCCTCACAGTTTAATAGTAATGACTTTATGAATTTCTTCACTGATAAAATAGATAACATCAGAAATACAATAACAATGTAGATTCTACAGCTTATAATACTTTAGCTTCATTCATTGCACCAAAAGATAAAATGCAGTGCTTTACAGCTATAGGACAGGAAGAGCTAAATAAACTTATCATTGCATCTAAACCAACAACATGTTTATTTGATCCTGTACCCACTAAATTACTGAATGAGTTGTTACCTGTAGCAGAAGAACCTCTTCTCAATATTATTAAATCGTCGTTGTCTTTAGGTCACGTCCCAAAAACATTCAAGCTGGCCGTTATTAAGCCTCTTATTAAGAAACCACAACTAGATCCTAGTGAACTGGCTAATTACAGACCCATCTCAAATCTTCCTTTTATGTCTAAAATTTTAGAAAAAGTTGTGTCTGCTCAAATTGTGTTCCTTCCTGCAAAAAAAATGATCTCTGTGAAGAATTTCAGGTTTCAGGCCCCATCATAGCACATAAACTGCACTTGTTAATATTACAAATGACTTGCTTCTTGCGTCCGACCAAGGCTGTGTCTCATTGCTATTTTTACTTGATCTTAGTGCTGCATTCAACACTATAGATCATGACATACTCAAAGATCAATTACAAAACTATATGGGTATTCAAGGGCATTCTTTAAGATGGTTTAGATCCTACCTGACCGATCGCTACCACCTTGTTCATTTAAAAGGGGAGTCATCTCAATTATCACCAGTAAAAATGAGTGCCACAAGGATTCGGTCCTAGGTCCTCTGCTATTTTTTTTTTCGAAAAAAAAATATACATGTTGCCCCTTGGTACTATAATTAGAAAATACGGGATTAGTTTCCACTGTTATGCCGCTGATACTCAACTATATATCTCAACAAGACCAGAATAAACTTCTAAATTATCTAAGCTAACAGAGTGTGTTAAAAATGTAAGATTGGATGACCAATTATTTTCTCCTATTAAATTTGAATAAGACAGAGATATTACTTATTGGACCAAGACAGTACTCCGAATCTCGTGGATTACAATTTGCAGCTAGATGGATGTACTGTTACTTCTTCTACAGTTAAAAATCTGGGTGTTATGTTAGATAGCAAATTGTCTTTTGAAAATAATTTTTCCCATGTTACAAAAACAGCATTCTTCATCTTAGAAACATTGCCAAGTTACGAAACATGATACCTGTTTCTGTTGCAGAAAAGCTAGTTCATGCATTCATAACCTCTAGACTGGACTATTGTAATGCATTGCTGGGTTGTTGTCCTGCATCTTCAATAAACAAGCTACAGGTAGTCCAAAATGCAGCGGCTAGAGTCCTTACCAGGTCAAGAAATATGATCATATTAACCCAATTTTACAGTCTCTGCACTGGCTTCCTATTAAGTTCCGTATCAGTTACAAAATATTATTACTTGCCTATAAGGCCCTTAATGGGTTAGCTCCTGCGTACCTAACTAGTCTTCTACCACGCTACAATCCATCATGCTCCATAAGGTCGCAAAACTCTGGACTTTTGGTAGTTACCTAGGATAGCAAAGTCCACTAAATGTGGTAGAGCTTTTTTGCATTTGGCTCCTAAACTCTGGAATAGTCTTTCTGATAATGTTCGGGGTTCAGACACATTCTCTCTGTTTAAATCTAGATTACATACACATCTATTTGGCCAAGCATTCAAATAATGCATCTCATAATCTTTTACTGCAGTTATATCTGATCAAATGCACATTATTATTCTTTAGTTTGGGTTAAACAAATCAATTTTGCTTGGTTGGAACAGCAGCTACGCTAATTATGTTTGTATTTGTTTCTCTGTCTTTTGCGTAACTAGGATTTACACAAGCTTAAGTCTGGATCCAGAACACCTGAGAAGAAATTATGCAACTCCTCAGAGGACCTCAGATGATGCCAACCATGAAACAACATACAGAACTACCACATTTTTGCTATAAGTTTGATTGCATCATATATTAATTGCTGTTAATATTGTTCATCGTTTTATTACGTCTTAAATTGATTTTTTCCGTACTGCTGGTTCATCTGGTCAAAGGAGAACTGGCCCCCGCTGAGCCTGGTTTCTCCCAAGGTTTTTTTCCTCCATTCTGTCACCGATGGAGTTTGGGTGCCGCCTCTGGCTTGCTTAGTTGTGGACACTTCATTTCCGGCGATATCGTTGACATTATTGCAAAGATATTATTTAAACTGAGCTGGTTGTTGACATCACTGAATTCAATGATGTCTTTAACTGAAAAATTTGTGTTTTTTGCATTATTGACACTATTTTCCTAATTAATGCTGTTCAGTTGCTTTGACAATCTGTATTGTTAAAAGCGCTATATAAATAAAGGTGACTTGACTTGACTTGTCAGATTTAATTTAAACCGCGGTCCTAGCGTGTGCCGAACCGTGTGTGGAGAACCGTACGGTTCAATTTTTTTTCCGCAAACCGTTCCACCCCTAGCTACAGTACAATGCCTTTGTGGCATAATGTTGATTACCACAAAAAAATACATTTGACTTGCCACTCTTTTCAAAAATAAAAAATTTAGGTTACGGTTACAATTGTATGACTATGCTCACAATTTATTTCTGAAATATTACAACTGTTCTGTTATAAATCTGTGTGCCAAAATCATCTCCTCATTTGACAACTGACTGAGAAGGCTGTAAATACTAGATTTGTTTTCCCAGATTTCTTTATAAAAAGCACTAAAAGAACTGTTAAGTGGAATCAGAACAGTTCCATTACAAAAGTACCAAACCACAATCAATCATTCTGTAAAAGTACATGTCTAGATTGGTGCTGCCTACACAAAAGACAAACCAAGCCTATAATATTGATCATCATCAGCCATAATATAATTATCAGCTATTAGGCAGTGCATCTCCAATGAAACATCCAAAGTACAGGAAATAAAACAGGATACTTAATATGCAGAAAACCGAAGCGATTCTGGATGTGTGCGGTGGGCGAAGAATGTTGAACAGCACTGTAAGGCAGGGGTCATCCTGCACAACTTTCTCCTAATCTTACATCCGACTGCAGGAGAAAATACATCTTTCTTACCACGCTTCCAACACACTTACATCAGCTCGTAGAGATGATGCATCTGATATTTATGAAACAGATCCCCAAATGCACACGAATCCCATCAAGACACAAGCAAACCACTCTTGTTTTTTTAACATTACATGGATGTGTGCAATACTGGGATGTTGCATAAAGTCTATTTTAACACCTGAAGGTTTATGGTTTTGCTAAATATGACTATTACTCGGCTCGACTAGGATGTTGGCTTTAAAACAAGGCTAAGAAACCCACAGAATGCTTTCTAAATAGGTACCAGATGCACTTCTACACACACAAGCATAATGTCGAATGAGAACAGAGAAATTTGACTGACAATCTCTTCCAATGAAAGACTATTCTTCACTCTGAAGCAGATTTAAAATGATCTGTGCCTTGCTATGCAATGCTAGTTTTTCTGCGAAACTGGCAGCACACTGACACATTATCAATAAAGCCACAACAACAACAACAAAGCTTTAAGACATATAACTTCTTGTGAACATTGTTGGATGTAGATTGAGGGCCTAAATATATCTCTACACATCAACGAGTCAGCAAAAGCTGCAAATGTCTAGCGTTAGTTTCGTTCACAAACATACCAGATTATTAACCTAAAGCACATTTACAAGTATAATAAAACGTTTAAATAAGCAAAGCGTCTGTTTTGATACGGCTAACTAGCTAACCATTTCTTGCTATTAAACCACAGAAATCCACACAACTGTCATTAATGTCGACTTAGATTATATTGGTGACTAAAGAAAAAAATAACGAAAATACTCTGAGCGCATTCGCCGTGTCGTGATATTTGACGGCACATACGGACAGCTTGAAAGCTGGCTAAGGAAATCTCTCTGCTAGCATTAGCCACCCTTCAGCTGCGGCTAACGGGCTAGCAGCATTAGCCCTGCGCGAGCTTACGCAAAAAAACAGCACAAAACACAAATGTCACCTCACACTTCTCACCAAACGCGTACATTTGGGAATAAGCGGTCTCATCTTGACGAACAGCGCTTCGGTTCCCGTAGCTGAGGATGTAAATGTTGGTTCTTCTGCTCAGACAGGCCCTCTGTGAAAACAAACTGTCATCCGCCAAACGGCGCTCGAAGCGGGAAGAGCAGCACAATCCGCAGCTCGTGCGTGCGTGCGTTAGTGATGGAAAGCCCGACTCGTTCGCGCGAATCGATTCTTTCAAACGTTTCGTTTTAAACAATCGGTTCAAAGAATCAGAATCAGCAAGTCGGCACAGCTGCGCCCCAATTGACACACTATACACTATGAACTTATACACTATGTACTTATGACACACTATACACTATGAACTTATACACTATGTACTTATGACAGACTATACCTATGAACTTATACACTATATACTGTGACACACTATAACACTATGAACTTATACCTATGACTTATAACACTATGTCCTTATGCACTTATTACTTATGACACACTATACACGAATGACACTATACACTATGAACTTATACACTATGTACTTATGCACTATGTACTTATGACACACTATACACTATGAACTTATACACTATGAACTTATACACTATGTACTTATGCACTATGTACTTATGACACACTATACACTATGAACTTATACACTATGTACTTATGACACACTATACACTATGAAATTATACACTATGAACTTATACACTATGAACTTATACACTATGAACTTATGCACTATGTACTTATGACACACTATGAACTTATACACTATGTATTTATGCACTATGTACTTATGACACTATACACTATGAACTTATACATTATGTACTTATGCACTATGTACTTATGACACACTATACACTATGAACTTATACACTATGAACTTATACACTATGTACTTATCCCTATGTTCTTATGACACACTACACTATCCTAGGACTTATCATTATGTACTTATGCCTATGTACTTATGACACACCACTCTACACTATGAACGTATCCTATGACTTATACCTATGTACTTATGCACTAGACTTATCCACTGTGACTGATACACTATGTATTATGCATGCCCTATGTACTGTATGACCACTATACCCTATGACTCTCCTATGAAACTTATACCTAGTTACTTATTCCACTATGGTACTTAGGCCACACTATACCTATGAACTATACACTATGTAACTTATGCACATATTACTTATGACCCAAGTACACTATGAACTTAGACACTAGGATTATACCCTATGACTATGCCCTATGTAACTGGTATTCCACACTATGCACTTATACACTCTGTATTTATGCACTATGTACTTATACACTATACACTATGAACTTATACACTATGAACTTATACACTATGTACTTATGCACTCTGTACTCAACCATGTACAGTATGAATTACACCCTATGTACTTATTCTCTATATACTTATACACTATGCACTTAAACACTATGTACTTATTCACTATGTACTATGACACACTATACCCTATGTCTTATACCTATGTACTTTGAACAGCACTAACACTATGAACTTTTACCTCGGTACTTATGAAAGACTATACACTATGAACTTATACACTATGTACTTATGCACTATGTACTTATGACACGCTATACACTATGAACTTATACATTATGTATTTATGCACTATGTACTTATGACACACTATACACTATGTACTTATACACTATGCACTTATACACTATGTACTTATGCATTATGTACTTATGCACTATGTACTTATGACACGCTATACACTATGAACTTATACATTATGTATTTATGCACTATGTACTTATGACACACTATACACTATGTACTTATGCACTATGCACTTATACACTATGTACTTATGCACTATGTACTTATACACTATGCACTTATGCACTTATACACTATGTACTTATGCATTATGTACTTATGCACTATGTACTTATGACAGACTATACACTATGAACTTATACACTATGTACTTATGACACACTATACACTATGAACTTATACACTATGAACTTATGCACTATGTACTTATGACACACTATACACTATGAAATTATACACTATGAACTTATACACTATGTACTTATGCACTATGAACTTATACACGACACTATACACTATGAACTTATACATTATGTACTTATGCACTATGTACTTATACACTATGTACTTATACATTATGCACTTATTCACTATGTACTTATGCACTATGAACTTATACACTATGAACTTACACACTATGTACTTATGCACTATGAACTTATACACTATGAACTTACACACTATGTACTTATGCACTATGAACTTATACACTATGAACTTATACACTATGTACTTATGACACACTATACACTATGAACTTATACACTATGTACTTATGCACTATGTACTTATGACACACTATACACTATGTACTTATGCACTATGCACTATGTACTATGCACTTATACACTATGTACTTATGCATTATGTACTTATGCACTATGTACTTATGCACTATGCACTTATACACTATGCACTTACGCATTATGCACTTATACACTATGTACTTATGCATTATGTACTTATGCACTATGTACTTATGACACGCTATACACTATGAACTTATACATTATGTATTTATGCACTATGTACTTATGACACACTATACACTATGTACTTATGCACTATGTACTTATACACTATGCACTATGTACTTATGCACTATGCACTTATACACTATGCACTTACGCATTATGCACTTATACACTATGTACTTATGCATTATGTACTTATGCACTATGTACTTATGACAGACTATACACTATGAACTTATACACTATATACTTATGACACACTATACACTATGAACTTATACACTACGTACTTATGCACTATGTACTCAACCATATATAATATGAATTATACACTATAACGTATACCATATGTATTTAGGCACTATGTACGTTATGACACACTATACACTATGTACTTATACACTATGTACTTACGCATTATGTACTTATACACTATGCACTTATGCACTTATACACTATGTACTTATGCATTATGTACTTATGCACTATGTACTTATGACACGCTATACACTATGAACTTATACATTATGTAATTATGCACTATGTACTTATGACACACTATACACTATGACCTTATACATTATGAACTTATACACTATGTACTTATGACACACTATACACTATGACCTTATACATTATGAACTTATACACTATGTACTTATGACACACTATACACTATGAACTTATGCACTATGTACTTATGACACACTATACACTATGTACTTATACATTATGTCTTATGCACTCTGACTTTATGACACACTTATTCACTATGTACTTATACACTATGTACTTATGCACTATGTACTTATGCACTATGAACTTATACACTATGAACTTATGCACTATGTACTTATGACACACTATACACTATGTACTTATACACTATGTACTTATACACTATGCACTTATGCACTTATACACTATGTACTTATGCATTATGTACTTATGCACTATGTACTTATGCACTATGTACTTATGCACTATGTACTTATGACACGCTATACACTATGAACTTATACATTATGTATTTATGCACTATGTACTTATGACACACTATACACTATGACCTTATACATTATGAACTTATACACTATGTACTTATGCACTATGAACTTATACACTATGAACTTATGACACACTATACACTATGAACTTATACACTATGAACTTATACACTATGTATTTATGCACTATGTACTTATGACACACTATACACTATGAACTTATACACTATGTACTTATGCACTATGAACTTATACACTATGAACTTATACACTATGTACTTATGCACTATGTACTAGGCACTTTCTTATGACGCACTATACTCTATGCACTTATACACTATGTACTTATGCATTATGTACTTATGCACTATGTACTTATGACACACTATACACTATGTACTTATGCACTATGTACTTATACACTATGTACTTATGCACTATGTACTTATGACACACTATACACTATGAACTTATACACTATGTACTTATGCACTATGTACTTATGACACACTATACACTATGAACTTATACACTATGAACTTATACACTATGTATTTATGCACTATGTACTTATGACACACTATACACTATGAACTTATACACTATGTATTTATGCACTATGTATTTATGACACACTATACACTATGAACTTATACATTATGTACTTATGCACTATGTACTTATACACTATGCACTATGTACTTATACACTATGCACTATGTACTTATGACACACTATGCACTATGAACTTATACACTATGAACTTATACACTATGTATTTATGCACTATGTACTTATGACACTATACACTATGAACTTATACCTATACTTATAACACTAGTTATTATGCACTAGTTACGTAGGAACTATACCCTGTGAACTATACACTAGACTTATGCACTAGGTACTTATGAACAACACTAACCCTATGAACTTATCCCTAGGAACTTATACCTAGGCACTATGCACTAATGTACCTTATGACACCCTAGAACTTATACACTATTTATTTATGCACTATGTACTTATGCACTATACCTATGAAAACTATACACTATTCGTATGCACTATGTCCTTATACCACTTACACTATGAACGTAGACACATGTCTTATGCACTAGTTACTTATACACCACACTAATCCCTATGCACTCATACACTATGTACTTATTCACTATGTACTTATACACTATGTACTTATACATTATGTACTTATGCACTATGTACTCAAACACACTCTACCTATGAACTTATACATTAGGTACTTATAGCCTAGTACTTATGACAGACTATACCCTATGAACTATACCTATGTCTTTTTTATGACAACACTATACACTATTAACTTATACACTATGTACTTATGCCATGTACGTATGACACACTCTATATAAACCTATCTACTTATGTCACTATGGGACTTATGACACCTATACACATGTACTTATACTTATGTACTTATGCACTATTACTTAGACCACTAACGGCTATGTACTTATACATTTTAGCTTATGCACTATGTACTTATTACCATATACACTATGAATTATACACTATGAACCTTATACCTAGTATTTAGGCACATTACTTATGACACAACTTATACATTATGTATTTATGCACTATGTACTTATGACACACTATACACTATGTACTTATGCACTATGAACTTATACACTATGAACTTACACACTATGTACTTATGCACTATGTACTTCTTCACGATGGTCCTTATGCACTTGAACTTATACACTATGAACTTATACACTATGTATTTATGCACTATGTACTTATGACACACTGTACACTATGAACTTATACACTATGTACTTATACATTATGTACTTATGCACTATGTACTTATACACTATGCACTTATGCACTTATACACTATGTACTTATGCATTATGTACTTATGCACTATGTACTTATGACACGCTATACACTATGAACTTATACATTATGTATTTATGCACTATGTACTTATGACACACTATGAACTTATACACTATGTATTTATGCACTATGTACTTATGACACTATACACTATGAACTTATACACTATGTACTTATGCACTATGTACTTATGAACACACTATACACTATGGACTTATACACTATGTACTTATGCACTATGTACTTATACACTATGCACTTATACACTATGTATTTATGCACTATGTACTTATGACACACTATACACTATGTACTTATACACTATGTACTTATGCACTATGTACTTATGACACGCTATACACTATGAACTTATACATTATGTATTTATGCACTATGTACTTATGACACACTATACACTATGTAATTATACACTATGTACTTATGACACACTATACACTATGAAATTATACACTATGAACTTATACACTATGAACTTATACCCCCTATCCCCTATGTACTTATCACTATTGACTTATGACACACTATACACTATGTACTTATACATTATGTACTTATGCACTATGTACTTATACACTATGCACTATGTACTTATACACTATGCACTTATGCACTATGCTCTTATACACTATGCACTTATGCACTATGCTCTTATACACTATGCACTTATACACTATGTTCTTATGCACTATGACTTTATGGACACCCATCCACTATGTACTTATGCACTATGTACTTATGCACTATGTACTTATGCACTATGTACTTATGCACTATGTACTTATGACACACTATACACTATGTACTTATACATTATGTACTTATGCACTATGTACTTATGACACACTATACACTATGAACTTATACACTATGTACTTATGCACTATGTACTTATGACACACTATACACTATGTACTTATGCACTATGTACTTATGACACACTATACACTATGTACTTATACATTATGTACTTATGCACTATGTATTATGACACAAACTATACCTATGAACTTATACATATGTACTTATGCACGAGTACTTAACAGACTATCCTAGAACTTATACAACATGAACGTATACACTAGGTATTTAATGCACTATGTACTTTATGACACCTATAACACTAGGTCTTATGCACTAGGGATAAACGTAGACACACTATACACTATGTACTATGACACACTAATACACTATGACTTATCACAGTATGGAAATAGCACTATGTACGTATGAACACACTAACACTATGAACCTTATAACATTAGGAACTATCACTATGTACTTATGACCCACTATACACTATTAACTATCACTAGGAACGATGACACACTTATTCACTATGTACTTATACACTATGTACTTATGCACTATGTACTTATGACACACTATACACTAATGAACATTATACACTATGTCTTATCACTCATGTACTATGAACACACGATAAACACTATGTACTTATACATTATGTACTTATGCACTATGTACTTATACACTATGCACTTATACACTATGTATTTATGCACTATGTACTTATGACACACTGTACACTATGAACTTATACACTATGTACTTATGCACTATGTACTTATGACACACTATACACTATGAACTTATACACTATGTACTTATGCACTATGTACTTATGACACACTATACACTATGAAATTATACACTATGAACTTATACACTATGAACTTACACACTATGTACTTATGCACTATGTACTTATGCCAACTATACACTATGAACTTATACATTATGTATTTATGCACTATGTACTTATGACACACTATACACTATGTACTTATACACTATGCACTATGTACTTATGCACTATGCACTTATACACTATGCACTTACGCATTATGCACTTATACACTATGTACTTATGCATTATGTACTTATGCACTATGTACTTATGACACGCTATACACTATGAACTTATACATTATGTATTTATGCACTATGTACTTATGACACACTATACACTATGAAATTACTTATCCATTATGTACTTTGCCCTATTACTTATGACACACATACACTATGAAATGCTCACTCTGAACTTATACACATTAGTTAGCACTATGTACTTATGACAACACTAGACTTGAACTATGCACTATGTCCTATGACACACTATACACTAGGTCTTATGCACTATGTACTTAGGACACACTATACCTTGTACTATAAGCCATTATTTACTTATCCTAATGTACTTAGGACAACTATACACTATGAACTATACACTCTGTACTTATTCACTATGTAACTTATGACACAACTATACACTATGTACTTATGCCTATTACTTATGACCATTATCCCTCTGTTACTTATACATTATGTCTTTCTGCACTATGTACTTATACCACTATACACTAGACTTTATACTTATGTAATTATCCCACTATGTCTTATGACACACTATACACTATGCCTTATACTTTTAAACTTATAGACGGATGTACTTATGACACACTATACCTAGAACTATAACTATGAACTTATGACACACTATACCTATGACTTATACACTATGTCTTAGCACGATTTACTTATGACCCCACTATACCTATGACTTATACACTATGTACTTATTCCTATGTACTTATGCCACTTACACATAGGTACTGTATGACATATGTACTTATTCACTATGGACTTATACAACAGTATACCCTATGACTTATACACTATGTACTGATGCACTCGGGACTTATACACACTATACACTAGTACTTAGCCTTGTACTTATCCACACTATACACTATGTACTTAGACATTATGTCATTATGCACTAGTTACTTATGAAAGACACAACATACACGATGACTTATACTTTATGTACTTATGCCCTATGTACTTATGACGACTACACACTCTGCACTATACACTAGTACTTTGCCACAACTACACTCGAAACTTATACACTATGTACTTATGGCATATGTCTTATGACACAGCCTATTACACTAGAAATTATACACTATGTACTTATGACTAGGTACTTTATACACACTTACCTAGAAATTATCACATGACGATACACTATGTATTTATGCCTAAGTACTTATTCCCCACTAACACTAATTGACTTATACACTATTACTTAGCACTATGTACTTTTGACACACTATACCCTATGACTATATACAACTAGGAACTATTACCCTATGTATTTAGGCACTAGTTTTATTACCCACTATCCCCTATGTACTTATGCATTATGTACTTATGCACTATGTACTTATGACACACTATACACTATGTACTTATGCACTATGTACTATGCACTATGTACTATGCACTTATACACTATGTACTTAAACACTATGTACTTATGCACTATGTACTTATGACACACTATACACTATGAAATTATACACTATGAACTTATACACTATGAACTTATGACACACTATACACTATGAACTTATACATTATGTATTTATGCACTATGTACTTATGACACACTATACACTATGAACTTATCCACTATGTACTATGACCACTATACACTATGAACTATACTTATATGCACTTGCATATTATTGCTCTTTGTTGGTTTTGATTGCTTCTATTGAAATCATTTGTAAGTCGCTTTGGATAAAGCATCTGCTAAATTAATAAATATAAAATATATTAGAATAACAAACCTCTTGAATTTTAAAACAAGCCCCCAATCAATAAATAAGTTAACACAACTAAAATAAATCTCTTCAATAAACAACGGTGTCTGTGCTCTTTTCCATTTTAAAATGAGAGGCATCACTGCCTTTTTAATCTTATCCCAACAAAGAGCTGCATACTGCCATGAACATTTTACTCTCAATTATGATTGTACATTTTGAATTTGAAACAAAACAGAATGGTTTTTGTTTTTTGGGGGGGGGACTTCAATTTTATGAAACTAGACTAACTTCTGCATGAAACATAAACGCAGAGCTGAATGAGAGGCAGATTTCACGCTCTCCACAGTGCCTTCAAGCGTTTCCTTGTTTCCCGCTGTAAACAAAGCAGCGCTGCACTTATGAACTTTAATATGCGTTATACAGATGCAAGATGAAAAGAAAAAATACCATCTAAACTTTCTAAAGACTGTAAGTTCCCCTCAGACATGCATTCATATAACTCCTACCCCTAATTGAATCGCGAATTGTTTAGCATCTCAACCGATTTGAATCGTCGCGTTAACACTTTGAACTTATACATTATGTACTTATGCACTATGTACTTATGACACGCTATACACTATGAACTTATACATTATGTACTTATGCACTATGTACTTATGACACACTATACACTATGAAATTATACACTATGAACTTATACACTATGAACTTACACACTATGTACTTATGCACTATGTACTGTTCCTATGGACTTCTGACACACATACACTAGACCTTATACACTAGGATACTTATTACCGACGCGATACACTATGTACTTATGCATTATGTACTTATGCACTATGTACTTATGACACGCTATACACTATGAACTTATACATTATGTATTTATGCACTATGTACTTATGACACACTATACACTATGACCTTATACATTATGAACTTATACACTATGTACTTATGCACTATGAACTTATACACACTATCACATGAACTTATACCCATATGGACTTTAGCACTATGTGACTTATTACCACTGACCTATGAAGGCTTATCACGATGTTTTATCCACTTGTCCGTATACACACTATACACTCGACTAACATTATGGACTTATGCCTATGTCTTTGACACCACTATACATATACGATACACTATGTACTTATGGAACACTATTACTCAACTTAGCGTTGAGATTTACTATCTTATTTTTGTCATTTATAATTGAGTCTCAGCCCATTCCCCTTCGCTAACGTAATTAAGCTGTGACCGTGGAGTGCATGAAGTGTCTCACAACATTCCACACTCCTTTTTTCAGTTACTTATAGCAAAGTCCATTTCAAGGAAAGTCTGTTCACTCGGCCGCCATATTTGCAATGCCTTTGGGCAGCTCAAACAAGACCAAGTCCTGAATGAATCCTCGCTGAAGTCACGATTAAATTACACACAAATCAGCACAAAACCTGAAATGAACGGCCCCATTAATGTTGTTTCTTATGCTCAAATAGCTTTTAAAAAGCTTATTTTATATAACGTGCTTATTACTGGAGCGCATGCGCCCGTTTGGTCTAGCATCAGTTTTCTATTGGACACTGGAGCTTCAAAGGCCGCTGCAGTGCGCAATGACCGTTACCAATCAGTGAATCTGTCTATTCATATAGAAAGACGGGACTATTCCCCCATAATTGCGATTGCAGTTTCCCCCGGTCATATTATAGGATGACCCTCTTTGTAATTTCTATAGTTTTGGTTATTTAAGTGCATTATCCGGGTATTTAAAGTGCACTTTTTCTATTTGGAATTTTCAGTGTGGACGCACTACTCGCACTATTTATACTATATAATGTCATAGAATAGTGCATAAGTACATGATTTGGGACGCACATAAAGAAATGAAAACATATTTATTTTCTAAATGCATATTATATCTTAACGATTAACATGGGGACACTCAGGGTTGCCAGTCTGGTTTTGCTGCTAGAATAGCCGTTTTTTGGGAAGATCACTCATTTGGTCCACTAAGGCAGGTACGGATTTGGTTTCAAAAACATTTTTTTCATGCTTGAAAGTCTCTTCACATCCCGATTGCAATCACTAGGTTAGTCGTCTAAATGTATTTATATTTTCTGGGAAGGCGTAGCACCATACAATGTTCTTCAAATCATATTCCTCGGGCCGAGGGCTACATGAGCTGTCCTACCTGCCTGTCAACTTATGTATTTGCTAGTGCATCCCGTAATAGGTCCACGAACTGTTATCACGAGAAGATGTTTGATCGACCAAAATTTTATCTGTCTTATTGGCCAAATTTTTTTTAATCCACAGGCGAAGTCCGTAGTTCCGTGACGGACATCTATGTGGTAATACAGGTCACTCGAGACAGCCAATGCTCACCATCATATCCCTGAACACATTCATAATCATTACTTCTGCCGGTGTGCTGCAGCAAGCTTTATGCGTGCCCTTGAGCGCTTATAAGGATATGTAGGCAATTAAAGGCTCATTATTATGATTTAAATGGCTTATTAATAAACGTGCGATTAGTCGACTTAACACTTAAAATGAACGAATACTAGTCGACCAGAAGAATCTTTAGTTGAGGGCAGCCCAAATATTTGCATACCTCTGCACACCCTGTATGCACAGACGTGATACGTCATCAGCGCGATCCATTACACTACTGCAAACCGAGCAAGAACGGAAGGTGTTATTATTGTAATATTATGTTCCCTTGTTAGAGCTTCAGGAATAAATCTAAATTAAATCGCCATCACGATAATGCACGCTGCAATGTCATGCGCACTTGTCATGACACGTTCTGTGATCAGTAGTAAATCTCCACCCGAAGGCCAGAGTGCTCTTGCACGGAAACTACAAATACACCCCGCAGAAGAAATCCAGGAAATCCCTATAGCGGTAGCTGAATAAACAGAAGATTTTACTTTTTTAATTGATTCAGCATGACTAATAACACAGACTACCGACAATTATGTATTTTCTGAGTTCTTATATAATTTTCATTTGAATACTGATGCATGCTAATCGACATCGCCTTTCTTCTATGAAATATTTTGTGTGCCTTATTCTGTGTAAGAAGCCACATCATCTCACAGAAGGATTTATTTCAAACTCCTGACTGACGTTATGAAGTGAGTTTGGAGTACTATGTTATTAAATGTGGTATTTTCACGTACTTTCAGACAGAGCCTCAGTTCACTGAGAAGCTACGCAAACAGGTTTCATTATCGCAGAACGATATCTTCGATTTCATAATCATGCGATTAAATCGTCTGCGATTATGAACGCAATTTTGCATAGCTTGTCATTGAACTACGGCTCTGTGTAGTAAATCTGCTCCATCTGAAAGCATGTGAATTTACTACTGATCACAGAACCGGCTATATTGACAAGATGCACATGACTATCACATTCGATTAACCGTGCAGCCCTATGCTTTGTCCTATAATGTTTATACCATGTCTCCCTACATTTTTTCTTCTTCGTTAATCCGTTACAGTAAGAAGTACAGTCTGTCGCTACTTCCGTTTTTATCGCGACTTTTAGTCATTGAGAAATTGTGTCCTCAATTAGTCCATGATATCCCAGCGCACCATACTGCATACTCTACAAAGTTCATATAAAGCTCTATGTGGGCTATGTTGCCACCCCCCCCCCCCCCTTTTTTTTTTACATTTAAAAATTTTCTATTTTACTATTCAGTCAAATTTCCGGGTTCACACCAACCCAAAGTTAAAGTTAAGTTAAAATAATTAGATATTACACAGGTTGTAATTTGGAAGTAAAATGTAAAGTTTTACACATTTTATTAGTGCATCAATGAGTAGTATGCAAAATATTGAAAATCAAATTGTTTAAATATATGTTCAGTAAAAAAGGTCACTTGCATTTGTTCCAGTGGGTATTTGCACTCAAAACCACTCGGCCCTATTCAGTCTGCGAATGAATCGTTTAGGCCATTTCGTAAACAAATAGTTCTCGCCAACCGGTTCAATCAACTCACTGAGAAGATCCGATTCAAAAGAACGACTCATCGCGAATCGCATATATCCCGTGTGAGCGCAGCAGCAGTCGTGCTCTACTGTCTGTTGAACTGACACTTAGAAAGGTATATTTATTTTCATTTTACTTTTTTGTTACCATGTCTCTTTCTTTTCCGTCATTTCTGCATCCACTTTCACATATTTATTTATTTTTTAATAAATATTTGTGTGCTATAAGTATTGTGTGCGCTTTCGGAATATTGTAAATGGTAACAATCGTGCCAATAAAGCTTTGTTGACTCTGACTCTATGACCATTTTGGGACAAATCACTCTTTTGTTTACTGTACAGACGCATTCCGCACGCATATTTGGCTTTCGAGGCACCTTTCTTTTTATTCCCCCACTCTCTCTCTTTCTATCTCTCTCTCTCTCTTTCTTTTCGCAAGCCTACGGAATATTTAAAAAAAAAAGAAAGAAAAGAAACCCCATTCCACACACACACACACACACACACACACTAAAGCAGCAGCGGCCATTCGGGGACTGAACAAAGAGCGCATTCAGACCCGCCGCACGCGGGCGTTCATCGCGCCGAACATCAACGCCGCGCCGCGCCGCGGAAGGTGCGATCAGGAGCCGCGTAGAGCCGCGAGAGCGCTTTACCTCCAGAGGTGTGCCTCCGCAGCCATCCTCGCTTCCTCCTCCTCTCCAGCAGCGCCGCAGCCCCGCTCCCCTCCCCAGCGCGCATCACTGACGCGTCACGAGACTGATGGAGCGCCGCGTTATTTGTATTTAGGAAATAAACGCTTTAATATTTTTAATATAAATCTGTATGAGTATACAGCCCCTCTAGTGTATAATTGTTTATATCATGTAAAATGTTTATTATTACGGTAACTTTTCTTGTTAATAAATAATAATAATAATAATAAATTGTTTTGGAAATATCGCAGCGATGATGACAGACGCAATAAAGTGCCCGGGGAGGGCTCAGGGGAGAAAGTGGCGTTTTGGGGGACGAAGTGTCAGAAGTGGAAGCAATGAAGGAGAAAAAAAATATAACTTTGCGGGGTGAAACTGAACCCAGAGGGTTGTGTTCAACCCAACAATAAAATATTAACAATATTAGTATTTTATTTCTATTATTATAATAATATTTTGGGAGTGAAATATACCAGATGTGTTCAAAACCAACAAAAAATATGAACAATATCATTATTATAGTATTATTATTATTATTATTATTATAGTATTATTATCTAATTAATATTAGGGGGGAAAATATAAACAACCAGATATGTCAAAACAACAATTAAAATATTAAAACTATTATTATTATATTATTATTAATAATAACTTTGGGGTGAAATATAACCCAGATGTGTTCAAAACCAACAATAAATTATTAACAATATTCTTATTATTATATTATTATTATTATATTACATTAAAATAATAATTTTGGGGTGAAATATAACCCAGATGTGTTCAAAACCAACAATAAAATATTAACAATATTATTATTATTATTATTATATTATTATTAATAATAACTTTGGGGTGAAATATAACCCAGATGTGTTCAAAACCAACAATAAAATATTAACAATATTATTATTATTATTATTATATAAAATGTAATAATATTTTGGAGTGTGAAATATAAACAGATATGTCAAACCAACAATAAAAATATTAACAATATTATTCTATATATAAATAATAATTTGGAGTGAAATTAACCCAGTGTGCTCAAAACACACAATAATATTAACATTATTTTTTTATTTATTTATTTATTATTATTATTATATTATTATTAATAATAACTTTGGGGTGAAATATAACCCAGATGTGTTCAAAACCAACAATAAATTATTAACAATATTATTATTATTATTATTATATAATTATTATTATTAGTATTTATTTATTTATTATTATTATTATATTATTATTAATAATAACTTTGGGGTGAAATATAACCCAGATGTGTTCAAAACCAACAATAAAATATTAACAATATATTATTATTATTATTATATTATTATTAATAATAACTTTGGGGTGAAATATAACCCAGATGTGTTCAAAACCAACAATAAAATATTAACAATCTTCTTATTATTATTATTATTATTATTATTATTATTCTAATATTGAAAGCATAAAATTTTGGAGTGAAATATAACCCAGATGTGTTCAAAACCAACAATAAAATATTAACAATATTATTATTATTATTATTATATAATTAATTGATTTTGGGGTGAAATATAACCCAGATGGTTCAAAACCAACAATAAATAAAACATATTATTATTTATTATATTATTATAATAAATATTATAGTATATTATTATTATTATTATTATATATTCTAATATATAATTTTGGAGTGAAATATAACCCAGATATGTTCAAAACCACAATAAATATAACAATATTATTATTATTATATTATTATTAATAATAACTTTGGGGTGAAATATAACCCAGATGTGTTCAAAACCAACAATAAAATTATAACAATAGTATTATTATATTAGTATTATTATTATTATTATATTAATAAATAATAAACTTTGGGGTGAACTATAACACAGATGTGTTCAAAACAACAATAAATATTAACGATATTATAGTATATTATATATTATTAATAATAAGAACTTTGGGGGAAATATAACCCGATGGTTTTCAAACCACAATACAATATAACACTATTATTATATTAATTATTAATAATATAACTTTGGGGTGAATATAACACAGATGTGTTTTCTGAAAACCAACAATAAATATTAACAATAGTATTATGTATATTATTAATACCACTAATCACTTTGGGGACATATAACCCAGATGTGTTCAAAAACCAACCTAATTTATAATAATAATTATTATTATTATATTATTATTAATAATAACTTTGGGGTGAAATATAACCCAGATGTGTTCAAAACCAACAATAAATTATTAACAATATTATTATTATTATTATTATATTATTAATATTATTATTATTATTAATATAACTTGGGGTTTGAAATATAACCCAGATGGTTTCAAAAACCACCATAAATATTAACAAATATATTATTTTAGTGAGATTGTAATAATAATAACTGTGGGGTGAATAAAACCAGATGTGTTCCAAAAACAATAACTTATTAACAATATTATTATTATAGTTATATTATTACTATTGATTATTAATAATAATAACTTTGGGGTGAAATATAACCCAGATGTGTTCAAAACCAACAATAAAATATTAACAATATTATTATTATTATATATAATAATAATACAACTTTGGGGTGAAATATAACACAGAGTGTTCAAAACCAACAAAAAATACCTTAACAACATATGATTATATTACTATTATAAAATAATAACTTTGGGTGGGTGAAAATAACACCGATGTGTTCCAAACCAACAATAATTATTAACCACTATTATTATTATTATATATTATTATATATTATATATTAGTATTAAAATAAAACTTTGGGGGAAATATAACACAGATGTGTTCAAAAACCACAATAAATATAATAATATTATTATTATTATTATATTATTACAATAAGAACTTTGGGGTGTGAATGAACCCAGATGTGTTCAAAAACCAACACTAAATTAACAATATTATTATTGTTATTATTATTAATAATAATAATAAAAATAATAACTTTGTGGTGAAATATAACCCAGATGTGTTCAAAACCAACAATAAATTATTAACAATATAGATTATTATTATTATTAATATTAGTATTAATATATGACACTTTGTGGTGAAATAAACCCAGATGTGTTCAAAACCAACCCAAATAAAATATTAACAATATGATTATTAGTATATTATTAATAATAATAACTTGGGGTGAAATATAAGACAGATGTGTTTCAAAACCAACAATAACTTATTAACAATAGATTATGATTATTATTATTATTATTATTAATATATTAATATTATTAATATTAACTTGTTGGTGAATATAACCCAAATGTGTTCAAAACCAACAAATAAAAATATTAACAATATTATTATTGATTAGATATTATTAATAATAACGTTGGGCGTGAAATATAACCGTGTGTTCAAAACAACCCATAATGATACAATATGATATTTGAGTATATATTAATAATCATAAACTTTGGGGTGAAATATAAACCGATGTGTCAAAACCAACAATAAATGATTAACAATATTATTATTATTATTATATTATTAATAATAATAACTTTGGGGTGAAATATAACCCAGATGTGTTCAAAACCAACAATAAATGAGTAACAATAGTAATTATTCTTATTATTATTATTATTATTATTTATTATTACTAAGATATATAGTAAGAATAAGAACTTTGGGGTGAAATATAACACAGATGTGTTTCAAACAACAATAAAGATTAACAATATTCTTTATTTATTTCTTTGAATAATAATAGCTTTGGGGTGAAAGATACACAGAGTTTCAAAACCAACAATAAATATTAAACAATATTATTATTATTATATTATTATTAATAATAACTTTGGGGTGAAATATAACCCAGATGTGTTCAAAACACCAAGAAATGATTAAAATATTATTAGTATTATTATTATTATTATAAAAAATACTTGGGGTGAAAATAACCCAGATGTGTTCAAAACCACAATATAAATATAACAATATTATATATTATGATATTATTATTATTATTATTATTAATATATTATTATTAATAATACATACTGGGTGAAATATAACCCAGATGTGTTCAAAACCAACAATAAAATATTAACAATATTATTATTATTATTATTATATAAATATAAGCTTGGGGCGTTGAAAATATAACCAGATGTGTTCAAAACGCAACAATAAAGTATTAAACAATTATTATTATATTATATATTATTATTATTATTTTAATATATTATTATAATAATAATAACTGGGTGAAAAAACCCAGAGGTTCAAAACAAACAATCAAAATATTAACATTTATTTATTTATTATTATTATTATATTATTATTAATAATAACTTTGGGGTGAAATATAACCCAGATGTGTTCAAAACCAACAACAACAGTCTAGAAGTATGCATATTTTATGTAAAATAACATTTCTAGTTATTATTCTCTTTTAATTCTGGAGTGAAAAATTAGCAATAAGTGCTGAAAACGAACAATAAAACAAAAATAACTAAAATAAAAACAACAACAACAATGATAATAATTTTGGAGTGAAAGATAACTAAAATGTGTTCAAAACCAATAATAAAATAACAAGAAGAAGAAATTAATAAAGAAAAAATAAAACTGTATCCGAGTAGATTTTGTGAAGTGAATCAAACTGTAATTCTTCTGCAGACATTTCCTCAGCAAATTCAGAAAGCCATAGGTTTGACTTTTAGGCAGCTCGTTTTATGAAGGCAATATCTATTGATCATCCCAAAATAATAAACCATCCAAAAGTGATTTCCAGCTCCCTCAGCCGAGACATCTCCTCTGTCTGCTAATAGCGCGCCAGTGTCGCTAGGCGGCAGCAGCGGGAGAGCTCGCGCGAGTAGAAGAAGCCGCTGAACCGGAAGTGCGGATAACAGCAGCTGATGAGATAAACGGTAAATCCACGAAGCGAACTTCAGGTTTTTAATGTTTATTTACAGTGCACTACCTTTATTAACAGTCGATTAAGAGCAGTAACGTTTGCCTGTCGTTAGTCAACAAGCTAATAGAAACCCGGCGACCTATAATATAAAGATAATAAGGTGAATTTCACCTCAGAATTACAAGAAAGAAATATATTTCTTAAGATTTTATGTATGAATTAAGATTTATGCGTGTATATTTGGTTTTATATGTGACTAATAATACATGATAGATTTGATTGTATTGCTTTTCAAATATATATATGTATATATGCGCTTAATTTTTTTGCATTACATTAACAGGTTCCTCGCTGAAGCACAATGCCTGAAGTGAAGTCGATGTTTAGAGAGGTTCTGCCTAAACAAGGCGAGTTTTTCCACGGCTGTAGTTTTGTATACTGTATACCAGTGGTTCCCAAACCTGTCCTGCACATTTTGTATGTCTCCCTAATCAGACCCACCCAATTTAGTTCTTGCAGTCTCTGCTAACGAGCTGATGAGTGGAATCAGGTGTGTTAGATAAGGGAGACATACAAAATGTGCAGGGGGGCCTCCAGGACAGGTTTGGGAACCACTGCTGTATACAGACTGAGTTGAAAGACGTCCCACATGACAACCGCAGCACTGGAATCCACCACAGCTCAACTTTAGTCCGGCTCTTGCTGCAAACACCCAGCGCATGAGGGCTGTGTTGTGTTTTCTCTGTGCAGGCCAGCTTTCCGTGGAGGACGTTCCCACCATGGTCCTGTGCAAGCCCAAGCTCCTGCCTCTGAAGTCTGTGACGCTGGAGAAACTGGAGAAGATGCAGCAGGAAGCTCAGGAGATCATCAGACAACAAGAACTGGCTTTGAAGGAGCAGCAGCAGCCGGAGAGAACAGAGTAGGGCACACTTCTGAGGGATGAAGTACACACTTCCATCACAACCTAATATCAGCACATATCACTAATATAGTCAGACATAGGTCAACTTTCAGATGAAAGGTTTAGATTTTTTTTGTTTGCTGTTTTGGTAGGAATTATATTTATGCATGAGTTTAGGTGTGCTTTAGTTCATAAGGCCTCATGCACATGAATGATTATTTAGTTCAGTTTCAGATGCCAGCAAGTTCATTTACAACAGTTGCAGCTCTGTTGCATGGTCTCAGTGGCTATATTCTCAAATTCAGCTTTTTAAATATATATATATACAACTATAAGTCACTGTCAAAATGGGCTTTTGTTGAATAAAATGCCAGCTAATTAATGCATGAAATTGGGGTTATGCACAGGTCTTTAACATCCTGTCCTAGTTTGTAAGTACTCCACTTTGTAAATGTCATATTTAAATATATATATTTAACCTCTAAACTACTACGTCTTTTTTTTTTTTTTTAAGAAATGTGTAAGGTATGCACAGAACTTTAATAAATCAAGTGACAGTGAAACTATTTCAAATAAATGAGTTATTTACTTTTTTTTTTTATCGACTAATCACGAAAAAGTGTCAAGTTTACACAAAAACATTCAGCTTTGCCATAACGGGAATAAATTATATTTTAAAATATATTCCAATAGAAAACATTTTAAATTGGAATAATATTTCATAATTCTACTGTATTTTTGATCTAATAAATACAGCCACGGTGAGAAGAGACTTTCAGAATTTTTTTGCAATATCTACGAGAAACATCCTCCCCACGTCAGTACCAGTAATCAGTGATGACAACAACAAATGATTTATTCATCAACCAATTTAAACAGAGCAAGTAAGTCAGGTACATTTCCACATCCACCAGTCTACTGAAATATAAAAATAAATGTTCTGTGAAATGATCCCAGCTGCTGTGCGTTGCTCAGGTTTGTCTTTTCATCAGTGACCATCAGAAATGACATCTTTGAGAAGTCAAAGGGGAAATGGGGGGATGGGGGGGCACTGGAGCACCGTATACAAAAGCAGCCCAGGAGGAGAAAGAGCTCTGAACTTGCACTTATAAAGCTATGTACACAAATATGCAAGTCTCTACAAACACTGCTGACTGGAGAACAGGAGTGGCAGTGAACTCAGGAATATAAAACATGGAATGACTAAGTCATAAGTGTGGCACTTTTAGGATTATTTTATATAAGTCACATCAGAAGGATCGGGGATTACTTCTCCTTCAGATTGAAAGTGCCTGGCCCTGCGGTCCAGTTGTGTTCTGACAGGAGGAACGGTTTTAGTACTTAAACCTTCATGACAAATACAAGCAACTTAAAGCAATACAAAGCTCCGGTGAGCGTCACGACTGGAGCAGCTGCCACGGAAACGGCTGGGACTCCTGAACTCAGTAGCTCGAGAGTTTGAGACGCCCGCCGTCTCCTTCACTGATGAACCTCTTACGGCCCCTGACCAAAAGAAAACAAAAACTAGTAAGTTCATTTAGGTACATGATAGGGCTGCCCTCAACTAAGGATTTTTCTGGTCGACTCTTAGTCATTCATTTGAAGCATTAGTCGACTATTCGCATGTTTATTAATAAACCATTTAAATCCTTATAATGAGCCTTTACTTGCCTACAAAGCCGAATAAGCGGTCACGTACACGCATAAAGCTTGCCACAGCGCACGCAGAAAGTACGATTATAATCTTCTCTCTCGAATAATTAATTCAAGTAGCTAAATGTTATAATTAATTCAAATAAATGTGATCTTACCGCACTATTTCATCTCTTTCTGATCTGAAGCGGGCAGAATGCTGAGCGTACGAGCTGTAGCTTCGCGTCAGGTGGTTCTTGCCTTCACGTCGTGCATTAAAATCGTTCAATGTACAGCAAGCCGTGCATTATCCCTTATGTATTCGCTCTTGAGCAGCAGTTTTTTTACAGCAATATTTAAACAACACCCTGGTCATTTTTGGTGTACCCAAAATGGTCCCACACAATTGACAGGCATTTCTCTGGTGGAAATAAAGCTTCGCTGTTTGGTCCCGCTGTCACAGTTCATCTAATGCATGTAGTAGCCTCCGTGCCTCTGATAAGCACGTCATTTTAAGCTGGTGCACCGCTAGTGTAACTTTGTTCGTTTTGCGCAAGCTGCAACAGTTCCGTTCCGTGTAACAGAAACACACGGTTTACGATTAATTAACCGTGACGTTTTAAAGCGCGGTTAATCGGTAGAAAACGGATTAATCGTTGACATCCCTAGTTACTAAGCGTGAAAGTTCCGAAACTGAAGCTGTAGAACTAATAGAACGTGATGATGACGCAGAAGAACTCATCCACTTATCCACATTAACCTCCACAAATATCCATCGCCCGCTGCCATCAGCTCCCGCGTCTCACACACACAAGCGCGACTTTAGCACTAGATTTAGCAACTTTCAGACCCTTTTAGCAGCTTTTTCCCATAGAATATTCCTACTGACAAACCTAGAGACTTTTTTTTTTGGATAAACCTTAGCTATGGCTCAGTTGGAAAATTTCGCCAGTGCTGTCCCACGAATGCGAGGTCTGACTTTCCCGTAGAAGTGTCACCTCTCTCGGCGTCTGTTCTGTGCAGGGAGCGGCAGAGAAGCAGCGCATTCAGTTGGCTGCACCGCAGCCGACTCGTCAATAAATGAGTACAAAACAGCGTCTCCTAGCACCTGTCGCTTACTGATTGTTTGGAATTATAAATATGAGCGTAGTTCGTCTGTTAATATCACATGCACTTTTTTGTTTGTTGTTTTTTTTTGTTTACTCAGACGCAGGCAGTGCGCTGCATGAGACAAAAAAAGTAATATAGCCAAAACAACCGAATAGCCTCTCTTAGTGTAGATGCATGTTGATTTCAGACGATGCCGCGATTATAAATGAGAGTGACTCCTGGTTAACATGAAAAGCGGTCGTGTTTAGTCACTATTTAGTGTTGTATTTTTTGACAATATTCACTCATCATGACAGTAAAATAGGGCATTCTAAGTCAATATACTGCAGTATTTCCTCTCTCAATCAGTAGAAAATATGGTTAACTCCCGGTCATGCATGAAAAAAAAATACTGTCATGTACCGTGAAACCGGTATAATTTTGAAAAATACCGTGATATACATTTTTGGACATACCGCCCAGCACTACTTTAATATGCAACATGAAATTTTTTACATTTTACATGGTACCTGTAGTATTAATATTAATAATAAACTGTAATACACTAATAAAATATAAAAATGTGTAACATTACTACTGTCTTAATATGACAACAATGAAAACAATCGTGTATTAGGGTACATGACAATAAACAAGAAATTTTATGTGATCATGTTTTAAATAGTACGATTATATGTATAATTATTATAGTTGTATAATAAATGTTACATACGAGGACTTTTCATAATAAAATGACAATAAGATGAGGTAATTTTGGTAATGACAAATCTTTTAAATAATTTTGATTGTAATATTTCATACGTGTTATTACTAGTATTATTATAGCTGTTTAATAATAATAATTTGTTTATATTTGACACTTTCAGAATATGACACCAATGAAACAATTAGTAAAAGTATTTGAGTGCATGACATTTTTTATAATAACGTTATACATATATTTGTATATTCTATTTATGATACGATAACATTAGTACATTAGGATATATTTGTACTTATTATTAATATAATAATATATAAATACCAATATAAAAAGACACAATGAAAAACTAAGGTTATTTAAGGGACAAATTAGTTTGATTGCAGTAATAAAACATATCTAATTTTATAACATTACTACTTTTCCTAAATATATATTTATATATATTAATAATAATAATAATAATAAATGTATTATTATTATTGTATTTAAAAATACAGTTAAAACAAAAAACAAACACACCCCACTCACCGACAAGGACAGAGGTCTCGGAGCTTTTTATCGATGACCCCGGCGTTAAAGCTCTGCTCCACGAACTGCTCCAGGAGCGAATACGCACACGGCACGTCAATACTGAGATCTGCCATGTCCAGATACACCCTCTCAAATCCCTGCAAGAGGACAGCATTCACTGTAGATGTGCTTTTAAAGCTGCGGTGATCCACACTGACCAGCAGGTGGCATCATACCCGTCTCAACTGGTCCACAGTGATGACCGTAGAGGCGCAGAGAGACTTCAGCAACTGCAGGATCATCTGAAGCGTCCTGTCGCCTTTAGACTCCAGAACCATGATAACCGCCTGAAAAAACAGCAAAAAAAATAAAAATACTTACAATTAGGCTCAGACTTTCCACTTAAATCCCTGTTTTGTTGCCGTTGTTACCTCATAAACGAACTCATGGTGGAAATGTGGGACTTCCAGTTCTCTCAAGCAGCGCTCGGCTTCCACCGTGTCTCCTGATAACAGAAACTCCTTCAGCAGCAGGTTAACCTGCAACAACAGCCATCATGCAATCTGACGTTAGAGGCTGAATGCATGTGTTGATGCTTAATATGCTGTAAAATCTTCCAGATGTTATACAAGGTCGCAGGTGGTGAATGGGTGTGTCCTTGCCTCTTTGATGAGTTGATTGACAGGTCTCTGGCCGCCGCCTGAGCCCCAGAGGCTGTCGAAGCGCAGGCCGGTCCATCGGCTCATTCTCAGCAGCACGGCCGCGCGATCCAGAGCCGCTCTGATCAACGACACAAACCCACGTCAAACTCGCCATCAAAACAGAGACGACGCACTGAGAGGAAAACACTCAGTACCTGGCGTATTCACTGTCCACTCGTCCTTTGTAGCCGTCTATGAAGCTTTTTGGGAGGATGTTGTCTGCGACAGCTCGAGCGATGAACTGACCGAGCATCTGTAAGACAAAAGTTAAACATTTCCATCTAAAGATCACTCATTCTGAGAGCTTTCAGCTCAAAACACTTCCCTAGAAACCCACTATGTTCACAGGATGAAAAATAAACAAGAACAACAAAATAATGAATAAATAATTTATAAATAGGCCTATGATTTTTCCTATGAGGCTCTTGAAAACATTGACAAATAGTAAAGATCAAAATATTTGATTATTTAACCTGTTATATTAAATAATTGCAATATTATATATTTTTATGAATATAAAATTTACAAATGCATGAACAACTTTATTCTGGGGAATTTTCCAATCACACAGTCATATTTCTTTCTTTTTTAACAAAATGTCATTGTATATTATATATTAAAATTAGTTCATTATTCTTTTGGTAGGTTTACCATTAATAGTGTCATGAAAAAATCATTTTCAGGTATTATCACTTATTGACAAAAGGGAACTGAATTAATTATCATTGGTAATCAAAACAAACAAAAAGAGCCATATGAATTGTTTTTATTACCTTTGACAAATAATCAAGTATGAATATTATTAAAAAGTAATTTTAATATGAATATAAATGTTAAATTTTAAAATAAATATACATATATTTTTTACAACTATTTCAAAACAACATTGTCCTGAATAAAATAAAGATTATTTAACAACTAAATATAACCAAGTTATTCTTTTTAAGTTATATTATAATATACACTATCTTCTTAAGTTATATTCTTACTAAAATAAGGATTATTTAAAAATTTTATAGTAATTAATAGTCTTGTTCCATTTTCTAATTGCACTGTCTTTAAGGAAAGATTAAAGATCACTAATTCTATCTCAAATATTAAAATATTTACAAAAGGAATGGCATATTTCTCCGGGTTCAACCTGTCCACTTTCTGATCAATTGTCAAATATATATATATACTATATATATATGATATTATAGAGAACTAGTATAATAACTTTGTTAATTTTTTATTTATTCTACAATTATAAATACTAAATATACTATAATTAGTATATTATATAATTTTGATAAATTGGAAATAATAAAAGGAGCATTATATATGAAAAAAACACTGTTACGGACACACTGGAAATATAAAAAAACAATTACTTTTAATATTAAATTATCATTTGGGTTTTTCTTACCCCACAAGGTCCAAAAAAGGAACTGAAACATTAATAGTAAAATTATACATAAACCAAAGTTCAAATCTAAAAAAAGCGGGGGTGGGGGGGGGGGGGGGGGGGGGGGGGGGAGGGGGGGGGGGGAGTTTTCAGTAAAGTTCACTCATTTCAAGAGCTTTCATGAAAGCATTCCATATTTCTTGTTTACACACACAGAAACTCCTCATGTGATACAGAAAAGGAACTGAATCACTTTACAGCAGAATTTCACTTGAAAAGTATTTTTTAAAAAAGCCCCTTAAGTTCCCTTTTTTTAAATGCCATTGGATTTGTGTGTCGTACTGGAAACACTGCAGTCGTGTGCGCAGCTGGAGGAAACAGTCAGATAATGCAGTAACGCATATCAGCTCATACTAAAGCAGTCGGAGGTCAATATTTGTTCACGTGTCATTTTGGCACATATACCCTTTGTATTCAGACTGTATTGGTTTTTAAGGGCAGGAAAGGGCTGCGTTTGCCAAATCCTGCTGCTGGAGCGACATTGGCTCTGGTGTTTGGAGCGAAGGCTGACGGGAGAGGTGTTTGTAGAGCAGTGTGTTTGAGGCACAGTGCTGAGCCAGCATTCTGCACACAGCCAGACAGAAGCACAAGCTCTGGTGTTTCGATGAAGCCAAAGGAAACAGCTGAAAGTCTCTTCTGATTGGCCGTTAGCACCACCAGACGCTCCGACCACAGAGTTTTCTGTAAACCGCAGCTTACCAAACACGCTTTTAGTGAAGTAAACATGCAGCGCAGAGAGACGCAACAGCTAGATTAGAACTGCCTACCTGTTACACGGGAAAAATTAAAAAAAAAAACCTGCATCTCAACTAGAGCGGCTCATGATTAAATGTCATACAAACAATTGTGAATAACAATTTAATTCTATGAAACTTTAATCTCCTATGGTCGAAAAATAAATTTCCTAACATTTGTCTTTAAAAAAAACAATTAACTTTAAAACTGTATAAGAGAAAAAATGTTAATATAGATATTTTACTAAATTTATACTAGATATATATATATATAATATATAATATATATATATTATATATATATATAAACAAACAAAGATATCAAATATATTATTATATTATATATATATACCAATAGATACATTTTATATATAAAATTATATTAGATATGCTAACTTAACTATAATATTATATTATATATAATTATATATAAGATCTACATTTATATTTACATATAAATCATGCGTTTGTGGTATGCGCACATATATATATAAAAATTAGATATATTAAATATATTACTTATATCATTATATATTAATATCAGGGGTGTAATGATACATCGATTAAATGTCTACCGATACGATGTATCCATGCCACACGTAAAATATCGATATCTATAATATAAATAAGGCACCTTATTTTGACACTGTCCACATTTTCACAAATGTCCATCTATGCATTACCGCCAACGCGTGCATTCTCGTTCAAACTCATGTGTCGGGACGATAAGACTGCTTGAAGGGCGAGTGTAAAAGACACTCGCGCTTGTGAGAAGTTTTCAGCGCGCAGTGACACGCGCATCGACAGCGCGCTAATAAATGTCTAATAAAAGAGCTCCCTTCCTCTTTTTTGTGCATGGATAAACAAATACTGACCAAATTACATCAACATGTGCACCTTGGCGAATATCCTAGTAAACACAGTTGGTTAGGCCTATGTCCTAACGTAAACAGTTGGGAAAGAAAACGCATGTGTATCAGTATATTGGATCCGTGAAAGCAGACTAACAGAAAACTTCTGTCAAAGAAAAATTGTTTTGACTGAACAACTTTTATAAGGATTAACCGATATTTAATCTATACAGTGAAGACTATCCAGTGTTATTTCACATTTGATTATTACATTTCTGTTCTGATTTTTCAGAGAAAAATGTTTTCTAAAAAAATAGTTTTTTTAAATTTGTGTTGGCTTGTATAGTTGGCTATTTTGTGCTATTGCTTGTAATTTGGTTATCTGTAGAAAAGATTTTTAGCACTGAGCTCATAGTAGCAGCCAAAAAAAAAAAAAAGTCTCAAATAAAGTTAACAGCTTTATGTTTTTATTTTTCTACATTCATGTATTTTTTCCTTCAGGAGTACCTCGTTTGTGTTTTTTCCTAATGAGGATTTACATTATTTCACACATTGCATATTTTAGCACAGAAACCTGAAAAGACTTTCTTGACTGTTGTCATATCTTAGATTACGATCTGTGTGCAACTGATTTTTTATTCCAATTATTTATTATTATTTAAAACAACAAAAAGGAAAAAAAAAAAAAAAAAAAAAAAGTGTAGGCCTATTTTTTGTTGTGAATGTCCCAACTGAGGTACAGGATGTGAACATTTAAGTGTAAAGGTGTGGTTGTCTTCAGAAAACATTTTTTGTTATGCTGGTTGAACGTCTCTTCACATCCCGATAGCAATCATTAAGGTAAGTGGTCTAAATGTATTCATCTGTATTTATATATTTTGTGGAAGGCGTAGGACCAAGAAATGTTCGTCCAATCAAAACGCTCGGTCCAAAACGCTCGGTCAAAAAGGCTAGCTTTTCCTACGTGCCTGTCAATATGTATTTGCATACCTCTGCACACCCTGTTTGTGCAGACATGATATGTCATCAGCGCGTTCATGCACGTTGTGCAGACAGAGCGAGAATGACAGACAAACATCAAAAACCAGATCTTCCTTCCTTGTATTGTAGTACTTTTAAAATGTTCTCACCAATGAATGACACATGATGTAGCCCAGCATTTAATCCAGTCCTTGCGCCCCCCCCGCGCTGCATATTTACAATGTCTCGCTTACACACCCGATTCAAATAACCCAGACGTAGAAAATCTACGTGGATGAAACTGGTTCGATCGATTATGATCCCTACACAGTGTCATTGCTTCCTTCTCACTGGCGGAGGGGAAAAGGAATACGTTGAAAGTTATTCACTCGGAACATGGGTGAATGGAACCGCTGATGTAGCCATTGTAGTTAATGTGTTCTGGTACTTGTAGGAGATGTGAGCGTGCCGCTTCATCCTCTTATATGCATTCAGGGGGCGTGGCTTTGGAAATCGATTGCAGGGAGGGTGGGAAGTTCGCTTTCAGTGCTATCAGGCTAAAGTTAGCATTTTCCAAGATCTCCTATTGCGCCTTTAAGATACATTTTCATGTTATATGTTTTGGTTGCATTTGTGAATTAAAAATGTAGATGGTTGTTTAAAATAAGTATATAATATAATAGTATCGATATATCGATCGATATTCTCCTGTATCGAATCGTATTGAAATCATATCTGCAAATATCGTATCACTGGGTATGAGAATCGATATCGTATCGTATCATGACGAACCATCCGATTTACACCCCTAATTAATATTAACAAATAATTTGAATATTTCTCTGTTCAACCTGGTCCACTTTCTGATCATATTGTCATAAATATTATAAAACAATGTACAATATTACAGAACTTAATAACTTAAGTATAATAATATTGTATTATTGCAATTAATCTTTTTTATTAATTCTATAAAACTAATATTCTTACAGTAGCATATTATAAATACTAACATATACTAAAATAGTTAGTACATAATATTATATAACTTGAAATTAAATAAAAGAAAATATTATATTAAAAAAAACCACTTGTATGAAAAACGGAAATATTAAATACTTTAATATAAAAGTAAGTTTTAGTTTCCCGCCAGGTCCAAAAAAAAGGAATGAAATCATAATAGTAAACTGTATCAAAATCAAACTAAGGCTTTCAAAACTAAAATATAGCTGCAAGCAGCGATGGCGGGCCCAAGCCGTCAATGCAAACGCCGCCCCGGTGGCATCAGGAGAACGGTGCACAGTGGGCATATGCATTTACAGTAACCCTCTGGCAGTCTGGTTTTAAGGGATACGGCAATTAAAGGGTTAATCCAAACCATTAAGACTGTGAAACACACACACAGAACAATATATAAAACTTTAGTAAAACTTTACAATAAGCTTTCAGTTATTAACATTAACTATATTAACATGAACAATAATTATATAGCATGTATTAATGTCAGTTAATATTCAAAACTTAAACATTAAATAAATTGGCACACTATGAATCATTAGTTAGTAAATAGTCTGTTCATCCTTTATAAAGCATTGTTCCAACATTAAAAGGCACTAGTAAGCAGTTTATAAAAACAGTTATAAATGTTTTGTTCTTGAGCATATCTATAATATTTCATAATTGTATTTTCAAACTTTATTAATGATCGATTTATCATTTCTAAATTATTACGTTATCTACACACAGTTATTGAGGAAGTCATACGATCAGTTCGAAGTGTAGTACATGATTAGAAAATTATTTAAATGTGCCTTTATAAATAGTTTATTTAAAACACATGATAATGTTGCTCAGTGTGTTAATAAATCTTTATAAACACAGTCCTGCTGTAATCATGATTAGGTCAGGTAGTTATAAAACATTTAGAAGCTGCCAGCCATCTATTTTTGTGAGCTCATCTAAAGTGAGGATTGTTCATACCTTGTAAAGCATTTACAAAGGAGATATAAAATCTAATTAATCTTCCAAACAGAAAAGTTAACAATACAGAGGGATACAGAACACAAAAATATTTTTTCAAGATTGAAAAAAATGAAAATGTACAACTGTTCACTTGATAAAAAAAAGAAAAAAAACCCTCTGCAATTTCATTTAAAAAAATCAAGTGTACAGTTTCTTTTTATTTATTTTTTTGCATCTTGAAATAAATATTTCTGAGTTATGTTTCCCTCTGTGTTGTGTTTGTTTATTTTCTCTGTTAGGAAGATAACTGAGCCTTTAAATCTCCTTTGTAATAGATATGCTTATAAATCAAGAACAAGGCATTTATAGCTGTATTTATAAACTGCTTACTAATGACTATTAATGTTGGGACAATGCTTCAGAAAGNATAGAAAACAAATAAAGTGTACAGTTTCTTTTTTTTTGCATCTTGAAATAAATATTCTGAGTTCTGTATCTCTCTGTGTTGTGTTTGTTTATTTTTTCTGTTAGGAAGATAACTGAGCCTTTAAATCTCCTTTGTAATAGATATGCTTATAAATCAATAACAAGGCATTTATAACTGTATTTATAAACTGCTTACTAATGACTATTAATGTTGGGACAATGCTTCAGAAAGGATGAACTGACTATTTACTAATGCTTACCTAATGATTCATAGCGTGCAGTTATTTTAAAGTGTTACCAAATTATGTTGTCGGTTCCCTGTAAATTTAGTTCTTCTAGGATTTTTTTGTCCCAAAAACTGACAGAAAAGGATAAGGCCTAAGAGATTTCTTAAGCTGTAATGGAGGGGAAAAAAAAGACTGATTATTTTTTTTCCTGGTGATTAAAGAGATGTTAAAAAGTCTCTCTCTTTCTCTCTCTCTCACCCACCGCTTCTCTCACCCACACTCTCAACACACAGACACGCACTCACCCAGCCCCCCACCTCCCCCCTTCCTCACACAGACTTTACAACAAGGTTTCAGTTATTAACATTAACTATATTAATTAACATGAACAATAATTATATAGCATGTATTAATGTCAGTTAATATTCAAAACTTAAACATTAAAAAAATTGTTAACACTTTATAATAACTGCACACTATGAATCATTAGTTAATGATTAGTAAATAGTCAATTCATCTTTTATAAAGCATTGTTCCAACAATAATAGGCATTAGTAAGCAGTTTATCAATACAGCTATAAATGTTTTGTTCTTGAGCATATCTATAATGTTTAATAATTGTATTTTCACACTTTATTAATGATCAATTTATCATTTCTAAATGAGTAAGTTATATACAAACCAGTTATTTAGGAGTTCTTAAGATCATTTAGAAAGTGTATGTAAATGATTAATAAACTATTTAAATGTACATTTATAAATCTTTTTATTTAAACACATGATAATAGTTGCTCAGTGTGTTAATAAATACTTTATTTACATATTCCTGCTGTAATTCATGATTAGGTCAGGTAGTTATAAAACATTTAGAAGCTGCCAGCCATCTATTTTTGTGAGCTCATCTAAAGTGAGGACTGTTTATAACCTATATATTTATATCTAGGCCTAAGAGAGTTCTTAAGCTGTTATGAAAAAAACAAAAAACAATTACTGATTATTTTTTTTCTGGTGATTAAAGATATGTTTAAAAGTCTCTCTCTCTCTCTTTCACATCCCCACTTTTTTATCTGTTAACATTAGATAACGCACTGTGAATTAACATGAACATTTTGACTAACATCAACAAACATTAATAAATGCTATGAAAATATATGGTTCATTGTTAGTTAATTTTAGTAAATGCATTTACTGATGATAACAAATGAGACCTTATTTTAAAGTGTTACCAAAACCTAATGATTTATAAGCATTTTTTAAATACTTTATTTACATATAATATTTGTGAAATATTTTTGCCTTCATTACAGCTTAGTCTTCATCTGTGAGCTTATTTTTTCCTGTTTAAAAGTTTCTCTCTCTCTCTCTCTCTCTCTCTCTCTCTCTCTCTCTCTCTCTCACACACACACACACACACACACACAGACACTCACCCAGCCCCCACCTCCTCCCTTCCTCACACAGGCAGTGGCAGAGTGAGAGCAGATGTCTTATAGTTTTTTAATTTTCTTTTATCCATAGAGTGTTGAAAAGTCTTGAAACTATGACTATTTCCTCAGAATGACTTGTTCTATGTATGTAAAAAGTTTTGAACCGTTTGGAAGCTGCATTTTAATAATACATCACAATTACTCTGTAATTTTTTCCTGTTATTTTAACAAATCACCACGGCAAAACCGTTCAAGCAATCCAAAATCCATCCGCAATATAAGTTCCTCAATGTTTTGGCATCATGTAGAAAAATCGATATAGCCGACTTCTGATTGGTCTTAGCTATGACTGTAAATTAGAAGGTTGATAAGCTTGATGAGACCATATAGGTACGAAAGTCGGAGTGACTGTAGCTAAAAAACTAACCAAACCAAGTATGTGATGTCAAAAAGGTATGGCGCTATAGAGTTGCCTCTTCCACGCCCTTGTTATGAGCTTTTCGCAGTTTCTATCTATAATTATTACTGACATGTGTGTTGCGTTTAAAGAAATTCTAAGCATGTTATCTGCACGAAAATCACCGGAGAAGAATATTCAAGTTTGACACGTTGCTATGGCAACAATATTTCAGATATCAATATCCCCTCACAAGTTTTACATCGGCCGTGTTTTGACATTATTTTTAAGAAGTTTGAAGCAAATCGGGTAAAAGAAGAGTGAAGAATTAAAAGCATTTTGAAAATGACACACTACCGCCCGTCAGTTGGTGGCGCTATGACTTTGACTCCTAATAGTCACATGTATGCGATCGGCATCATACACCAGAAAAAAACCCGGAAGTTTGATCAAAATCAGACAATGTATGTGTATGTTATAGGACACTTCCTGTTTCTCATTTCTCGCAGTAATTTCGTCCCCTTGCCACGGTCAAACTGTTTGAGATATCAAAAATCCCTTCCCAATTTAGCATCCCCAATGTCTTGAGATCATGTTCACCGAGTTTGGTGGTTTGGATTGGCAATCGGTTGGAAATCCTCAGACATGTATATCAAATTCCAGAGCATGTACTTTTTACACAGCCTGAATAGCCAACTTCCTGTTGGGCGGGGCCTATGACATGCAGTGCAAAAGTTGTTCGGCTCAATGAGTTCTATATGTGTACTGAGTTTCATATGAATATGTGCAAGTATGTGCGAGCTATGCATCAAGTTTTCCGGCTGTGTTCCAGGGGGCGCCGTAGAGCCCCTCTACCACGCCCATGTCCCAGCCTCTGCGGCGTCCTAATGGCCGCACGTTCCAATGCGTGTGCAAATTTTCAAGAGTTTTTGAATATATAAGGCCCCAAAAAAACCACAGGAAGTTGAATAAAAAAAAAACAAAAATAAAATCTTAGGAAAACATAGGGCCTGCGCCTTCGCTTGGCCCTAATAATAATCTTAGGGGATCAATAGGGCGCCCTGCGCCTTTCTGGCTGGGCCCTAATAATCCTTAGAAAAACAATAGGGCCCTGCGCCTTTCTGCTTGGAGCTAATAATAATAATAATAATAAATATTTATTTGCACACACTGGGTAAAGAAATGCTGCACGCACGCGCAGCGTTGTCAAGGGAACATTTGGTCAGTCATTCCCTATGCCAAGGGAGTTTCAAACGCTTATACAAGACAGTAATACCCTGCACCCTTCAAAGAACACACTTCAAGGGCTCTGCCCTTCGAAGGGAGTAGGGCACAGAGATGCTCACTTCTGTTTGGAATTCGCCCCATGTCTCTTGTATCACCGCAGAGGCGCGGACGCGCTCTCTCGTTTCATTCAAATGCAGCTTGCCGTCTTGCGTCTCAGTTTTTGATTGCTTGAAAATGAAATCAGAGGAATTTAGCATTAATACTACTATAATTTTGCTGTAGTGATCATATTGTCCTGACAATTGTTTTGTACACTGTTCATAATGGATTTATAAACAGGCAAGATTTCAAAACATTAATCTCAATTCAATATTTCATATCCCCGTATTTATATATTATTATAGGTAAACAAAAAAAAATCTGTGTAATAAGTTAACTATGAATGTATCCCTTTAAATGTCAACCTTATAGTTTGAACGTTCGTTCGTCTTGGCTCAAAGCCACTTGTTGAGAACTTTTCTTCGCGGAAGCTTTGCGTTAATTACAAGCGAGATAACTAAATATTTAATCTCTAATCAATATTTTTGTACAATTATTTGCCCAGTTAGTTTTGGTAATGAGGTAAAAGCTACCTTGCATTCGCTATATAACAGTGGGTGGTGGTCACGAAGATGACTGAGCAAATTTGATGCGTTTCCCCCTTTTGCAGCGACTTTCTTCTTGCAAGATCAGCAGACAGGGTGACCGTCCTCGATTAAATTGCCTTCAGGACTCTTGTAAAAGCCAAAATACGACCAGACCACCGATTTGTTCCTCTTAGATGGCTGAAAAATCTCCCAAGCGCTATCACTGCCTTCCGCCATTTCGTCTCGTTCAAAAAACAAAAACAAAAAACCCCCACACAACATTTCATGCTGGTTCTGCATCAGACTGATGCTGGCTGGACAGGATTTACCGCGAGTTTTCAAAATCTCTTATCGACAATTAATCAATCATTGATTAATCGTTGACATCCTAATCAAGAGGAGATTTTGTTTGATTCATTATTGTGTCACATTTGGTGAAGACGCAGCATCAGATCTGAAAGTGCTGGATCTGAAGATGATCTACTTACTGTGAATGTTTTTTGTATGGCTGTGTAGATTAGATGATTGATTGAAACACTTCCCACATGCAGTGCAGTGATACGGTTTTTCTCCAGTGTGGATCCTCATGTGCCGTTTTAAATGGTTCGCTGTAGTAAAAGTCTTTTCACACTCAAAGCACATGTACTCTCTCACACCAGTATGTATTTTCTGATGTTCTTTCAAATATTGTAAACATGAAAAACTCTTTCCACACAAATGACATGAATGTGGCTTCTCCTTTGTATGAACTCTCAGGTGTTTCTTCAGGTCTGAAGCTCTCAAAAATGTTTTGCTGCACTGATCACATGTGTACAGTTTCTCTCCAGTGTGGATGTTCATGTGATCCTTAAGGTTTGATGATCGTGTGAAACTCTTCCCGCACTGAACACAAGTGAATGGTCTCTCTCCAGTATGAACTCTCATATGTTACTAGAAGTTCTTCTTTTAGTGTGAAACTCTTTCCGCACAGATCACATGTGAACGGTTTCTCTCCAGAGTGAATCATCTGATGTCTTTTCAGATTTGCTACAGAGGCAGTGAGCGAAAACTATTTGGCACAGTGTAAACACTTGTAAGTTCTCTCCAGAGTTTGGACTCCTCTCAGTGCCCGTTTTAAACACCTTTGCTGAAGTAAAAGGTCTTTTAACGTAAAAGAAGCAGCAAAATGTTCCAAGTATCCACACCAGTGTGTATTTTAGGATGGTCTTAGTTAGAGATCTTGTAGAGCCTGAAATGGCAAAACATCTTTACACACAAAATAAAATGAATGTGGCTTCTCCTTTGTATGAACTCTCAGGTGCTGCTTCAGGTATGAAGCTCTCAAAAATGTTTTGCCGCACTGATCACATGTGTACAGTTTCTATCCAGTGTGCAATCCTATCATGTCTTTCGATGTATTGAATCGCAAGTTCTGAATACATCTTGCTAACACACTAAGGTCGTGAACACTGTCGTCGATGGAGTTCTCCTAGTGTGAGATCTTCCCTGTGTTTATAAGGTTTGGGAGGGAGTGTTTGGGAAACTGTCTAATCAATGAGCAGAATGATCACAAGGGATAGTTACTCTTCAGTATGAACATGACTCATAGGGAACATCAGAACTTCTGGTATGTAAAACTCTTTTCAATACAACATGGAAAGTGCAGGGTGAAACATTCTTGCGCTCTTCTTTTCTTTATATTATTTTTTGGCCGGTGAGATCTCGTTTAGACGCCAGCCAAGGGTTTTTCCTGCAGTTTTGGACAGTGAACTTTTTCCTCAAACTTCAGACTTTGATTCTTCATTCATCTCATGTCTTCAATGAAAAAAAACCGCTGTGAAAGGACATAAAAATGAACAATGATATAATAGCGGAAATAGGGCTGGGCGATATGACCTAAAATCAAAACCTCAATTAATTGAACACTTTAACTTGATTATAATTATTGAATGATTATTTTATTTTTAACATTTTTTATATTCTGAAATGTAAAATACATTTCATTAAATTAAATTAATATAAAACATAAATTTGTAAATGCACCAGTGTGCACGCATTTTAGTGTTTTATTTACATAAGATACAATAAGAACAAAGAAACAAAGTAAATCAAACTGTCAAATACAATAAAACAAAGATACAAATGCAGAAAAAAACAGTGCTTTAATTTTTTCATGGAGGTCTGCTAACATTACTGTTCAGTAGGTGTGTGACGAGACACGAGACGAGACAAGATATTTAGACTTTTAAAGAAATCCTCAATGATGAAATATATAAGAAAATCAACTGCAACTGCATTGTTTATTTTTCAACTGAAAAACACAAAATGCAAAAAAATGTAGGTGCATTTTAAAATAAACTTTTACTAAATTAAATTAAACTTCTATTTTAATGAATTATATGCAGTAATAAACAACATGAGCTGTGAGTGATTTTGTTGTTTGATTAACATTGCTGGCTCAATCTTCAGAAGGTGACTGCATATATTCACACACATCAGATTTTCTCAGGTGCTCATGTTCACTTAAGACATAAACTGTGTTTAAGTGAGTACTGTCGGGCACTTTTGACATATTTTTGTGTGTATTTGATCGTTTAGACACGCACCTAAAGCCCAAAAGGGTACCTTTGCTTGTCTGTTTTGGACCCCACAGACACAACTCAGCCTGGGGAACAGCGTCTTTCGTGTGGATTATTGTGCTTTCAACGTTTTATCATGTTAACATGTCCCGCAATTTAGCAACAGTAAAGACTGCATTTTACAACAATCACCGATTTTCCTGATTCTGACGTTAATTTTGGGTTTTAGGGAAAAAACAAAGTGCACCGCTGTGAAGGGAAAGTAGCTGCACTAAACGCAGCTAGTTTTTAATACTTTTATCTGATATCTTATCGAAGTCGACAATAAAATTAGCTTAATATCACAGCCACAGGCCTAAAGTGTAAGCAGAGGTTTGATTGTTTAGTTCTCTGCTCTCTGGTCATCACAATTATTGACAGGGGATGGTTGTTAGCGCTCTGGTAGCTCTTGCGAATAACACAAATGCATACGAAAAGTCCTAATATTACTGCATATAAAACCAGCGACTCTTGCGAAGATAGAAGTGTCCCTTATTGTTTGCGGCTTCAGCAAGATTATTGAACAGCTCTAAAGATTTTTTTTCCTATTACAATAAATCCAGATTTAAAACTGCCTCAAGCTGATTACCGCAGCACTATTAATGAAAGATGGAATAACAGACCCATCAACTGTTAGTCTTCAGTGTGTTTGAAGTAGCTGAGGGCTATATATATATAATAGTATATATATATATATATCTATATATATATATTTTTTTATATATAATCTATATATAATTTAAACATTTATGTAGGTGAAGGAGATGTCCTCTAAATTGTATCTTTGAAGAGACGAGAGCTCACTCAGTAACACTGCAATCTCATGTGGTAATAATTCACACATTATATGCATTTCATAGCCACATGGGACATTTTAAATCTATACATGAACAGAGTTATAATATATTAAAAATCTGTAACATTATAGATTTAAAATGTCCCACGTGGCTCATTACTTGGGCTCAAAGATGTATTTATCAGTGTTTGTAAGTAATTATAACCATGTAAAGTGACTATAACAAGTTTGATCTGCCAAAGATAAACGACAGAGAAATAACGTTATAAATTAAATAGCATCAGCAAAACTTGATATCGGTTCGCATTCATTCCTCTCACAGATCAGACACATTCAATAACAGCAACATTATCATCACTCCAAACATCGAAACAATCATTCACACACTGTTTTCCTCACGTTTCTATTAGCAAACGCAGAAACAGCGCTGTGCACGATGATAACAAGGCAGAAACGACCTCGAATATTGTTGCATAAGCATACTGTGTAAAGTGTATTTAACAGTTAAATAAGTGAGATACTGTGATCTGCTCACCTCTCCCCAGAACACTCGACGCTGACGGAGTGACCGCGCGCTAGTGGTGACGTCATCGCCGCGAGTCGGGAATCATCAAAAAAGCGCCAAATCTTCTTCTTCTTCTTCTTCTTCTTTTGTGTTTAATGGCGGTTGGCAAACCAGCTTAAGGTGCATTTCCGCCACCTACTGGGATGGAGTGTGAGGCCTCGATGAACGAACTATTCTATACTATAATTCTAATTAAAGACAATAAAAATAAAATTGAAAAAAATATAATAAAAAAAATAAAAAAAAATAAAAAATAAAAAAAATTAAAAAAAAAAAAAAAAAAAAAAAAAAAAAAAACTAAATTCTTCTAATCAAATCTGTATCTCTCAAATATTTTAGAAGAAAACCATAAACCCTTAACTGTTTCTGTGCATTCTGAAATATATTCATAACTGAAATGTCATTGATTTCCATATCTCTTAGTTTTACAACAAGTTGCTTTCTTTGTCTATTATATGCCTCACAATGTAAGAGCACATGTTCAACTGTTTTGGTATTCCACAGTAAACGCCAGCTATCTGATCACGTTTTTCCTATTAGTTTTTGTTTTTTTTTTTTTTTTTTTTCTTTTTTTTTTTTTTTTTTTTTTTTTTTTTTTTGATTTTTTTCTCTTTTTTTTTTTTTTTTTTTTTTTTTTTTTTTTTTTTTTTTTTTTTTTTTTTTTTTTTTTTATGCCCAAGAATAAATTAAGCGTTAGAGTGTCCTAGACGGATCCTGTTATAACGTATATTCTCTGTTATTTCCATATGCCTTTATTTCAAAGTCCCACTTTCTGTTGAATACTAAATAAGTGTCTACCTTTTGACTCTTTATTCCATACGTCTTGCCACATACCTCCAACTGCTGTTTTAATACCTTTTACTTCTGTTTTACTTAAAGGAATTTCTCTGTCAATCTCTTCTTTTCTCAGTGCTGACTTGGCCAGCTTATCCACCTCTTCATTTCCTTCTACACCTACATGGGCATGTATCCATAAAAACTCTACTCTTACTCTTGTTTGGTTTATTCTATATAAATTCTGTAAAAGTTCATAAAGTATATCCTGTCTAGATGCTGATTTCCCACTATTTAAACTGTTTAATACTGAACATGAATCTGAACAAACTACTACACTTACAGGATTGATTTCTTCCACCCACTGCAAATCCATTAAAATTGCCATCATTTCTGTTGTGAATACAGATACATCATTAGATAACCTCTTAACTGTGCTATATTTAAAATAGGGAATACATATGGCTGCTGCTGTACACCCAGAATCTGGATTTTTTTTTTACCCATCCGTATATATTTGAATACTATTAAAATAGTTTTGTTTCAAATAGTGATCCACTACTATTTCTTTAGACATACACCTTTCCTTTTCATTTATTTTAAAATGCAACTGGAGATCTACCATTGGCATACGGAACAGCCAAGGGGGTATGCGCCAAATCTTCTTCTTCTTCTTCCTGTTTTATGGCGAATAACTCCTTAGGAGCATTATCGCCACCTACTGTACTGGAGGTCAAGTAAACTTTCATAAGGTGTGAGTTGAAATTGATTACCCAAAAAAAAAAAACTTTAAACACCCAAAAACCATGGTGCGATGTATCCTATTCTATCAATCTATGGCACACTCGAATCAATGCTAGGACCTAGCACGCGGTTAGCGCCTCTACACTCTCAAGTAGCCTTCATGACCAAGTTAGTAGAATACTTACCCATCCACACATATTATAATATAGATAGTAAACCTGGTCATAGATATGTGTAATTAGTGCTCTGTATACCTGTCTATCCATTAAACCTTTTGCTAAAATATCTTCATGTGTCAATCTTTCCTCCCCAAAGTGACTAAATAATATGTCACGATATATACTATATTTACTACACCTAAAAAGTACATGATATACATTTTCAGATACACCACATACATCGCATAACCCATTTTCATGTAAACCCATAAGTGCCAGTGTTGATTTCAACCCTGTATGTCCCAGTCTTAATCTACACAGCCACACCTTCTTTCCTATTTCTTCCCTGACAATTTATCCTCCCTACTGTCTGCGTAATATTATAACACCATCTCCCTGTGCTGCTATTATCCCATCTAATTTGCCATTTATTCATTAACTTTTTCTTTAAAATCGACTTTGCCTCCATTTTTCCCATAGGCACTTTAACATCCATCTCCATCTTGTCTAGTGCTTTTTTTGCTAGTTTATCAGCAACTTCATTACCAGATACCCCAACATGTGCTGGCACCCAACAAAAATATATAATTATTCCAGCATCTTTCAATCTGTATAAAGATAGATACACTTCCATTAATAAATCTTCTCTGTCTGATCTCGCATGTGCTATACTAATTTAAGCTGAAGAAGAATCTTAACATATTACCACTTTATTTGGTCTGACTTGTTCAACCCACTGTATTCCTATTATTATAGCTGCTAACTCTGCAGTGTATACTGATAAATCATCTGGCAATTTCAAACTAATTCGTACTTTAAATTTGGGAATATATACACCTATTCCAACCTTTTGATTAACAGGTTCCTTAGATCCATCCTTAAATATTTGTAATGTTGAATAAAATGTATTATTTAGAATAGCGGTTACATCCTTCCATGTATTCACCTTTGGTGTCTCAGTAAGTAAGTCTAAAGTGGTTCCGAGGACTCTCCATATTGGGGCATCATTGAGTGGTAATTAGGACAAGAAGATCTTATTATCCAGCCATACTAAGTGCCCCATACTCTACTCTTCCATCCAAAAACATCCATCATAGAGACTTTTTTTTTTTTTCCTTTTTTCCCAGCAGTCCTCCAGTACTTTACGAGTGAGATGAGTCCTTACTGATTGTTGAAGATTCATCCAATACATCATTGTCAATTTTATCCTTCTAAATTCAAGAGGCATCTCGCCCATTTCTACCCCAATTGCATCTACAGGTGATGTTTTAATTGCTCCACAACATATTCTTAATGCTCTGGATTGAATGATATCTAATTTTTTAAGTAAAGATTTGGTTGCTGACCCATATACAATGCACCCATAGTCAAAGCAGGAACGAATCAATGCTTGATACATACACAACAATGCACTACGACTAGCTCCCCAATTGTGACTAGCAACTGTACGCATGCAATTTATGATCATTCTAGATTTTGATTCAATTTTACTTATATGCAGTTTCCATGTTAATTTTTCATCAAACCATAAACCAAGGTATTTAAAAACAGGTACTCTTTCCAATGTTTGATTATACAACTTCAAATCTAAATGTTCAATCTTCTTGTTCTTAGTAAATAACATATATTTTGTTTTTGAAACTGAAAATTTTAAACCCCAATCCAGGGACCACTTCTCCACTTTTTTAATTGATTCCTGTATGCCTTTAACTACATTTTTAATATTGCGTCCTCTCTTCCATAATGCTCCATCATCTGCATAAAGTGCTAATCTTATTCCTGTTTTTTTTACTTTATCAAAAACATCATTAATCATTAAATTAAACAATATTGGGCTAATTGCACTACCCTGTGGAGTTCCATTTAGAATGTTATAAGGATCGGATATTTCTTCTAAAAGCGCCAAATTCTAGCTGCATCCTTGCCGACGCGGCCTTCCAATATGGGATGATATTAGACTCAAAATGATTAATAGATGCACGCACAATTATCCATGTACTGCAACATTTTATACATGTATCTTACTAAACACAAACAAATACCGATTTGCAGTTTAAAAAGTCTGTGATTCTGATGTTTCTGATGGTCAGCAATCGTCATGTTTAGCTTCAGTCGGTCTGTAAATTGCTTACCAATACTCATCTTTCCTGAGTCACTAATAACAACGAGACGGTTTTGAGCTCCAAACATCCACAGTATGCGATCATCCGTCTGAATCTCAGCAACAGTCTGGAGAAGGACAGAAACTCCCTCCTTCACTGACATTGACTCACTTCATGTCACAGCAGCACACAGAAACAGAGAAACACAAGCAACTGAATGAATTGTGTTTGCATTTTCAATATCACATACATTTACATGAGATTAATGGCTAATGCTGTAAACTATACAGGGAATCCTCTTGGTCCAGAATTATTCTTAAGATGAAATAATCAACAATCAATACAAACGGAGTTGTAAACAAACATTTAAAATTAGTTTTTATTTATTTTCTCTTTATGAAATAACCTACTTTTGTTACTGCAGTTGGTTAAATAAACATTTAAACAGCTGCGTCATAAATTGTAGTTTTCATTGCAGATTTATTCAAGTGTTTCAAAACGATCTGCTTTTACGGAGAACCATGAAAATTACAAAAAACATTATATTATTCTGCCAGGCCAGTAGATGGGAATGTAGCTTTGTAAAGAAAAGCAAATTTTCACAAATTTGCATTTTTGTTTTTCCAGAAAGCATGTACTTTAAAACCCGTTATCAAAAGTTTGCTTTTCAGTCCCTCAAAACACTGTTATTGTGTAAATAGACAGCCAAAACGCACAATATTTCTAGTTTTTAGTTGAAAACGGTGTCGTGTAAATGGATTAATGTAGATATAGCCTTAAGTAATGAAGATCCATTACAAATGGGTAATCGATATTGTCAAACCAGCCTCAATCTTTGACTATCTATGATTCCTGATCATGCATTTATCATTTTGTGACTTATTTCTCCTCAAAATATGCCTATTTATTCATGCAATATTACAACTTTAATCTCCTAATTGTATAGGCTTTATTCTCATGACATTATGAATTGCGTGGCCCTATACATGCAAGCAATCTAAGAAATCATTAGCACACTGGAAGAGTTGAGATATACTTACCATTGACCGTAAGATTGAATCTCTTGTGTTTGGTTTTTATGGTGCTTCTGCTTCTGCTTCTGCTTCTGCTGCTGCTGATTATGTTTAGTTTATAGAGTCCAGAGTGAATTGTTCTGACGTTACTGATAGTGAGATCTCCAGTTCTATCATCCAGCATCAGTTTGCTCCTGAATCTCACATCAGCACCTGCAAATGTAGATGGTCTTCTGGTCCCTCCATTGATTTCAGCAATGCGATTGTCTTCAGCTTTATAGCACCACTCTATCATTTCATTAGCATTTGTTTCAATGAGACCAGACCGTAGAGTTGGAGAATCTCCCTCCGTCACGGTCTCTTCCTTCTCTTCGCCTGCCACAGCTTCACATAGAAACAGAGAACAGAAATGTGTTCATGACAGTCAAAGTTAAGTCATTCAGTCTCTCAGGCAGTTCTTTCAGTCATGAAAGTGCAGCTTTTATCTCTTTGAATGAGGAAACATCAAGTTCTCCAAAGCTGTTCACCAAGCTTATGATTAAATTTCATATTTGAAATCACCAATGAAATCTGACAACAACTGTCTTATAAAGTTTGTTTCTAAACACTCAAATCATTTAAAAAACTGTGATCAATCAGCGATTGGCTCATTTATTAGCATGCAGGAGTAGAAGGCAAGTAACTTGTCAAACTACAGTTTCAGAAAACTGAATTCTAAAATAAATGAACAAACGAGTGACTCAAAATAATTAAAGTTCCAACAAGTTTGGAGGAGATAGAAATCCTGTTTAAAGTTTATAATACTTACCCACTTGCTTTTTTAATTTAGAGATCATGTGGCAATAGTAAATCGGAGCTAACTAAAAAGCAGAACTAAAGCAGAACTAAAACACCAAAAATGGACAAAAAAAAGACCTGGACCCGAGACAGCTATAAAGAGAGACAGTGAAGGTCTCAGTCAATGTAATAATCTGAAATGACTTAAAATATAATGTATGCCAAGACTTGCTCTTTCAGTTCCTCACCATTGACAGAAAGAAGGAATCGCTGTGAGCTCTCACGGCCTCTGATCTGGAGCTCATAAAGAGTTCAGTTCTGCTGTTCTTGATAGTCAGAGATCCGTTCTGATTCAGCTGCAGTCGATTTCTGAATCTCTCATCAGTCTTGTTTAATGAGATTTCACCTGTTTCACTATCTATTTTAGCTAGGAAGATTCCTTTATCTCCAAACCTCCACAGCATCAGAGTATATTTGTGCATTTCAGTATCAATACAGGATCTGTCCAAAAACCACCCAAATGCACAAAAACCACCCAAAATATTTGATTCAATTTTATCAATATTTAGCCTAGTTATTTTTAATGTACCATACTATAACTAGCTACAAACAGCAGCAGCAACAGAACCACAGCAAAATGACCCCCCACACACAATGCACTTTTACAGTTACAAGGCATATGTCAAGTCTTCTGAGGAGAGGTGAGCAGATCACGCTATTTCATTGAAGTAGGAATTTTTTTTTTTGGAAGTACTGTAGCGAGTTTGCAAAAAAGAGGAATAAAATATTCCAAATTTAAAATATCTACTTTATTGTAGGAGTTTATCCAACAAAAGTATTCCTACAAAAATTTAAAATTGATATTGATTTAAAATGCTCTTTTTGTCAATGCTCCACTGAAACAATTTCTCATTTGTTTTGGTCCTGCCAATATACCCAGCATTTTTGGAATAATGTGGAGGGTTTCATTGCTGATAATATTTTAAAAACATTTTCCCTATCTTATAAACATGTGATTTTGGGTTATTATATCAAGGATCGCTCTTTAAAGGATGTTGGTTTTACTATACATTTTATTTTATTTTTATGTAAATTTCACATTCATAAATGCAAGTTTACAAAAGGCAAACCTGTTTTTATGGTGCTTGGAAAAGAGATTAAAATGTTTGTAGATGTGTTGTCAAAATCTAAAAATAGTAAAGCAATTAAAACGGTTATATGCTCCTCCTTTAACATTTTCACATAATATTAAAAAAAAACCAATAATAATAATAATGGTGCTGACCTGCAAAGTATATTTTCTGTATTAAAATTTGCATTGTAATATCCTATGGAAATGTAAATATATATGTATATAGATATATACTATATATATATATATATATATATATTATATATACAATATACATATATTTAGTTTATATATAAATATTTCTCTGTAAACTGATGTTTATTTTTTTTTTCCTTTTCTTTTTCCTTGTTCCTTCTTGTTGAGGCATGTGAAATGTTTTTGTTATATAGTGAGATATGGCACTGCACATGCTACTTGTTGACAATAAAGCATTTTATAAAAAATAAATAAAATAAAGGAACACCCTTCTCCGTAATCAGGAGATTGTAGATAGTGTGTCAATGGTCCATTTGAGAGATAGGTTGCGGTAATGCACTTATAAGTCTGCGATCCGCCGTAAAGCAAGAAGAACATCAGCTCTAGCTAGTCTAAGGTCATTCTATTCTAAAAGTCGTCAAGATATACTGTTTGAAGTACTCCAGTCAGTGACAAGAATAGTAAATCAAGGAAGACAGGTGAAATTTATATGGGTCCCAGGTCATGTAGGGATAAAGGGGAATGAAATGGCAGATAAATAAGCAAAAAGGGCATTAACAAAAGGAAAAATAGAGATGCAAGTAAGTGTTAGCAAAGCAGAAGTTAAAAGTGTAATATGGGAGAGAATAAATCAAAAGTGGCAAGAGAGGTGGGATGGAGAAGGGAAAGGTAGGCACTTATATCAAATCCAAAGGGAAGTTAAACATAAAATTGTTGATAGTGGAAATCAGAGAGAAGAAATTGTGTTAACTAGGCTAAGACTGGGACATTGCTTATTAAATAAAACACTTAAATTGATAGGGAGGCATGATACTGGACTGTGTGAGGGTTGTCAGGAAGAGGAGTCAGTAGAGCATGTGGTCTTGAGATGCAACAGGTTTGGAGCACAGAGAGAGGTGATGAGGAATGAGCTAAGGGAGATAGGGGTTCAGGATATTACATTAAAAGGATTATTGAGCACAGAGCATAGGGCACAGACCAGAATTCTTATAAACTTTTTAAGAGTAACTGGGTTTTTTATAGGATATGAAGAGTTAAAGGAATAGTGAGGTAGGTAAAGTATTATTATTATTGTTGTTGTTGATGTTATTATAAAGCAGGGCAGGGATAAGGTGTGCGTGTGTAGGTATGTATGTGTCGGGATAGAGGTGGGAGAATGGGTGATTTAGTCTGTAAACCTATTTTCTGATCCACACTCCGGAGCAGAAGGTGGCGGTAATGCACCAATACGCTGGATGCCAACCGCCGTAAAAAATATAAGAAGAAGAAGAAGTCATCTGAGGAGAGTTCAGCAGCTCACGGTAATTCTCATACTTGCACAACTATCAAACACACTTTATACAGTCTGTTTTAGCCACATTTTACAGACTCATGTCTGTGTTGTTTTCATCCGGTTCAGCGCTACTTGTGCATCTTTTCTGGCGTCTTTCTGCTGAAATAAACATTTAGTGCAGCATGTGAGGAAAATATGAGGAATTAAATCAGACGATTTTGTGAGCTTTTATGCGATTGTTTCTATGTTTGTAGTGAGAACTGCTGCTGAATGTCAAGTTAAACATGGATCTGTGAGGGGAATGATCTCAAGTGTTGCTGCTGCTGTTTTATTTCTACACTTTTGGCATCTTTGGCAGATTAAACCCGTTAGTTTGTTAAAATATACTGAAACAGAGACTGTTAACGTTACATTGAGCCTATAATGAGCCGCGTGAGACATCCATACATAAATGTTAATATAGCGAAATATGAACCAAATGTGACACTGAAATCATTAAATACTGCTTTGTGCTGCTCTTTATTTGAAGATGTTTTATGGTCATTGTTTGTTTCTGTACACAACTTTAATGAGTTAATTACTTCATTGCAATGAATAGTTATTAGAAAATCAAACTATTTAGATTAGACATGCATATTATGGTGCTTTAGGGCAGTTATTTACTTTAGCGTTAGTTTTTGGTATTATTTGTTTTATACATATTGTGAGGACTATGCTTTTATCATATATCCTGACTCAAATACTGTGTTTCTATCAGCAAACACTGAGAATAAAGTGAGATGATCTGCTGATGATCTGAATGTCTTGTTGAATGAGTGTTGATCGTCTGAGGCTCATCAATATTAACAGAGCTGCTGAAAAGACTCTTTATTTCATGTCAATAGCTCCTGTTTTCTCCTCATTTATTATGCTGATGTCTTCAGATCTCCTGTAAATGGACACTTAAAGCTCATTTCATTGGTGTCAACTGACTGAGGAGATGTGTTGGTAATAAATATCTACATGCATTTCTATTTTGTATGATTTCAACCAGGGCTCTGAACCGTTTCAAGGAACAAAAACGAAAACCGGAAACGAATGAAATGTTGACAGGAACAGAAACAGAAGCAGAAACGAAATCAAATGTTATAGTTCTGAACTGTCTGAATCTGTTGCGTTCAGCTGACCAGCGCCTCACTGAGCTAATATAGCCAATGTAAAGATGATGTTTTACCACATGAAAGTACAAAGCCTAGCCTATAATAAATAATATTTTAGCATCTGCATACATCACGAATATGTAAACATTTGGATTTGTGCCGCATGAGAGAGGCAGGCATGGGTTTCACCTTAAATTAATTGGTTTTTGGATTGAGGGGTTTTTATAGCCTAAACCAGGGGTGTCCAAACTCGGTCCCTAATTAAACACACCTGAACCAGCTAATCAAGCTCTTACTAGGCATAGAAACTTCCAGTCAGGTGTGTTGAGGCAAGTTGGAGCTAAACTCTGCAGGACACCCGCCCTTCAGGACCGAGTTTGGACAGCCCTGGCCTAAACCATATGAGCTTAACTTTAGAGGATTTGTTGTGGAGAGAAACTAATAACTGTATCTATAATGTTTGTAAACATTTTGCTTTAGCCTACTGGCATTTTAGCCGACATTATTTCTGAATGTAATAGGGCTAAAAAAAAATGCGACTTGAGCCTATATATGCAACTTCTATTTTCGTTTTTTTTTTTTTGTATGATGTATAAAAAATGCAATCCTATACAAGTAGCATTTTTTTTAACAATGCAGTAAACATGTTTAAATATCTTAAAAATACTTTAATGTCTTTAAAGTGTTGATAGATTTTTTTGTTTGTTTAGTAGCCTACATTTGGCCAAAATCAAGAAAAGATGATGCTGTATTGGCTGTGACTAAGCACAGCGGGTTATAGGCTAACGTTACCAGATCTCTTCCTGTTTTTTTTTCTTTTTGAGTAAAGAAAACACTGTACTTTATTATAATAATAATAATTATAGGCAAAGAAAATATATTTTTTATTACGTTATTAACCGGTATTTCTTCTACCCAAACCGGTTTCGGAACGTTAATAATACAGAGGAACGCAGGAACAGAAAAAAAAAAAAAAACGTTAAAATATTGATTCCTGCTGGGATGAGTGAGTTCATGTTGACCCCCCCCCCGATTGATTTATTTATTTTCGTTTTCAAGCCCTGATTTCAACTGTTTTTCTTACCATTGTTTATAGCCTATCTGGAATAATTAACAATATATTATTTTATTCTGTTATCCATTAGTATAACAATTACTTCAGTAACTCTGTGATATACTTTTTTTATTTTGGCAGATCAGCTCCTCCCACTGCAATCGCATCATCAGTGAAGCTCCTCCCACTGCAACACATCATCAGTGAAGCTCCTCCCACTGTAACAACATCATCAGTGAAGCTCCTCCCACAGTAATGACATAATCAGTGAAGCTCTGCCCACAGTAATCGCATCATCAGTGAAGCTCCTCCCACAAGTTCAGCAATAAATGCTGGACCATATTTCCATCAGTTCACATAGTGAGACGAGCATATAATCATCAGGAAGAGCTGAAATCTGCAAAGACTGAGTTTATTAAAGAGGACAGAGAGAAGATGAGAGATCCAGAACCCTGCAGAATCAAACACACTGAAGATACTGAAGAACTAACAGGTTGGTGTTTATTCTTCATTAATGAGGCTGAATGTTATAAAGCTTCAAACATTATTGGATTTGTTGTAATAGGGTACTTTTTCAGTCATATTTATGTTAGTAATTGTGTAGTTAATCAAACATATTAATAGCTCCTCCCTGCCTAGAACATGCATTTGTGATACAATATAAAAAAAATATTACTATCAATGTTCCTCATTCATGGAAAGTTTCAGAGACATAATTTATAAAAAACATCAAAATGACCAAAAATTTGTATAACAATTGTCTACTTTACACCGTTACATCAAGGTTCATCAAGGTTACTGAGAGTTACTGAAAATTAACAATTTTTACTTTTATTTCAGAGTTGATTGAAGAAAATGAGGAGAATGAAGAATCAAAGTGAAGTTGAGGAGAAAAATCATGTCAAAACCAGAGAAAACCCTTTGAGTTGCTCTCAAACCAAACAGAAAGATTTAAAGAAAAAAAGCACAAGCACTCTTCACCGGCCTCTCAGTAGGAAAGAGTTTGACAAGAAAAATAATACTTTGAATGTATCATACTGGAGTGAAACTGTTCACTTGTGATCAATGTGGGAAGAGTTTTGCAAAATTGTCAAACCTTAAGATACACATGAACATCTATACTGGAGAGAAACCTTATAAGTGTTCATACTGTGACGAGAGATTCAGTCAGTCAACAAATCTGAAAACACACGAGAGGATCCACACTGGAGAGAAACCGCACACATGTGATCAGTGCGGAAAGAGTTTCACAATAAAAGGACACCTTACAAGGCATATGAGAGTTCATACTGGAGAGAAACCTTTCACTTGTGATCAGTGCGGGAAGAGTTCACTCAATCAGCAAACCTTAAGGATCACATGAACATCCACACTAGAGAGAAACTGTACACATGTGATCAATGCAGCAAAACATTTTTGAGAACTTCAGACCTGAAGAAACACCTGACAGTTCATACAAAGGAGAAGCCACATTCATGTCATTTGTGTGGAAAGAGTTCGTCAAAAACAATTAAAACAACATCAGAAAATACATACTGCTGTGAGAGAGTACATGTGCTTTGAGTGTGAAAAGACTTTTACTACAGCGCAGTGTTTAAAACAGCACGAGAGGATTCACACTGGAGAAAAACCATACAAGTGTTCACACTGTGACAAGAGATTCATTCATTCATCAAATCTGAAAACACATGAGAGGATCCACACTGGAGAGAAACCGTATCACTGCACTGCATGTGGGAAGTGTTTCAGTCATTCATCTTCTCTACACAGACATACAAAAAACATTCACAGTAAGTAGATCATCTTCATATCCAGCACTTTCAGATCTGATGTTGCGTCCTCATCAAATGCGACACAATAATGCGTCAAGCAAAAAAATATCATCTGGATAAATCTGTCCTAACCAGACATTACAAGTGACATGACAAAGAAACATTATCTAAAGTTTTCACAGTGAATAAAGTTCATCTTCATCTTCAAAACCAGCAGATTCAACTGTGAGATTCAGATCAACTCAAAGATGGAGTTCCTCCCCAAAGAACAATATCCAAAACATATTCTTGTTTATCATTTTGCTTCATGATAATAATTATATCATAGTACTTTCCTATGAGTTTCATATTGTGTTCAGTTGTCTTTTAATGCATGTCACTTGTAGTTTGCTTACTCTTTCATGAAGTAGACACTTTTACAAACTGTTCTTGCTCAACACTTTTAAGAGATCTTTTAAGAGATGTGTTATTCTTCCACTTATGATGTATTTAGGAAATGCAGATGCGAGATATACTGTCATGTAGCTTTGCAACTGATCCATCTGTTCTTCTCTTGTAAGTAGGAATGAATACCTGAACCCAGTATTAAACAAGCCCTGAGGCTAAATTACGAAAGACCATTGTATCAGTAAACTCTAATGTTAACTGTTCTGTGTTTGGTGCTGGGGAAATTAAGGAAATACACTTACAATTTATTATTGCCTCATAAATATTATCACGCTAACTGTATCTTGCCAACTGTTCCTACATGCGATAATGTCAAGGCATTCGTCTCTAAAGCGCTTTCGTTATTTTGCAATCCAGAAGCGAGAAGCGTGCCTGTATCTGTTCAGTCCACTTGACCGTAGTTATCCATTATTATCAGTTTACACCACTGATAATTAGGGGTTGCACAGACGACTTCAATGCTCTGCCATGACGCTTTAAGCTTGACGTCGACTAGTCGCCGGTCCTATAGAGGGCGCAACAGGATAAGAAATCTTGGAAGGAATTCCACATTTACGCTCCGTTTTCAAAACAGTTCAAATGACAAATAAATGCATGCTCTGAAAGAGCTCCACAAGACAGGTGTCTGACATATTACTGGATGCTTGAAATTGAACGGGAGAATGCATGTTTTAAACAGCTTATTGTACAGGTAAATTAATCGCCGTTCTAATCTAATGTGCTGCTGCACTGTAACGCACACTCATAGGCTGTATTGTCAACACTGTTCTGTGATTTCTCAGTAAAATAGCTTAGAAACTGAAAAGTTCAAGCATATATTTCTTAATAACTAAATTCCACAGCTTCACTTCTAGTAGAGAAACGCTGCCAGGTAGAATTAAGTCACACACGCAATCGCTCGCTCACTAATGCATTCATATTAATGTAATCTTTACTGTGCTACTTTATTTGTATCTGATTTAGAACGAGCATAAATCTGTGAGAAATGTAAAGACCCAAAGACAAAATAACTGATAAAAAAGTTGTTATAGGAGCAATAGCCGTGTTGGAGCCATTTATTTAATTGTAATTTTTGTTTGTGACATAGAGGGCATATGAACATTTTTGAGTATACTTAAGCCAAGCGCTGATGAGGTACAGGTGGCACGATGGAAGGTCAAACAAACTTTTTGACCGTGCAGGTCGAGTGTGATGTGCAGCGTCTTGTGCAGGACTGTGCTCGTACTCGTTAACAGTTTGTTTTGAATGGAATATTTGTTTATTAATAGAAAGTCGAAGTTAAGTTTGAAACTTTATTTTTCTTTTATTTCATTTTTGTTATTTGCAATGCCAAATGGACAAATAAATGGATTGGCATGTCTGACTTTATTCCAATTGTATGGACAATGACTTTATTTATTCAAGGCAAAAGCACGCGTCAGAAACAGACTCCTAAAGCCCATCTGCGTCCCTACAAGTTTAGGTCAAAAAGTTTGCCCGAAGGAGCCTGGGTGAGCTTTCACACCGACATCGGCGACTGAAGCGGATCAAATTGGACGACTACAGGAAAAGTCAGCTGATCTGAAGTCGGATGATGCTCATTCATGACCGTTTCGTTTGATGAAAATCGCGGCTTTCAAAGGACTTCAAACACGCACGGGTAAACGGAGAGGATACAGTGCACAAGAACGCAAAGTTTTCAGCCTTCAGCGTTTCTGGAACTGAGGTGTGAAAAGTGCTTTCATTTGAACTTAAGTTAAATGGCCATATACAAGAAGTGTGCACACAAAACGAACAAAATCCCAATGCATTGGTGGTTAAAAAAGGGTGTTTGTGAAATTATTAACTGTTTTATCTTTTGAAATGACTACGTTCGCCCATGTTTATGGTGTTTAAGGTGATGTTTGATGTAAATATGCAGTGAGTATTTAAAGGTTTAAAAATGGCGGACGAAAAGGAGTTTCCTGGTTCTGTAATCGAGCATGATGAAGCTCAAACTCCGAAAGCAGAGGGTGAAAATGTTGAATCATCTGTGCATGAAACCTGGTTCAAAGCAAACATGATATGGGTTGTGGAATTCAGCACTGTAGTAAACAAATGGTTGGATAAGCTACAGGAGGAATGTGATCGTGCTGCCAGCGAAATTGAACCCAATGATAGCGTTTCGAATGTAGAAACAAGGGTCAGTAGTCGCACTTCAAGCAGCAAAAGTAGCCGCCACAGTTCACGCTCTAGCAAATCTAATGCCTCTGTGCAACTTGCACGCATTCAGCTTGAAGTGGAAAAAGCCGCTCTTGTCGCTCAAGCAAAGTCTTTAAAAGGGAAGCATGATATTGAGCAACAATTAGAAATGTTACAGACGCGTAAGGAACGAATGGATATTGATGCAAAAATCGCAGCCTCCAATGCAAAGCTATCTGTGCTCAGGACTTTTGAACAACGAGTAGACCGCATTGCAGCGGATGGAATGGAATCCTATGTCAGCAAACAAGCAAAATCAGCAACTGCATCTCTACATCCAGAAGTTGAGACACAACCAAGGTCTACTTTGCAAAGCAGCACAAATGTTACCTCACAACCTGCATTGTCTCATTATGTACAGCAACATGCTCCAGTAGATAATGGAAGGTTTGGTTTCACACAGAATATGCTTCAAAAACACCAAGAAATAACAGATTTGCTAATACAGCAGCAAAAGTCTCAACACTTGCCACCACGTGAGATTCCAGTGTTTGAAGGGGATCCATTGCAGTCCAGTTTGTTCATCAAGGCTTTTAAACATTGTGTGGAGGAAAAAACAAATAACAAGGGTGATTGCTTGTATTTTCTTGAAAGGTACACAAGAGGGCGCCCAAGAGAAATTGTTCGAAGCTGTATGAATATGGCACCTAAAAGAGGTTATGATACAGCTAAAGCTATGCTTAAAAAGCATTTTGGAGAAGATTATTTTGTTTCTGCTGCATATATGGAGAAGGTGCTTAGATGGCCCATTATCAGGTATGAAGATATCACCGCTCTTCAAGAGTATGCACTCTTCTTACGCGGGTGTTGCAATGCGATGGCAGATCTACAGTACATGCAAGAACTAGACATGCCAACAAACATGAGAGCAGTAATTTTAAAGCTTTCATTTAAACTCAGAGAAAAATGGAGAACAACTGCACGTGATATCATGGAAAGACGGAGACGAAGAGCCAATTTTAGTGATGTTGTCAACTTCATTGAATACGAAGTTAAAATCATCTCCGATCCAATATTTGGGTCCCTTCAAACCGTAGAGATGAGAACAACTGGTAAACCAAAGGATGTCTACAAATGGAAATCACAATCCCAGTCAAAGCCTAAGTTGAAAGGGGATAGTTTTGCTACCAGTGTCACCAATGTTGATAAACCCCTTGTTGGTGAAATTCAAAAAGCAAATGTTGAACATCCAATCAGCCGATTCAAGAGTAACTCCACCACCTGTTTGTTCTGTTCACAAAGTCATTCTTTGGAGCAATGTAAAGAATTTGAAAAGAAGAAACATAGGGAAAAGGTCAACTTTATAAAGGAAAAAGCTGTCTGTTTTGGTTGCTTACATGTTGGACACAGGAGCAAAGAATGTAAAAGGTGCTTGACTTGCAAAGTGTGCAACCAGAAACATCCTAGTGTTCTTCACATTCATTTCAAAGAGCTCAAAGTTGATAAAGCTGTCAACACAAACAATGAACAGTATGTAGGACCAACTATCAACAACGCGCTGGTATCTGCCCAAACATGTGGTCATAGGGGCCGGGAGTAGCAGTGGTATCTTACCTATCCTTCCAGTCCAAGTAAAGTCTGCAATGGGCAACAAAATTGTTCAGACCTATGCATTTCTGGACACAGGCAGTACCTCTACTTTCTGTTCAGAAAGTTTGATGAGGAAGCTTCACCTGAATGGACGAAAGCAAAAATGTGTTTGCTTACAATGAGTCCCAAAACAACAGTTTCAAGCTATGTGGTAAACAACTTGCAGATTTAAAGTCTTGCTGGTAAGGATTTTTATGGGTTACCAGAGGTTTACACACAAAAGCAAATGCCTGTAAACCAAGCTAACATGGTCAATCAGGAAGACCTAAGTAAATGGCCATATCTTGATGGTATTCACATTCCGCACATTCAGGCTGAAGTAGAGTTGTTGATAGGTACCAATGCCTCCAAATTACTTGAACCGTGGGAAGTAGTAAATAGTCAGGGAGATGGTCCCTATGCCATACGTACCCTATTGGGGTGGGTTGTTAATGGTTCTCTAAGGCAGTTATCAAATGAACAACATACTGCTAGAGTAAATAGGATCTCTGTTGAAACCTTGTAGTTGCTATTGGAAAAGCAATACCAGCATGATTTCAATGAGAAGATGTCAGAGGACAAAGAGGAAATGTCCAGAGAGGATATAAAGTTCATGGAAATCATGAATAAAGCTGTGAGCTTCAAAGATGGACATTCTAGTTTGAAGCTGCCTTTCAAAACCAAAGATGTTGTTTTGTCCAACAATTTTGACATTGCCAAACAGCGTCTTGTTGGGATAAAGAGAAAGTTTGAAAAGAATGTAAAGTTTCAACAAGAATATACAGACTTTCTCAACGATATGGTTATCCAAGGCTATGCTGAGAAAGTGCCAGAGCATCAATTGGATAGATGTGACGGTAAGGTTTGGTACATTCCACATCATGGGGTGCACCACCCTCGTAAAGGCAAGTTGCGAGTGGTATTTGACTGTGGCGCAGAATACCAAGGCACATCTTTAAACCGTCAACTACTACAAGGCCCAAACCTCACAAGCTCTTTAATTGGCGTTCTTCTAAGGTTCAGAAAAGAACATGTTGCTTTCATGACTGACATCAAAGCAATGTTTTACCAGGTCAGAGTGGCAGAGGAAGACAAATACTTTCTTCGTTTCCTATGGTGGCCAGGTGGAGATGTTACACAAGATGTTGCTGTCTTCCGAATTACTGTTCATTTATTTGGAGCAATTTTATCCCCGAGTTGTGCATGTTTCGCTCTGAGGAGAACTGCACTGCAAAAGACCATCAACACTGCTTTAATAAAGAGGTAATTGACACCGTGTATAAGAACTTCTACATGGATGATTGCCTAAAAAGCTTACCTACAGAGTATGAGGCAATCCAGATGGTCAAAGACCTGAGCACTCTCTGTCACAAAGGAGGCTTCCATCTAACTCAGTGGGTCAGTAACAGCCGTAAAGTCTTGCAGTCCATTGCAGAACAAGATAGATCCAAGAACCATAATGAGCTCAACTTGGATCGAGACCAACTACCAGTGGAAATGGCCTTAGGATTTCAATGGTGCGTACAGACTGACACCTTCAATTTCAAAACAGTTTGCAAGGAAAGAATGCCAACTAGACGTGGCATATTGTCTGATCCTTTAGGATATCTTGCACCACTGACACTTTCAGTCAAACTCATCCTCCAGACATTGTGCAGAACAAACCATAACTGGGATGATGAGATTCCTAAAGTTCTTGAACAAAGGTGGGTTAAATGGATTACTGACTTGGATCATTTAAGCACTTTCAATGTTGACAGATGTATGAAACCATGTGATTTTGGACAACTGGTTAGTGCCCACCATTTTTCAGATGCCAGTGGAAGTGGATATGGAGCCGTGACCTACTTGAGGCTACAGAATTGTAAAAATGCTGTTCACGTTTCCTTTCTGCTTAGCAAAGCCAGAGTGACACCCCTAAAACCAGTTACCATTCCTCGTTTGGAGTTGACTGCTGCAGTCCTAGCCATTCGCATTGACAAAATGCTCAGAGAACAACTTCAGCTTCAACTGGAAAATTCTTGTTTTTGGACTGATAGCACATCTGTCCTGAAGTACATAAGGAATGAAAACAAGAGATGCTGTACCTTCGTGGCTAACAGGATTTCTGTGATCAGAGAAGCTTCAGATGTGACACAGTGGAGGTATATTCATACTTAACAAAACCCTGCAGATGATGCATCCAGGGGAATGACTGTACAGCAGCTCCTAACCAACAAAAGGTGGTTAAATGGACCAGAGTTTCTAAGAGAACCAATTTCTAAGTGGTCAAATAAAAACATTGAGTCAAACATTGTTGATGATGATGATCCAGAACTCAAGAAAGAGCTCTCAACAAATGTTGTAAGTGTTGAGGATGCCAATAATGCAACCCATAAGCTGATCAATTACTTTTCTGATTGGAAAAGACTCAAGACCGCAGTTGCATGGATCTTGAAAGTAAAGAAAGTTCTACTTGAAATAAGTTGCCAAGGAAAACAATTGATGACTTTAAATGATTCCAATGACTTGGAACAGAGGTTGCAACAAACCAAAACTTAATTTGGTGGACAGTGCCTGTCTCCAGATGAACTTTTGGAGGCGGAAAATGTTATTATCCAGTTCTGTCAATGGGAAAAGTTCGGCATGGAAATTTCATCACTGAAAGCTGGAAGATCTGAAGTAAAAAAAGACAGTTCTATTCACAAGTTAGTCCCATTCTACAAGATGGATTACTGAGAATCGGTTGGAGGTCATGCAAAGCTGCTATGCCTGAAGAAAGGAAACATCCTATTATTTTATCCAAAGATCAGCATATTTCCAAACTGATTCTTAGGCATATTCATGTACAAAGTGGCCATAGTGGAAGAAACCATATGCTCTCTATATTAAGAAAGAAATATTGGATTACCCATGCCAATGCAGCAGCAAGAAAGATAAGAAATAAGAAAAATTATTTCAAGCTGTACCTTCTGCAAACGACACAAGGGTGAGCTAGGTGAGCAAAAAATGGCCGACTTGCCCGCAGAAAGAATTACTGCAGATCTACCTCCATTTTCTAATGTAGGAGTAGATTACTTTGGACCAATTGATGTAAAAAGAGGTCGCACCTGTGTGAAACGCTATGGCGTAATCTTTACATGTATGGCCAGTAGGGCAGTTCATTTGGAGGTGGCTTACTCATTGGACACTGATTCTTGCATAAATGCTTTGCGGTGGCGATTCATATGCAGAAGAGGACAAGTATGTCATTTGAGGTCCGACAATGGAACAAATTTTACTAGCACAGAAAAGGAATTGAAAAGAGCACTTGCAGAGATAAATCAAAATAAAATTACAAAGGTTTTAGCACACAAAGGAATTAAATGGACTTTTAATCCACCTGCAGCTTCACATCATGGTGGCGCTTGGGAGCGCATCATTCGAATGGTCAGAAAGGTGTTGTCCTCCGTTCTGAATTAACAAACACTGGATGATGAGGGATTACACACTGTTCTGTGTGAAGCTGAGGCAATTCTCAATGACCGACCCATCACCAAAATATCTGAAGATCTAAATGATCTTGAAGCACTTACCCCCAATCATCTTCTTACAATGAAGATAAACCCTATCTATCCTCGCGGTCTTTTTGAGAAGTCCGTATGTAAAAAGAAGGTGGAAACAAGCTCAATACCTCGCAGATCTGTTTTGGAAAAGATGGATAAAGGAGTACTTTAATACTGTTCCTCGTGTCCCCCTTCTCTGCACACGCTCTGCATCTCTCTCTCTCTCTCTCTCTTTCTCATTCAGCTCGGCTCCAGCAAAGAACTGTTACAACTATACACTTATTTTCATATATTAAATCAAATCAAATCTCTTTATTGTCACAACCAGTGTAACATAGTGTACCAAATGGTGAAATTCTTGGGTACAAGACTCTGTGCCATGGCAGTACAAGCAACAAGATATGAAAAATGAACAGTATACATAAATAACAATATACATTTTACACAATATACACATTTTCACAATATACAATAGACAATTGTATACAATATACACATTTCCATAATATACACGTAGTACACAGTATACTCAAGAGACTTACAAATGTATAGCTTTTATATATGACTTACAGTGATGTATACTGTAGTGTTTTACTGTGAAGTACAGTGCAGTAGTTTGTAAGTGCAGAAGAGAAGATGGAGCTGCATGTGTTCTTGCTATGCAGTGCTAGACATGCTACAGTGCTGTCAGAGTCAGTGTGCTGGTGTGTAGATGGAGTCCAGTGTGAGGGGTAGGGGTAGCTGGGTGATTATAGTTTTGCTATCTGGAGTTCAGTAGTCTGATGACCTGCGAGAAGAAGCTGTCTCGCATTCTGCTTGGTCGGGTCCTGATGCTGTGGTACCGTCTGCCTGATGGTAGCAGTGAGAAGAGTTCGTGGCTCGGGTGGCAGGAGTCTCTGATGATCTTCCGTGCTTTCCTCACACATCTCACACATAGTTATGAGAAGCATCAAACATGGACGCGCGTGCAGTTGCCGTACTGTATTAAAGCTTTAATCAGGATAAAACGTATATTAAGCTAACATAAAGCAGTAGCATTTACAAATAACAGCAAATCTAAAAGTATGAGACAACAACAAACAAAAAACCATAGGCCTACCATTAAAAGCCGTGCTTGCACAGGTTCTGCACGATCCTCTTAATATACTCTGCTTCTCAATCGGGCTCAAACTGATAAGTGATATTAACGACGCCTTTGTTTACAATACAACCGGAGCACATGCCGCTGAGGTGAGGGGCGGGACGCGGTTTAGCCAATCACAACACACTGGGCTAGCTAACCAATCAGAGCCCATCGCCTATTTCTGAGGGATTGTGTTGAAAGGTGCTCCACACATTATGTTATCATATTACATCCAGCCCTTGTTGAAGAGTTCACAGAAATGCTATCAATGATTTCTTCAGAGTTTGACTGTTTTGCTATTGGAGGGGATTTTAATATTCACATTAAAAATGCAGAAATCAAAACTACAAAATAAACTATAACTGTTTTAAATACTTTTGACCTGATCCAGCATGTGCATGAACCCACACACAAACGTGAACATAATATAAATTTAATCATCAGTAGAGGTCTAAACATTTCATCCATTGTTATTAAGGACGTAGCACTATCACTTCTGTATTTTCTTTGATATATGGATCTCTGTTACCACTGAACCACTGATCTGTCTGTTCAGATATCAGTGACAGTTCTTACATTGAATTACACTGGAGCGAGACCCCCTCGAGCGCCTATCTAATTTGAATTTAATGTTGTCGGGCAGCACATTTAGGAAAACAGAAGTGTAATAATTGCAAAGTTAATAAGAATATCTAATAGTCATAGGAATATTGCGGTTATAATGATTCCTATTACACGTGTTGTGTCGCCCAAAATGCCTGATTAAAACATGCTTTTAGTCCTTGTGTCCTCTACAGTGGACATGTATGAAATTTATGTCCTGTTTCATAACAGAAGGTCATTTTTTGATTTGAAACCCCATAACTTTTTGACATAACGTCTGAGATGTTGGTTTATGAGATACAATTTGAAAAGTAGTCCGATTTAAGTTATAATTACACAGATTTTAAAATTCCGTTGGCTAATTACAGGGCCTAACGTTAACCCAACTGATGGAAATAAATAATAACTGAACTTGTAACAGTTTTGTTGCAAAGCACAGTATTATGGTGAAATTAGATCTCGTGTTTGTTGTTAAAACCGAATTATTGTTGTATAAGTAGCAAGCATCATAGCAAAAAGGCTAACATACGTAAGAGTTATACTCACCAATTAACATTAGCTTTTCATTCATGACATGGATACCGTAATAATCATACAGAGAGAACATAGTTGCATACCTTTTATCTTTTGCTCGTTTCTCCTCTTCTTCTTTTCTTTTTTTTCTAAATTGGGCACCTGATGGCTTTGACCTTTTCCTGTCCATCTCTGTGTTTATTTGGCACTCGACAATCAACAGATTTCCCATCCCCCCAACACTGTCACTCACAACCAGAAGTCAAGACTAAACCAATTCACCTTGGGGACCACATAATCGTTTTGTATTACCTATTTTTATTAGCCATTTCACACAATTCAGAAAAACAAAAATGTGCAGGAACTATAGGCCTGTACATTTATAATATTATGAATGAAATGTGCGTTATTTGGAAGAAAGTCGAGGTGTGACTGACTTTAGCCCACTAATTCCATTAGAGTATTGCCTATACAGTAAACAATATTTGGAATTTATGGAAGCAAGCTTGTTAGCTAGACAGTTAGCATCAGCTAACATTATTGACTTATTTTCAGCATGGTTATGAACCTTAGTAACTAACCTTATAGGCTATGTGTGCTGACAAACAATATAAAAGCGGTGCGCTGTTGCCCTTTCTACGTAAAAATCAGTCAAATCATATAATGTGAATGACGTACAGTCTTGCTCGAGACTAAAAAACGTGTTGAAAGCGTACCGAAAGAGACGCTGCGGAAGAGACTGTTACCTTGTCTAAATACCCACACTTGCGGTCTTTGCACTTGATTACTTATATGACGTATTTCCTGTATTTGGCCCAAGTGTTCAAGTGAGCATGAAGACCACAAGTGTGTGTATAACTTTTCTTTACCTGATGGGACACACTTGTAGTGTTGTAAAAAATGTAAGTGTTTACATAGCTTTATTTTAATTTTACATTAATTTAACTTTGCATTTTAAAATCAACTTCTAAATGTCTGTTCAGTAGTCCCTATAACATGTAGGGACAAAATAAATATCACCACTACTCATCTTTGCACCAATAAAACGTAAAAACACTGTTTTTCTACCAGATTATATGTAATATCTAATTATTATATTAATATTTAACTTACACTGGAAAAGTTTCCATGACCTCTCGCGAGATCTCGGCAAAAAGTCTCACGATTTATTTCCAGAACATGATGCATGATGGGATAAACTAAGCCTCAAATAGCGCTCCGGAGAGGTATTCGAGATAGTATGGATTTAGTGTGCGTTAAGGGCACTGCGCTCTGGCGTTTTTAAGACCTGGGACAGTCTTGCACACTTACTTTGTCGCGCGCACGCGCTCTCAAGTGGCCAAGATCGCAAGTGGGGGTATTTGGACAAGGGGACTGTTTCTCAAGCGCTTTCCGTGAGCGCTATTCGAGATGGGGCGAAACATGGACAAATGCGTTTCATTCATTCTTTCATAACCACTCGTACCCCACTTCACTGATCCCCCCAGATTCATTCATGAATCTTACATGTATTAAGCTACTGAACTATGCTTTGATTCAACCTCCCAACTTTTCTCTTTTATCAAAATGTGCTTTTTACCTTTTTTAACTTTATCTTTAACAGAGATCAAGGTGTTTTTAACAGGGTGCAATATTGAAAAAATAAAACCTTGTGCTCAGACAAAGGAAAAAATTTGGTCTAATTAATTACTGTATTAAACAAACACAACAAACAGTGAGTATGTTATTGTTTATAAAGCTTTTATTCAAGATTCACATTTAAGTATTTTGATATATCATTGGAACACAAATTATCTATTTTCTCTCGTCTCAGAACAGTATATGTCTGCTGTGCATCTGCTATGGTATCACGGTAACTTTTAAAATATAACTTTTAAAAACAGTTATATGAACACATAAATCAATTAGTTGTTACCTCTATCCATTTACATTCACCAGGATCTTAATATTCACATTTAAACATCATATGATACCCCTAAACCACAAAAAATATGATGACTTCATGTTGAATGTCAACTCCGTCATTGGCCAATCTTGAAACCTTACGAAACACACGTGTCCTTGAAAAACAAAAAAAAACTTGCTTTGATATGAGATATTAAGTCTTGCTTTTAATAAAACAAGCTCTTTTTATCATTAAAAACATTTTCATCCATTTTATAGCATATGAATGACTGAATTGTATCTGTGTTGTTTCAAGGGGAAAAGCATGAACTGTTTATGAATTCCATTTTACAGATTAGACAATGAAGACTTCACAATATTGTTATTTCAGCAGCATGAGAAACACAACGGTTATTCAAACTGGGAATAAATAAAGAAATACAGCGCTTCATGACTTCAGTCTAAAACAGAGTTCTGCATTTTCACAAAAACTCTCGTTATAATTACTGAAGCGGTCTACACTGCACAATCAATCTCTTTTCTGCAGTTTGTTGTTTATGCTGATGAGTGAGTTTGTGAATTCAGTCAGTGAGAGCACACTGAACAACTCCAGAGTTCTCCGCAGTGACGAATCAAAACGCCTCTGATTGGATATTGCATTCATAAGCTCAACAGAATCATGTGTGATTGGTTATAATGCTCAACACTGCAGACCGCAGAATCATCTCACAACACTCAAAAATAAATCTGATGTAATGTAATAAAGCAAATCTACTATAAATTAAATGCAGAGATCAACACCTTTCATTCATTTCACTTTACACATTTCACATGACAGCTTCTTATAGCACTACTACAAAATATCACCTAAATGAAATCAAATGTATTCCTGTGGAGTCGTTCACAGACGACACACACAGTGTTCAGCTAATAAAGATCCTCAGCGCAGGCCAACAGCAGAATTTGCAGATTTAGCTTCAATTGTCTGAAGGTCTTTATGTTCTCCCTGTTCTTAAATGTATGTAATTTAAATTCAATTTCTAATTACTGTGATTGTTTTTTGTATGCCTGTGTAGAGAAGATGAATGACTGAAACACTTCCCACATGCAGTGCAGTGATACGGTTTCTCTCCAGTGTGGATCCTCTTGTGTGTTTTCAGATTTCCTGAATAAATGAATCTCTTGTCACAGTGTGAACACATATAAGGTTTCTCTCCAGTGTGGATCATCTCATGCCGTTTTAAACACTTTGCTGAAGTAAAAGTATTTTCACACTCAAAGCACATGTACTCTCTCACAGCAGTATGTATTTTCTGATGTTTTTTTAAATATTGTAAACATGAAAAACTCTTTCCACACAAACAACATGAATGTGGCTTCTCCTTTGTATGAACTCTCAGGTGTTCTTTCACGACTGAAGCCCTCAAAAATGTTTTGCCACATTGATCACATGCGTATGGTTTCTCTCCAGTGTGGATATTAATGTGTATCTTAAGGTTTGATGATCGTGTGAAACTCTTCCCGCACTGAGTGCAGGTGAATGGTTTCTCTCCAGTATGAACTCTCATGTGAACATCAAGATGACGTTTGCTTGTCAAACTCATTCCACACTGAGTGCAGGTGAAAGATTTCTTGGCTCTTTTCTTCAAATCTTCCCGTTTGGTTTGAGAGCAACTCAAAGATTTTTCTCCTCAACTTCACTCAATTCTTCATTCTCCTCATTTTCTTCATTTAACTCTGAAATAAAAGTAAAAATGGTTTATTTTCAGTTAGTCATAAAAACAGAGAAATGTGAAAATGCACCCTGATGTAAACATTTATATCTTTTTGATGCATTTTTATAAATTATGTCTCTCTGAAACTTTAACTATTTGTAAGTATTATAGACAAATCACATGTTTCTACAGGGAGAACTATTAAATATGTTTGATCAACAACAACATTTTCTAACACACATTAATTTTGTTAAAAAAGTACCTATATCATAGAAAGTCTCTTATTACATGATGCTTCCTCTAGATCAGTGGTTCCCAACCTTTTTCAATTCGCAGCCCACACAACCAAACACATATGTTTCCGCGGCCCACTGCAAAAAAATTAACTGACCTCGCTATTTGTTGGGTTAATAACGGAGTACTCAGAAGCTAGCTTGTTAACTATCTTTATTGAATGAACTGGCAATGAACAATAAATGCATTCAAAATATCAAATATGGCTTCGGCAGTTGATTGAGTCGGCAGCGACTTACAGAAAAGGAAATCCTCTTGTAATTATCCGTCATGTACATACCACACATAAGCAATGAGTTTGAAAAGGTTTGCTATATTGGTCGATTCATCCAACTGTAGGGCATAAAAGCGACTCTATCGAATGTTTTTAACTAACTTCTGAGTTATGTCATCTGCCATTTCATTTATTCTTCTCTCAACTGTATTTTCTGAAAGTGAAATCAGATTTAACTGCTTTCGCTAACGGCCTTTTCTCCACACATCACGCTGTAAGAAATTATAGTCTGCCTCGACCCAGCTTCCACTCCAAATTGTGTATTAAACTATACTCCTTTCTCTACAAAGAGCTTAATTATCATATAGATAGTTCTTTCCGATCTTAATCATATGCAAATATTAACATTACCTCCGGAGATAGCGTGGGAGAAGCAGCAGGTCGTCAAGAACCATCTGCTGACCAAAAGGGTACATGAAAGAACTGCTATGGATTCTGTTTAATCTTATCACCTTAACTTTTGGTTGGAAAACTTGAGTCTACCGAAGATGTGGGAACGGAAGGTTATCACTTTCATTTGTCATCCGCAATTTACATTTAAAACGAAACTTAATTTACATGTTGAGAGGGAAAATAAACATAATACTGTATAAAATGATTGAGCTTAGGATGTTCGGGGTTCAGTCTGACTCCGTCGAACCCAAAGTGTTGCCTGTACTTTGTCACTACTATTCTGTAATAAAAGTTATTCTTCATCAAGATCTTCGATGTCTTCACTTTTTCTTACAACGCCAACTATTTCTGTCGTGGCAGGTAAAATCTAATTTTCACCAGTTATGTGAGTTTTGTTCAGTTTGTTCTCAAAAAACTCAATAGGCTTGGACACATTCACTGTGTTTAGTCTCCAAGTGCCGTCGTAGTTTGCTCGGTTTCAAAGCTTCATTTGATAAGACTTCTAAGCAAACAATGCAGAGCGGTAACGTTAGCTTCTTTTGTTCTCCGCCCCCACACATGTGAAGCCTGGCACTAGATAGTCACTACTGTATTTTCTTTTAGATTTATTTTGAGTCTTTTCAGTGTCAGGCTTACTTGTAGATGGAGAAGCATCTGCATTTGTTCTTTTCAGCGACCCTGTTGACAGCCATTTATCCATGTTTGAATCTGTTGTTCTGTAGCATATGCAGCAAAAATATTTTAGAATTGGCGGTTTATTCTTAAACCAATCAGCGAGCTCGAATAGTGGAAGCAAAGTAACAGTTTAATACTTATTTTTTATTTAATTATGAAATTAAGATATTATGTTATGACTTTTTTACGTCAATTTTTACATATTTTAACAATATTATTATTTATTTTAATAGTAATTGGCGGCCCCCTGCAATACCGTTGCGGTACCGACCCACAGGTTGAAAACCACTGCTCTAGATTATTCAACAGCTCTAAAGATTTTTCCTGTTACAACAAATATAATACTGTTTGAAGCTTTATAACATTCAACCTCATTAATGAAGAATAAACACCACTGTTAGTTCTTCCGTATCTTCAGTGTGTGTGATTCTGCAGGGCTCTGGATCTCTCATCTTCTCTCTGTCCTCTTTAATAAACTCAGTCTTTGCAGATTTCAGCTCTTCCTGATGATTAGATGCTCGTCTTCACTTGTGAACTGATGGAGATATTCCAGCATTTATTGCTGAATTACTGTGGGAGGAGTTTCACTGATGATGTGTTGCAGTGGGTGGAGCTTCACTACCAGTGAACATGTGGGAGGAGCTTATCTGCCAAAATAAAAAATACTTCACGGAGTTACTGAGTTTGTTTTTATAGTAATAGACAGCAGAAAATAAATGATGTAATGTAAATTGCAGTATAAAGAAAACAGTTGAAAGCATAAACTCAGATATAAATGTACAGTCGAACTGCACAGTTTGCAGAGAAGCATTTAATTTCCTTAGCTTTTCAGAGCTTGGCAGATGAGTAACTATTGTATTTTTGTATTATTAGACAGATATATACATATATTACAATTAATGTTCATGGTTCCGAATGGGCTCAGCCCTCCCCCCGCGCGTTTGTCATAGAGATTAGTGATGGAAAGTTCGGATCCTTTTACCGACTCGGACCTTTGAGTCTCATTCAGAAAAATGAACAAATCTCTTTTTCCGAGTCATTTCGTTCATTTTAGCTAAATATAATTAAAATGTCACGTGTTACTTCCCTAACACATCTACTAACACAAACGTTGATCACACTACAAACAATACAAAACTGCTATAAGAAACAGAAAAGATAAATTCATTGTTTACCTGGGTCTTCAGCCTATGATTAACGTTAGCTCACCTCACCTCTTATCTGAGAAGTCTTCGGGTTTGAGTCGTTCGTTCATCATGTGACAGCCCCATAAACTTAACCAATGCAGTCTGAGCCGGAAAGATAATTGATTAATTCATCGCTCGAGTCTTTCGAATCGTTTATTCTTTTGTCACGTGAGTGACAGCATGGATCAGAGACATTAGTTAATTTTACAAGCTTCCTACAAAAGGGGCATAGTTATTATTAGTATCAAATCAGTATTATCATTATTATGTACTCTTACGGTTCCGTGAGCGTTCTGTCTAACTTGTCGCTTTTTACTTCTTACGGTTATAAAAAATGTGTGATTCTGTCATTTATGGTTATTTTCATAACATCTGAATGTTGTACCCAAAGGAATAAAGAGTTGGTTAATATTATTAAGTATCTTTCCGGCTCAGACTGCATAGGGTAAGCTTATGGGGCTGTCACGTGATGAATGAACGACACGGAAAACCCGAAGACTCGAAACAGCTGAACTACTTGACTAATTCCAGTACAGAACCTATAGGATGTATTGTAGTAATGTTGTCTCTGTTATTCTGGTCTGTGAGCGTATATGCGGTCAGGGGGCGTGGATTTGGACGGCGATTGCAGGGAGGGTGCGAAGTTCGCTTTTAGTGCTATCAGGCTAAAGTTAGCATTATCCAAGATCTCCTACTGCACCTTTAACCAAGACGTTTAAAATAACACATTTTAGAGCTTTTGTTTGAGGTTATCATACTGTCACAATCTCATACCAGCCCATGACTACAGCCAAGGTGCATTATAGCAGTATATTTACACCTGAGAATGCTTTAACATTATAACGCCACATGATGCCTAAGGGACCATCTCCCAGTTAAATTGCTGTTAAAGGGGAATGGAAATTGCCAAAGTAGTAGACTATGTAATACAAACTTGTGTGCGATTCATAGTAAAAAGAATGACTTACTAAAAGTTGCCTTTTTTTCTTCATTATTATAATCCCAAAATATTTCCCTTCAAGTTTGTAGTACAGTGTCCCGATGACTTAAGACGAGAGGTATTGGAAAAATGTCACATGTATTGTGTCACACTCAAATATTTACCTCAACCACCCATCTTTATACAAGTACACTAACTTTCCATTTGTTGCAGCTCACTTTCAGTAAGTCAGTTTGCATACCTACCACCAGTAAAATCATTCATTTTGAAAGAGAGAGTGATTGCGAATGTTTATGGTTTGTGCACTGGAATTGCAGAAAGTCGTAAACAACGTGATTATCTGGAATATAGAACTTAAAACTAACTTTATAGCACAAACAGATTTGATCTGCCAAAGAAAAATCTCAAATGAGAAATAACATTATCAATAAAATCGCAGCAGCACTACTTTAAATTGGTTCGCATTAATTCCCCTCATAGATCTCAAGACTAACAGCAACATTATCACTGCAAACATCGAAACAATCATTTACACGAACATAGACTTAGGTGTGATATCTTTTGTTTGTGTTTGTGTGTGTGTTTTCTTTAAAAATATGTACTATATACAATAAGCATTTTGTACAATAATCCTGGACACGGTGTTCTCCATTTGTTGATGTAGTGTCTAATGAATGATCTGTAGTGCATGTAGTATTAACTAATATGTGTATGATTTCAAAGCCTTGTTTATGTTGACTACAGGTTAAATGGTTTTTAAGCGATTGTTTGATATTGCCAGAAGAGCCAGGGGTTCTGTGATTGTTGTTTGAAGATTTGAATTTGTGTTTAAGGATTTAAGAAAGAGTGATGCTTTCAAGAAAGGTGATTTAGCAATTCAGAAAAACTGTAAAAATTATGTCCCACATATACAGAATATACGCATATGTGTATAAAATAAAAGTTAAGAGAGGTAAGGCAAAATAAAAGACAGGGAGAGCAAAATAACTTTATACATTGACATTTATAATTGTTTAAAATGTTTTTAAAGTATTTGTTTCCATTTAAAATGTATTTAAGAGTTTGTCCAAATAAACTTCCTCTATGTTGTCAATTTCTTTGATGAAGACATTTATACAGCATTCAGAAAGAAGTGAGAGTTAAAAAGTATAGTAATCTGAGGCGGGAGGAGAAAACTATTTTAACAAGGTTGAGAATAGGACACACAAGTTTAAATAGTTGCTTAAGATTAATAGGAAAACACCAGACAGGATTATGTATACACTGTGGAGAAGTGGAAACTGTAGAACATGTAACACTTGAAAAGACTCTGAGAAAAGGAAAGAACTAGAGAAGGCATTGAATAATGGATTGAGTTTAAAAAACCTATTGTACCTATTGAATGCCTGGCACACATTCTATAATTAAGACTATATAATAATTTCAGAAAGTCATGAACTTAACCTGAACCTAAACAGGATTTAGGTTGTTGTTACACACCACACACCACACACACACACACACACCCACACATATCTATCTATATAATATCTAAAAAGAACACAGTAGCTTAAATAAAAATTTTACATCCCAACATCACACATGACATCACACCTCAGTCCAGTAGATGGCGGTAGTGCACTTCGTTTGCAAACTGCCAATAAAAAACAGAGAAGAAAAACGAAGAAGTAGTTGTTCTTTGATGACTTTAGTACCATGGACCGTAATCGTTGCAGGCTGTCTTAATAGAAACATGTAATTTGTAGACAGTCCCTCAGATAAGCGATGACTTCACGACACTCCATAGAGTGAGCGTGTTTATCAGCTTCTTTAAAACGTCGAGTTCGACAGAAAAATGTGTTCCGATATGTGCTCATAATAGTCGGCAGTGATACTTGACCGAGAGTGGCTTTTTTTTAATGCAGATTAACAAAGTTATTGAACGAAGTCCGAGTCTGCGAATATAAAACCAACTTTACCCAAGTATTTACACGAACATACAAAAACATAAAATCGCTCAGTTCTTAATGAACTCCGTGTTTCATATTCACATATTCGAAGTTATGATTTCAATAACTTCCTTACCGTCTGTGCAAAAGGGTTCGTATGAGAGTATTATTATTACTACCATGTATAACTATGATCTACAACTGTGTTTTTCTTTTAGAGTCGTTGTCTTTCAACTGCGGGAAAAAAACGTTGCTCTCTATGGCTGGTGATGACGTCAGCGCGTCTCCAAGGGACAGTCTACAAATTACATGACATGTTCTGTCGGATTCATGATACGTTTGCGTGACATGATTTGGTTCACTATTCAAATCTTAATAACTGTATTTTACATGACACAGAAATTGAAATAAAAATAAATGAAATGCAATACAAAACACATGTATGTCCTTCTTCTTTTTGTTTAGTTCTTCCAGGCATGCGATAGGCTAACATGGGATCTCGAGCTTTTAGCTACACTTCTCTTCAGGAGTAACTTCTGTTAATTAAAAATGTCATCAAATCAATAATCTGTTTTCAGCATTTAAACATCAAAATCATAATATCCTTCTGAACATATAGGCTACAGTTAGGTTTATGCACTCCCCATGCATGAAGAAATTTTTTTTTTCCCCTTTTTTTGTTAAAGGGTTGCATCCACAAATAGCACATATATGTCGCGGGGACATCTGTGCGATGTGTGCGTTTGCGTCTGGGAGACGTATTTTTTCTTTTTAGGGCGTTGTCACTGGAAGCGTCGCAAGACGTCTTTTTCCGAGTTCCAGCGACATCCGGTGAAGTTATTACAGACTTAAATATAGATGTACATCTTAGTAACATCTGATTTAATCGCATAGACGGGTTTCTTAATTATACGTTTTAGCCGTTCCTTCTTATTTACTGCTATTGATAACAGCTGCAGTTACACTGATTATACATGCGTCTACACATATATAAGTATGATAACTAAACCAGAGTATTTTCCACTTTGAATGAAAGAACACAACATGCTGTTGAATGATTTGTACCATTTTATTAACAGTGAATGAAAAAAGCAGCCATTTATGTTATATTATTATTATTATTTTAATCCTGAAACAAACAAGCAAACAACAAAAAAGCAAGTTGATTCAGACGGCATTCTCCCTGGGGCCAAGCGGAGATAATCCTTAATATGTTTCTGCCTCTGCTTCAGTTGGCGAAGGAAGCACGGGATTCTTCATAGCTTCATAGCTGCTCCTGTATGTTAAAAAGGTAAAACTAGAATAAGTTTAACAAATAAAACGTTTTCCACTTATTGGTTAATTAAATCCGCAAAATAGGTTTTATTTAACGGTGTTCTTATGAATTTAGATAATGATAAGCAAAGCATAAAAAATGTTTGCATCATCCGTCCTTCACTAAAGCCATGTCTGTGTCAGTATCAAAATTATCTCGAATTAGTCATGACGAACACATGCATTTTTCGAGCTTGTATAGATAAAGTGCATGCAGGTCCAAACAAATACATTTAAGAATTATGCATTAATACAAAATAATGTAAAATAAGACATTTATTTCGTCTCATACGTCTATTTAATTGTTCATATGATCCCGAGGGTCGAGTTACTACCTGAGAATGATTAGCCTATGTTAATAAAATCTAATTAATATAGAGAATTGATCAGTGGCGGCTCGTGGGTTTTAAAATAGAGGCACACTAATTGTATTGGTATCCCTGCCGATTATTATTATTTGCTTAACCTGGCTTTTTGGTTGCTTTTAGTCAGAAAACGTAAAGAAAACTACATACAGCAAGATAATATAATTTCACTTACCTGGCCTATCACTTGAAGCAAACATCCACCCCTTCTTAAAAGTCTGTGTTAAAAGAGAGCTGCCTGTTGTTCCATTTAATTAAGCCAACTGCTGTAGCCTATATCCAGCTTAGGCTGTTTTCAGATAGAAAACCGGCGCTTTCACGTTATGGTATTACAACTGTGAAATTACAAACAAAAAATTCACAATTCATTTCAGTTCATGTCTCAGAATGTGTATTTTATTAACATTAAATCGTCCTCCTCCCATTTTCACCTTAAAATTATGCCTCCCCCTGCCTCCCCCGACGAGCCGCCACTGGAATTGATGTGAGGTTAATTAATGCTTCTGACAGGACGAAGAAGTTAAATATGTCCCCATAGGTTACCTCTGGCCACTTTTTCATATCGTCTACCCACGTTAACAGTGACGATGGATGGGACAATTTGAGAACATCTGATCGTCGTAAAAAGTTTTCATCGTGCTCCCAATTTATAACATTTACGGCATTAACGTTCTTTGTCATTTCGCCACAGTTATAGCAAGCTATAAACAATCTTGCAACTACTGAACTAGTTACCGGATGTGCCGTGTCAGTTTAGCAGAAGTCGGATGACAAAATGCCGAGGAGCGAAGTATTAAAAGTGGGCGGGGCGGAATAAGGTGAATAGACATGTAATTTTTCCCCGTATTATTTCCCTCCTCTCGCCGCTTCGCACTCCAGTCCAGCGGGGGGCACTAAACACATTCGTTTGTTTGCCAAACACCATTAAACCTCAGAGGAAGAAGTTCAGTTTCACTCCGCTCTCTGTTGTTTTGTCGTGGTGCTGGCTTAATACAAACCGTTAGAAATGTTGTTTCTGTAAATAGAGAAATACAGTTTTTGGATCGGGTCAATAACTATTCTCGTTCTCATAGTCGTGACTAAGTTTTGAAGCAAGCAGGAATATCTGGAGGAGTATCATCTGAACTGAGATCTGCTGCTGTGAAGATGCTGTTTGTTAAAGAGGAGAGTGAGGAGAACACGAGTGAACCAGAAACCTGGAGAATAAAACACGAGGAACCAGAAACCTGGAGAATAAAACACGAGGAACCAGAAAAACGGAGAATAAAACACGAGGAACCAGAAACCTGGAGAATAAAACACGAGGAACCAGAAAACTGCAGAATAAAACACGAGGAACCAAAAACCCGGAGAATAAAACACGAGGAACCAGAAACCTGGAGAATAAAACACGAGGAACCAGAAACCTGCAGAATAAAACACGAGGAACCAGAACCCTGGAGAATAAAACAGGAGGAACCAGAACCCCGGAGAATAAAACACGAGGAACCAGAAAAACGGAGAATAAAACACGAGGAACCAGAAACCTGGAGAATAAAACACGAGGAACCAGAACCCTGCAGAATAAAACACGAGGAACCAGAACCCTGGAGAATAAAACACGAGGAACCAGAACCCTGGAGAATAAAACACGAGGAACCAGAAACATGGAGAATAAAACACAAGGAACCAGAAACATGCAGAATAAAACACGAGGAACCAGAAACCTGGAGAATAACACACGAGGAACCAGAAACCCGGAGAATAAAACACGAGGAACCAGAACCCTGGAGAATAAAACACGAGGAACAAGGAGGTTGGTGTTTATTCTTCATTCATCTTTAATTACTATTTGTGGTACATTCACAGATCCTTTATGTAAAAATAAGACCTTAACTATCATTAAAATGTCTTAAATCCATGGATATTAAGTAAAGATCATGTTCCATAAATATATTTTGTAAATTTCCTACCGTAAAAATATCAAAACCTCATTTTTGATTAGTAATATGCATTGACTTCATTTGGACAACTTTAAAGGCGATTCCCCCCCCAGATATATTCCAACTAGCGTATTTTCGGCGAAATATTGTCTTATCCTAACAAACCATACATCAATGGAAATCTTATTTATTCAGCTTTCAGATTATGCATACATCCCACAACACATACAACTCACAGCGCATTGTCACACCTAGGAAGTTAAACCTTGTTTTCTAATGTCTGGTCGTAATCAGTGATTCTGCTTTGGGGATTATTCAAGTTCAGTCAGATTTTTTTTTTTTTTTGTGCGAAATCAAGATGGACCAAACTAACATCATATTCATGCTGTTAGGCGAAACAATATGTTATTTAAGTTGTTAAATTTAGGGCTGCAACTAACGATTGTTTTGGTAATCGATTAGTTGGCGCCCGATCTTTGCAGTCAATAGATTAATCGGATTAAAAAAAAAAAAAGACATGCTTATTTTTTTGTGACAGAAACACACTATTCCACATTCTGCCCAATGTCTTTCAAACAAACACGCCAACTGAATGCTATGAAAACATACAGTACTTAACAATTTATTAGACCACTGCCATATAAAGAGAAAACACAAATATTGTAGGAATCTGTCAAAAAAACGGTGAAATCTAAAAAAAGTTATTGTCATTATTATTGGGGCAAATAGCAAAATGAAAAAATAATAGTATTTATTCACATAATAACAAAAATGGCCCCCTATGCTTTTCATAACAGGTTACATTCTTGCTGGCATTGTTTAGGTATTTTTTAACTAATTGGGCATCTGGGAAGGAAAAAAAACCCCTATAAAGTGCTTGAGAGGGCTACTTTTTCCGGCCTTTCTTACTAGGACAACAGCAATAATTAATATATAGCATTAGAGATCAGCCTAACTACTGTTAAGAAAGGGCTTACACCAATTGAGGATTAACAAAGGACAGAAAGATATAAAAACATGATTTTGGTAATCACCAACACTGTTAGTTTAGAGCAGCAGTGGCACAAACCTTACATAATTTGTTTTAATACATTTGTTAAGCACTGTATATTGAATATAGTTTAAATCTCTCCATTAAAAATGAAAACGATAATAAAGACAAATAAAATTACTTTCACCTGTTGGTTAACACAGAGTTTGTAATGTTCTGCAGGAACACATTCGCTTTGATCACAGTCATGTCTTAAGGTTGATTTATACTTCTGCGTCGGACCTACGCCGTAGCCTTTACGCCGTAGGCTATGCGTCAGTTTTCATTTATACTTCTGCGTCACTGTCCGCGTCAACGTGCAGTACACATGCAAACCGCTAGTTAGCAGTGTCCACGGGCATGTTGCTGGTGTAACCCGCAGTACCACGGTAAAAGCCCAAGAAGAAGCGGCTCGTCGGAGAAGCATTATAGCCGTGACGGCGGCAAATAAATATCAAATCATTATTTAAAACTACAAAAAGGAGACAACAACGGAACAGGAAAAGATGGGATACTTTCAATCTCCACAAGGACTTGTACCATGGCAGATCAACATTGTTTGTCGCGGACAACTACTGATGTATAATGCTATGTAGTATAATAAATAAGACAGTTGGTCTTTGCTTTGTTTTATTTTATATAAGAAGGTGTAACATTAAAATATATTAAAGTGCACATAAACACACACTAAACTCAAGTATATACGGAGGTAGGGGTTCTAGCAGACCAATCACAGCACTTGCAGTCTGCGTAGAATTGACGCGCTGTTAGATTTTTGGAGAGGTGCATGACAGGCTACGGTGTATGGGTGTAAGCTGTGTGTAAGCTATGGTGTAGGTTCGACGCATAAGTATAAATTGGTCTTTACTGTCATTTCTTTATCCTGTAAAAGGCGGGATATTTATATTCAGGACAATTACACGCTGTGATCTCTTTACAGTTCCTACTCTCATAAAATATATGCACTGCATGTTGACTTAAACCTTAATTTATGTTCAACAACAGATATTTCAGCACAACAAATGTTTTTGAGTATTAATTCTCTCCCTCTGTCCATGTTCCGTCTGTCCGCCGAGCTGGCGCTCATTCAGTAAAGATTTAAACTGAACACTAGGGTTGGGCCGATAGATGATGCCATCGTCCATCGCCGATGGCTGACAGACATCACGATGTTAAGCTGACATCATGATTTACCACCCCCTCTCCCGCAATCCGCCGCATCCCAGTACCGTGTTCGGAAAGGAAATGAAGTGCACTAGGGAAACCCTAAAGGGAATAAATAGCCTACGAGATGGGAGGATAAAAAAAAATATTTCAATACTTTTTCTCGCAATTATATCATTGGGTAAGTATAGGCGACTGTAAAAAAAAAACGCTTTTGATTTTGCGCTCTCATTTTACTTTCACGATCACAAGGACTCTATACTATGGAGTTGCAGTACTTACCACACATTTGACAAGATTAGATGTTTGTCATTGGTGCTCAGGATCAAATCATTCGCCATCATCCTCAGTCATTTCTCCTTACTCTGTGTATGTGGTAAGTGAACTTTCATGTACTGTAATGCAACAGGCTACCACTAGCAAGCGGCTAGCTAACCTTTTAGTGGCTGTGTAGAATGCGTTATTTGTTTCACGCTTCGGGCACACCCCCTAATCCCTTTTATTCTCGCTGTAGTATTGTTGTTGCGGCCACCACCATGTCATGAAGACGCTGTGTGTTTCGTTGTGAAAGCGAAAGACTTTGTTTGGCCTTCCAAAAGAGGACACGACTAGAAATCAGTGGTTAAGTTGTATTTACAACACTGTTCCAGAACAGTTTAACCCAAATATTCAGATGTGTCAGGGCATTTTATGGAGGCCTGTTTCCTGATCCTGGTAGAGTAGACTACAATGCCGACAATACTCACAGACTGTAAGTACATTTTTTAAATTTAAAGAATTTGCCACTGACGATTCAAAAGCGTGTTTTGAGCAGTGTAGAGTAGCACTTGTTGTTTGTCATTTCTCTGATCACAAATGCAGAAATGGTTTTATGTTTACGTGGCGCAATGCAATGCAACGCGTAAAAAGACAGTATAAAAAAAAAAAAAAAAATTTTTTTTTCCATTATAATCCGTAATTTGTCCCCACTTGGATGTACAAAGCTAGTGAATGGGTTTTTAATGTTTTTGTCTCGTTGCTCCGGCCGGACAGGGCATCATCACAGTATGGTAGGGGTGTAACTTTTCCGTCACACGCTTGAGGAATTCGTCCAATCACAATGCAATGGATAGCTGGCCAATCAGAGCACACTGCTTTTCAGGACGATGAGATTTGTAAAAATCGACGCGTTTCAGAAAGGCGGGGCATAGAGGAGAAATAATAATGTACAGTATGTGGAAAATAATGTGTTTTTTGAACCTTAAACCGCATAAACACATTTCATTACACCAAATACACAAAATAATGTTCTTAATAGCAACGTCATATGACCCCTTTAAAAAGGAAATCTCATGTTGGGAAGCTTGGATCATGTAACTCTCCCGCAGCATCTCATTCTGTTTCCTCCACTATTTTTAGATGCATTTTGTCCATAGAAATGCGTAATTCAGTGATGTAATTTGACACGGCTGGATGAAGTTGGACGTGCACTGTGGGCAGACCTGGCTAATCGATAATGAGAATCGTTGTCGATGATTTTCATTATCGATAATAATTGATTTAATCGATTAGTTGTTGCAGCCCTGGTAAAATTACAGAAAGTGATCAAAGAACAAACCCTGTTTGCTGGAGCTGTCAATGTGTAGTGTTTCTTTACAAAATGACATCGCCATCTACTGGCCTGGCAGCATAATGCAGTGTTTTTAGACATTTTCATGGATCTGTGTTAAAAAGAGACAGTTTTGACATTGTTTTCGTCTGTAGACAAATATTATTTTATCCTTTTATTTTTCAAACGTACCAATTCATTTTCTTCTTTATAATGATTTAATTTTAGGCCTGACGAAAATGAAAGAAGAAAGACGAGATCTGAATGAAGTGGAGGAGAAATATCAGGATCAGAAAGATCGTGATGTCAATGGAGAAAAATCAGTGAGTTGCAGCATTAAAAAAACAGAAGTCAAAAGGCCTTTCAGCTGCTCCCAGTGCGGAAAGAGTTTTACATGTAACAGAAATCTTAAGGATCACATGTTAATTCATGCTGGAATAAAGCCTTTCAGCTGCTCTCAGTGTGGAAAGAGTTTTACACATAAAGCAAGCCTTAAGAATCACATGTTAATTCATGCTGGAATAAAGCCTTTCAGCTGCTCTCAGTGTGGAAAGAGTTTCACACAGAAAGGACAACTTAAGATTCATTTGGTAACTCACACTTCAGAAAAGCCTTTCAGCTGCTCTCAGTGTGGAAAGAGTTTCACACGTAAAGCAAGCCTTGAGAAGCACATGCTAATTCATGCTGGGATAAAGTCTTTCAGCTGCTCTGAGTGTGGAAAGACTTTTACACATAAATCAAGCCTTAAGAGGCACATGTTAATTCATACTGGGGAAAAGCCTTTCAGCTGCTCTCAGTGTGGAAACACTTTCACATGTAACAGAAATCTTAAGGATCACATGTTAATTCATGCTGGAATAAAGCCTTTCACCTGCTCTCAGTGTGGAAAGAGTTTCACAAGTAAAGATACTTAAGAATCACATGTTAATTCATGCTGGAATAAAGCCTTTCACCTGCTCTCAGTGTGGAAAGACTTTTACACAGAAAGGACAACTTAAAAAGCATTTGGTAACTCACACTTCAGAAAAGCATTTCAGCTGCTCTGAGTGTGGAAAGACTTTTACACATAAAGGAGACCTTAAGATTCATTTGGTAACTCACACTTCATAAAAGCCTTTCATCTGCTCTCAGTGTGGAAAGTGTTTGGCACATAAAGGATACCTTGAGACTCACATGTTAAAGGGGTCATCGGATGCCCATTTCCACAAGTTTATATGATTCTTTAGGGTCTTAATAAAAAGTCTGTAACATATTTTGGTTAAAATTCCTCAATGATCGTGTAAAACAAGATCCTTTTTATCTTGTCAAAAACAGCTCCGTTCACAGCGAGCCGTTTCGGTGCATGTTCCTTTAAATGCTAATGAGCTCTGCTCACCCCGCCTCTCTCTTCAGTGGGGCGACAAGCCACTCTCTGAGACTGTAAACTTTAGCCGCAGAACTTGCTAACTAGCACATTATTAGGAAAAATGATTTTTTTTAGCAAAGTCATAAAAAAAAAAAAAAAAAAAAAAAAAAACACTACCTATACATCGTTGCCCGTGAAGCTGGCTCAACAAAATGATTTGCGCGAACATAGACGCATTTAGGTAGATCTGGGCGCATTCCCTTCAAAAACAAACGTAAACCTCTGCGTCTTCAGTGACTCAGATGTCAGGAGTAAATGACGACTTCTGTGTTCATTTTTACATTAAATTAAATTCAAGTTTATTTGTATAGCGCATTTCACGATACCAATCGTTGCAAAGCAGCTTTACAGAAAATATTAAGTTTCTACATTACATTTAGGAGTATGTTATTAGTGGTGATTTTGGCAGAAATGTTCAGTAAGAATCATGCAGTTAGTTACAAATTACACGTAATCAAACAGATGGTGAACACTTTTAACTGCAATGATTATATGTTGCGATTAAACTTTGTGATTGCGATTAAACGTTGTGATTAAGCAAAATTTGGTAGTTTTATATGTTGTTCCAGGCTTAGCATCATCTGAGGTCCTCTGGGGAGTTGCATCTTCTCTTCTCAGGTGTTCGTCCATCTCAGATCTTCGTAAGGGTTGGATCCAGACTGAAGCTTGTCTAATTACTAGTTGCCTCGGGATGCAAGTCCTGTGACAGAAACAGAGAAGCAAATAGAGATGAAATTAGTGTAGCTGCTATTCCAACCAAGCAAAGATGTGTTCAACACAAGCAAAAGAATGAAAATGTGCATTTGACCAGATATGGCTGAAGTACCAAGTTACAATAAACCCACCCACCCCATGTGTGAATGCTGGCTAAAAAATGTGATTTAATTCTAGATTAAACCGAGGGTGGTCTGAACCCTGAATGTTATCAGATCTATTATTAAATCCAACAACTGTACTCTTCAATCGCTTAGGTGACATTCTTGTCTACATCTGCTCCGGTGTCGAAACAATGGCGGACTGATGACAGCTCACTCAGAGCGGGTCTGTGCTAAAACACCAGTGTCAATCAACAATCGTGGGAGGAGCCTGGGTCTGTGTGATGTCACACAGCCAAGAATTTGTAAACCGCTTGATCTGAGAAAGGGGTTATGATTTATGGGGATTTAAAAAAACACACTGGGTGGATTTTTATCATTATAGGGTGGTTGTGTACACACTGCCAACACACATTTCAGTTCAAACAATATCTAAAAGTGAATTTTACATCCGATGACCCCTTTAAACGTATTATTCATTGTATCAACAATGTAGCGTATCAGAGCGAATCAGACAATTTAAGATTCAAACAGAACAGTGTTGAAACACAAAGAGCTGAATTCCACAAAGACGCCAAAGACAACAGGATGATTATAAATCAGATCCCAGCACCAGCCTGAAGTAAGCCTAACCAACCAACTCTTTCACAGCTTTGAACAGCTTGCAGCATTAAAACAAAAAAAACACATTGATAATTCAACTCAGGAAGGAGATTGTCAAATTTGGGGCAAGTAACCAAGATAAATGGTCAAAGAGACGCACAGCATGACCATCACATGTAAATCCATGATAGAAATCACGAGCTAAAGACTTCCTCGGATTGACTTCTTCCACCTAGAAGACAAGAACCAGACTGAGATTCCTTCTAGACTCTTTTGACCTTTTTGTTCCTCACAGAACACGTCCTCACATTCACAGAACGACACAGAGACTGTCTTTACATGACTAAATGCATCAGATCAATCAAAATTATGCTAAAAGAACAAATATAATTCCACTGCATAACTCCATATGATGAATGTAAACCAACAATTTGACTATCATGTTCTAATCACTGATTGTGTATGTCATTTTTAATAACTATTGAACAGTTCATAGGTTTCTATTCATGTTTGGTATGTTTGTGTTTGAGAATTCTGTCCCGAGATGATGATATCAGTCAATTCTTTGTAAAACGTATCATATTCTTGTTATAGAAATCATGTCTAAATTATACTCTCACATAGTATAAGACTATGTGACATGACACACGTTGATTTGTGTATTGGGAGGTGAAACATATCAACCCCCCGAAATTAGACAATGTCTATTTGGTCAAGACACCATTTGACATGTGTCCAACAGATGAGTTTAAAATCACAACACCAACAAATGTAGTTTTTGGCTTTTTCCCACTTTATTCCAGTGTGCTTTGGCTTGCACGCCCGCTGCTACTCAACCACCATGAGAAGATAAGCCGTCTAGTCTCATCAGCTTTTGTTCTTCGTCTACATCAGTTTTCCTTTTCCGCTGAGAGTTTTGTGTTTTAGGTTTGCCGCAAAGCCATGTCAGACATTGTCTGCACCAACTTTAAAACTTCAACCAGTGTACACGACTCCACACCATCCTTCAGCCAACTCCCAAGATGTCACTTCCAATGGACTACTGAACTTCCAGCCAATCAACAACTTTGGGAAACCCCTTTCTGCAGCCATGCCATACAAAATAAATTCCATTAAAACTAAGGCAATGCAAGAACAACCTCCAGATTCTTGCTGAACTGGTGCATTTAATATAATGTTTATTAGCCTCACTGAGAAATTCAATGCGAGGGTTTATTGATTAAAGGCTGTTCAGGTCTAAGAAATTGCCTATATTGCTATAAACATGGGATTTCACATTTTCACTCTCTCAAACTCATTCTTTCCTCACTTTATTTCTTGTGAATGTGTTTGTGTTAGATTAGTTTACATGTATTTTTGATGTATCCAATAAAGTCTTACATACATTGAAAAGAGAAGTATCTTTTGTTTTGTGCTTACAAGTTACTGTCTTAAACTGCCGATCTTGTTACCATGCTAATAAAGTGCTTCTACTATATTGTGGATTGAAGTTATACGGCTCGATCAATGACTCGCTGGCCGACTGATCAGCCGTAAAACAGACCAAATTCCCTATAAATATCATAAATAATTCCCTTTGAGCTAAACTGACCTGTTTCCCTTACAACAACTTGTTTTCCATTTTGATTTCCTCTTGATTCTGCTTGCATCAAAATTAATTCATTAATTTTACTTGTGAAAGCCATTTGCTTTTTGAGCTTTCCATATTAAAATTTTCTCACTAGAGTTTTAAATGCCTAGTAAATTATTAGGCGATCAGTTCATGGTATTTCTCATATTTACACAATCATCAAACACACTTTATACAGTTTGAGCATAATTTTAAGTTGTTATTTCCGTAATCGGGTTCAGAGCTTGTCTTTTCTAGTGTCTTCACGTTTAGTGCAGCAGCAGCGAGCATGTAAGGAAATTATATTAAATTTGACTGAATAATGACTAGACGTTGGCTATTGAATTGTTAGACTTTTGGCTGAGAATCGAGCTGTTGCTGAAGTGAATGCTGCTAGTGTAAAGGCCCCGATACACTTCAAACGAAATCGAAGAACGAACTGATATGATGTCATTTCGAACAAAATCAGGCCGAAACGAAGTTCTGAGTTCGTTACGGCAGTTCGAAACAGCTGACCAAAGTAAACTTTCTGGGGGAGTTCGTTTTGGCTCCTAAACACGTTTGAGCTTCCATTGGTCTGTGGCGGTTACGCAATCGGTGGGTGTGTTCTAGGGATGGGCGTATCGATCCAAAGTATCGATACTCAAACAAAAAATATCTATACTAAAGGTACGCTTTATTTACCAGTGGTTTTGTTTATTTAACAAAAAAAATAAAAATAAGAATGCGTACAATATGCATTGAATTGGACGAATAACCTTTGTTAGCGAGTAATTGTGCAGGATAGAACTATTTTCCTGCTCATCTGAACACACGCAAATGTTGCAAGACAGAACCAATCAATCACAGAGAGCATTCACTCACTGCTGACAGTGCATTCAAACAGGGCTGCGTTTCCCAAAAGTATCATAAGAAAGCATTAAAGCTTTTGGGAATGGCAGCCCTGAACAATGCTTATCAGAGAACAGAATTATCAGAGAACAGAGTTATTTCACAATAAACAAATTGAAATTGTAGCCTACATAGTTTGTGCAATTACAATTATTTAAATTGAACGTTGAAAGATAATATTGTTCATGTTCTATTCTGTAATGTTAATAGAAATCATACACTGTCAGAATAAAAAGGTTGCATTTTATGCATGCAACAGCCATTCACTGGCAGTCCCTAATGGCATTACAAAATATTGCACTAAATCAAAAGTTCAAATGTTACAAATAAGTTAGAATATTAATGTTTTAATACTGGTAGCACTAATATAAAAATGTGATGATATATGTTACAAAAAAGTAACAATTTTGAAATACGTTGATTTTTTTGTATTTGATCCCAGTATTCCTATCAATATTGTATAAAGTTTTTTATGCATAATAGTAAGCCTAGAATATAAAAATTTTTATGACTGCAGAAATATGTTAATTCAGTATACACATTATCCCACCGGTTACAATTGTGACTGACCATAAAACACATTTTTTCATACACTTTTCCAAAAAAAAAAAAAAAATATTATTGATTATTTCAAAGGGTTACTAATGACACATCATTTGGATATTTTCAAGTCTGGGAAAAATTTGGGATTAAATGGGTTAAAATGTGTTTTAAACAAAGTTAAGTGGTTTTCATTACCCATTTTACTCTTAGTAATTTAATAATTTAATACATTTCATAATTTAAAAGTTTAGTGCAGAAGTATTGAATCATTATCGATGATACTGCCTTGAAAAATATCGGTATCGTATCGAAAACAAAATAAGGGGTATCGCCCATCCCTAGTGTGTTCTGAATCCGTGATGAGTCTTAAGGTATCCGCTTAAAAAAAAAAAAACTAAAGTCACCATTCCCTGCCATTAAATTGGCAAGTGCGAGCACGACATTTTTGTGTTAAGTAATAAGCCTTTATAACAACATTAAGCTGAGTAGTCACTCTAGTTCACACAGTTCCAATAAATTGCAATGGGTTAAATAAACTCAATAAGCAGACAGACGTGACTACAGTCAAGCGCAGACCAGTATTGAAGTGTACAGGAAATAAGCAGCAGTCATATTTAAAGCAGTTTAAATTAATATTGAGTACTGATTGATGTTCACTTGGATTTTTTTCCCCATGGAAGGGAAATAACTTAATACTCTGTAATTTATAGTCATATGGTAAAATGTATATTTTTAATTGTGTAACGTTACGTTCAAAATAACTACAAAATGTCATGCCTCTGAAAAATAAAGAGAACAACAGAATGCGCTGCTTTAGTGTGTCTTGGTCTCCTTGAGCATCTTACTGGTGCATGCCACAAACATGAACCACAGGGAATACTTGTCTTTTAAAAGGTTTCATAAATCACAGTAGGCCTGTGTATCATGATAAAAAAAAGTGACTTTACACTCTATAAAATACAGTAGGCTATAGCAAATTATTTTGCGGAACCCCTATCACTTTAAGAACCGCTAGTCTACACAGAAGAAAGCCCTGTCTAGACTCTGCCCCGGTACGAGTTGTGTCGAGCTATTCACTAGTCTGTTTGATGAGAAAAATATGAAATTGATAAAGGGTTATTTTTTTTTTTTTAATCCATACAACTGCAGCAGTGGAGGACTATTATTCTGCTGTGTGATACTGCAGAAGAACTGATGAAGGCACGGTTTGATCTTCGGCTGACCAATCAGCAGAAAGGGGCGTTTAATTTCCGCCCACATGTAGAAATCGAATATTCAAGCTGTTTATTAATTTTTCCACCCATGAACGAAAAACGAAAACTTAAGCTGAATTCTCGTTTTTCGTTATTCGGAAAAAAAACGAGAAAGGAGCCGTTTTCTCATTTTTCTACTTTCAATATTAAATAAAAAAACGAATGATCGAATGTTACATGGATTGTTCTGGAACTCCACCTTCTTTGGCTGCGTTTACACATGGCATTAACATGCGATCACCGTGATCTGATCAAGCAGATCGGATCATCAGTCAATCAGGACACGGCGCGTTTACACTTGGCAACATCAGCTGACTTCTCTATCTGGATAACCGATGGGATCTGTCTATCCCGCACAATATTTAAATAAATCTGCGGTGCAAAGTGGTGGGTTTTCTTTTGAAAACTATTTTCAATCAATCAAAATAAATGTGGTCTCACTAGCGCACTGTTCTTCTGACAGTTCGGGAGAGACAGGGCGGTGTTTTGCGTGATGTCGACCTGGGTATGCAGACACGATTGCTGGATTGCGTTTACATTACACTGAGATCCGATCACAATATACGTCCTCGACTACCTCTGGAAAAGGACACGCTGATCGGATAACTTTCTGATCAAGTCAAGTCAAGTTTATTTGTACAGCGCTTTTCACGATACAAATCATTGCAAAGCAACTTTACAGCAAATTAAGTTTCTACAATATTTAGAGGTAGCTTATCAGTGGTGACTGTCAATTAATGGTACATATGGCAGAAATGTACGGAAAAATCAATTTAAGACGTAATAAAACAGACAACACTATTAACAGCAATTATTATATGATGCAATCAAACTTATAGCAAAATGTGGTAGTTCTGTATGTTGTTTCAGGGTTGGCATCATCTGAGGTCCTCTGAGGGGTTGGCATCATCTCTTCTCAGGTGTTCTGGATCCAGACTGAAGCTTGTGTAAATCCTAGTTACCACGGGATGTGAATCCCGTGACAAAAACAGAGAAACAAATAGAGACATAATTAGCGTAGCTGCTGTTCCAACCAAGCAAAATTGATTTGTTTAACCCAAACTAAAGAATAATAATGTGCATTTGATCAGATATAACTGCAGTAAAAGATTATGAGATGCATTATTTGAATGCTTGGCCAAAGAGATGTGTCTTTAATCTAGATGTAAATGGAGAGAGTGTGTCTGAACCCCGAACATTATCAGGAAGGCTATTCCAGAGTTTGGGAGCCAAATGCGAAAAAGCTCTACCTCCTTTAGTGGACTTTGCTATCCTAGGTACTACCAAAAGTCCAGAGTTTTGCGACCTTAGGGAGCATGATGGATTGTAGCGTGGTAGAAGACTAGATAAACAGTGGAAACTAATCCCATATTTGCTAATAATATTACCAAGGGGCAACATGTATATCGAAAATAGCAGAGGACCTAGAACAGATCCTTGTGGCACTCCATATTTTACTGGTGATAATTGAGATGACTCTCCATTTAAATGAACAAGGTGGTAGTGATCGGACAGGTAGGATCTAAACCATCTTAAAGAATGCCCTTGAATACCCATATAGTTTTATAATCAATGTATGAGTATGTCATGATCTATAGTATAGAATGCAGCACTAAGATCAAGTAAAAATAGCAATAAGACACAGCCTTGGTCTGACGCAAGAAGCAAGTCATTTTTGATTTTAACAAGTGCAGTTTCTGTGCTATGGTGGGGCCTGAAACCTGACTGAAAGTGATCAGAAGTGCGTTTACACTTGTCTTTTCAATGTGTATGTGGACAACATATGGATACAGGTCGCATGTTAATGCCAAGTGTAAACGCAGCCGTTGACGGTGATTGTCCCCCGAGTTGTTTTCATTCAACGATGGTTAGACAGAGAAACAACCCTCATGTCAAAGGTTTTTCTCCAGTTTTAACATGATTTTTCTCCTCAACTTCACTCAATTTTTCATTCTCCTTGGTTTCTTCAATCAACTCTGAAATAAAAGTAAAAATGGTTCATTTTCAGTAACTTGTAAACAGCAGCGAAATGTGGACATAAAAGTGAACCCTGATGAAAATTTTTCCTATTACAACAAACTAAATCTATATCTGCTTGAAGCGTTATAACCATCAGTATTATTAATGAAGAATCAGGGTTCATCAGGGTTTCTTAGTTGGTCGTTTTGATGCATCCCTGAAACTCCATGAATGAGGTACATAATTGATCTTCTAATTATTATTTTTAGAACATTATAAATCACAAATCCCATGTTTCTACAGGGAGAACTATTATAAACCATAGAACATGTTCTTTTAAGTTGCAGAAGTTATGAAGATCAGAGGAGAAATATGATGGAAGAATTAAGAAGAGATGGGCTTGTATTAAATATATACTGCAAAGTGGGGTGATTAGTCAAAGCAGGAAAAATATTTGTAATTTCTTAATTAGAACGGGTTTGATGAGGAAAATATGATTGTGGAAAACAAGCTGGAGGAAATAAAATGGAATAACATCGCAGGAGAATAATCCTGAAGATGGCGGTAATGCAACGCTCTTGGATGCAAGCTGCCGTTAAACCTCAAAGAAGAGAAGAAGAAGAAGAAGAAGAAGATGGCTGCGTTCGAAACCGCCTACTTCTCTACTATATAGTAGGCGAAAAGCAGTAGCCGAGCGAATAAGTATGTCCGAATCCTTAGTATTCATAAAAGAGTAGGCGAGAATTACCTGGGTGATGTACTAATTCTTGTGAGATTCGGACACGCGTCTACTTAAAGTGCGTCCGAAGCCGCCTACCTTTCTACTATATAGTAGGGGAAAAGCAGTAGCCGAGCGAATAAGTATGTCCGAAACCTCAGTGTTCATAAAATAGTAGGCGAGAATTACCTGGGTGATGTACAGATTATCATCATTATTATAAATATTATTTACTCTTATAGTTACGTGATGCGTTTCTGGTCTCAAATTGTAGCTTTTTAATTCTTAGTTTATAAATGTGTGAATTTCTGTCATTATGGTTCTTTTCCATAACACTGAATGTTGTAACAAAGGTAATAAATAGTTGGTTATTATTATAAATTCTCTTTCCGGTTCAGACTGCATTGGTTAAACTTATGGTGTTTGTCACGTGATGAACGAACGACTCAAAACCGGAGATTTGAGAGATGAACTAATCAATTCTCTTTTCGGCTGAGACTGCATTGGTTAAGCTTATGGGGCTGTCACGTGATGAATGAACGACTGGAAAAACTCGAAGACTCGAAACAGGTGAACTACTTGACTAATTCTAGTACAGAAGCTATAGGATGTTGCGGATGCGCGACTGAATGAATCGTTGGAAGAACAACCCAACACTAATGGTTAAACGGATCGTAGTTGATCCGTACGGACCAAGCCCCACGGTTCGGCACGCATGTGATCCGCGGATTAATTGCAAAATTTAACCATAATAGAGTATAAGTTTATCATTTGTTCGTATTTACAAAAGCAAGCGAATTTTAAAC